>JAWPHD010000558.1:0-437999 GCA_037043455.1 Cyrtodaria siliqua | reverse complement strand
TGTCGAGTGGTCAATGTCAGTGATCTCTGTCTGTGATATATATCAGGTCAACTATATCAGTGGTCCATGACGTGTTTTGAAAATATATACGTTCTAGCTCAAAGCAATCTGCATGAACAACGTACCTGGAAACGTATTTATACAAAATATAATATTTGTTTTAAATGTATATACGTTATCCCAAAGCAATCCGCATCGAACAAAGTACCGGAAATGTATTTTTACGAACCAAATATTTGTTTGAAAAAACTCATACGTTAGCCCAAAAGAAATCCACATCTAACAATATACCGGAACGTATTTATTACGAAAATATATTTGTTTGTTAGAATATATATGTAGCCCAAAGCATTCCGCATGAACATTCGTCCGAAGTCTGACTGCTCAGTCGCATGTCCCGTATATCAACAACGCTAACCAAAATTCAATTTGTATAATCCAAGGGGGTGGTATTTTCGAAATTTTTCCAGACGTGACCTGGTCGGTGACGTGGTGGTGACTCGGTGTGTTTTCCAGTTCGTTTTTCCATGGGAGGTGGTTTTGGGAGAATCTAGGTAAGGAAGGGATCTATTTTGAAACCGAATTTTAGGGTAGTTATTAAAAAAGAAATACATGCTTAGAGGTTATTCTGTTTAATAGAGGTTAACGTTTTCTCCATTTTCTTCTAATGTTGTTTAATCGGTGAGGTAGGCTGGGAGTGAGGGACGGGGTGGGGGTGGTTTGTTTATCTTGTTTGTACGTGTGGGGGTGCGGGGTGTGATATGGGGGTTATTTTGCAAATTGTTTTAGGGAGAAGAGATACAGAAAGGGGTGGTATTTTGTAGATTTTCCAGGTGCCAGGATTTTTGTTTTGTAGTTGTTGTTTGTCTGTAATTCAGTGAGTATTCTTTCTTTATATCTTTCTTAGAGTCGGGGTAGTGGGTGTGGGTAGGCGGAGTGATGGGAGTTAGTGAGTATATACAGATAGCCCATACCTGCCTAACATAATTTATTTCTGTCTAATCATCGGGTTATGCACGCCCCTCCATTCACCCTCCCGCCCCAATCCAAAAGACTATCTGTGGTTAATAGTATATGTGTGTTAAGGTAGCTAAGCACTCCAAGCAAATATGATACAGTCGTCAAAATCCACATGAAATCCACATGGAATATTAAGAAGAATTGCTTCAAATTCCACATGCAATATTAAAGAATTGCTTTAAAGAAAGGGAGCTAGCGTTCCTGTATGTAGAGTACGTAATTGCGTTACACCATTTGTCTGCAAAAAAAAAGAAAATTTGAGTTGGTAACTCTTAATTCGACGCTCTCGTTTTGGGTTTGGTCTGGCTAGGTTCAAAGCTGTTTATATTGTGTCTATAGAGTTTAGATTCTCAAAATGTGTAGCTTGTTATTTAGCCATCAGCAATGTTGGGAAACCGGTGTACATAGTTTGTAAAATGTGGCTGTTGTGTTGGCGGGATAGCTGCTGAAGTCCCTACCCCGTTGTCAACGTTGGTTGTCTATATCCCCTCGAACCTGAGGAAAGGAAAATGTGTCGAAGGGTGATGGTGGTGGATGGGAGTTGTCAAGAGGGCGTTTTCGGGAAGAAAACAAATCAGGAGGGGTGAGATATTTTCGCGCGATTTCACGAGAACTGGAATTTTCAAAAAATATTTTCTTTTGGAGGTGATTTTAGGTGACCGAAAGTGGTAATGGAGCAGGAAGGGATTTCTGGAGTATGTGTGTGTGGAAGGTCGGTGGAGGTGGAGGGGCGTAAAGGACAAAAACATCCAGGGAGGTATTTCAGAGATTTGTTTATATTAAAAAAAAAAATCATTGGGGTATTCTTGCTATATGTTCAAGAGGGTCGGGGTTTCCTCAGCCGCGCCACGCCTACTCCGCCGCCCCACCCGTCCCCACCCGTCCCACCCCACCCACACTGGCACATAGAGCCGCAAATATTATATAAAATAAAATAAGAACTACGATACCCCTAGTGTTATCTATAGACACTGTTTCTATAAAACAGAAGATATTGTTTTATATATAAATATTTGCGGTGCTAGTGTATTGCTATTAGTTTCAAAATCACAGATTCTATCTCGTAAACGAACACAGTACCAGCGTTCACATACACAATCTGCATACACAATCTATTAATAGATGCGAAAAATTTCAAACATATCTATGACGTGTCCTCACTCTGATACAGTAGGCAACGCCAGCCCTATGGCGTAGGAATATTTAATCAAACAAGGTCACGTGATAAAATCGATAACAAAATGACATTATTGGAGAAAAAATTCACAGGTCCGATTTATACACCTCTTATCTATAAACTGTGATTATGACAAAACACAATCACAGATCGTTGTTAAATGTAATAATAGTTCAGCAAACTATATTGGTCGAACGTCAGTGGATCTATTTCAGCTGATCTATGATTCAAATGTATGTATCCATGCATTCCAGATTAAATTTCTGATCTATACATGCTTTTGGTTTATGCCGGAGTGCTCGGAATAGGTTTTAACAACCAAATTGCATACGGTACGTCGGGAGAAAGGAAATGAGCGGATGGTGAAAATATATATTGCAGTGCTAATTGTCTGAATCCGAAAAAATTGCAAAAAAATGAAGTTTTAACAACGAGAATGAATTTTTTTCTTGAAAGTGTTCATTGACATGTCTACTATTAAAAACCAAAATGTTAAAGTCAATCAGAAAAAAGTACTTTTTTTCCCCCAAAATTAACAAAAGTACACCGTGTTCGCTAAAATATGAACAATCGCCTTTCGAAGTTTAATGTACACGCGGGATATAAAACCATGAAATTGTGAAATCCTTTTTAAGAGATATATTGATTTCAACATTGTTCTGTATTTAATGAATTATTAGAGTAGAATGTTCGCAGTTGTTTTCAAGGACACCATTACGGTAGTATCCCTGCAACCCCGCCCTTCATGCCACCCCCACCACCCTCTATACCGTTATTGGATTAAGTTGTATATAGCTGCGAATGCGCAGTTTTAATCAAATTCGATCGTTTCAGAACAGAAAAAAGCATGTACGCGTAAATACATTTTTCCTCTGTAGATATGTAAAATATAAAAAAAAACGGAGGCAAGTTCTTTCACACTCCCCCCCCCCCCCCCCCCCCCCGCCCCCCCCCGCCCCCCGAAAATTAACGAAGTACAACCGTAATCGCTTAAAATACGAGCCGATTCCACGTTGCCAAATCGATGTTCGCACGGAATAAAATTGTGGAATTATGAATTCATTTATAAGATAAATCGAGTTTCAGCATGTGTTCAGTAGTTGTTATAATATTGATGATGTATGTTCACAGTATTTATGAGAGCAACATAAACGGTAGTATGACTGTATCCCTCCATCCATTACCCCGTCGGCTTCCCCACCAACGCACACAGTACGTTGTGTATTGCTGAGAATGCTCCTTTTATTTAAAAATCGAGTTTATTTCGTCATTTTAGAAGCGAGAAATAAAAACAAAATCATTATAGATACATCTCTCCTCTGTATATATGTTGAATTTCAATAAACGGAGACAAGTACTAATTAAGTAACAGGGCCTTCCGACCCAAGACGGCAACATTCATATTCATTTAAAAAGACCACCGGCTACAGAAACAATTAAATAATTCTGTTATGTAAACACATATATTTAAAATGTATGTGTCTATGTATTTTACACTAAATTTTTGATCTATACATGCTTTGGGTTAATGTCAGAAGTGCCCAATTTATTTTACAATGTTGCAACGGTATATCGGAAAATGAAATCACGTTGCAGAGTTAATTTTCGAAATCAGAAAAAGCGATAAACTAATATAAGTTTAACAGGCAGAAAGAAGTATATTCTTTTAACTGTTCGTTTGAAACTGAGGGGGGCGGCTCGAGTAAATGACTGACGAGTAACAGACATGCTACTGTCAGTAACAAACATGATTTTGTGTAAACTCGAAGATTGCATAACATAAATATGTGGACATGAAATTGTTTCAATGGTTTGTGGTGTTGTGAAACACTGTACGCGTGAATCCGAAAAGTGCGGGTCTGTTATCTTTATAGGGCATATATAGTTATATTATAACATGTGTGTTGTACCATATGCTTATCCTTGTTTATAAATGTTTGATAATGGATGTCAGCAGGAACTTGACTTTTGACCTAAAAATCAAACGGATCATCCTCTTTCCACTGTCCACCATGAAGTTTTATAAAATTTGCTTTAGGTAAAAGGAAAAACTGTGTGGACAAGACTTTTCATTTTCCGGTCATGGTAACGGACCTTTCAACTACTGACTTCAAAATAAACATGGATTATTCACCAAAGGCAGTCAAAGTATGACGTTTTATGAAATTAGCTTTAGAGAAAGTAAAAAAGAGTTTCATTACGGACATTATCCGGTCTGTGACCTTGACCGTTGACCCACTCACAATCAAAAGGATCACCCTCTCGCCAGAAGCAATCCAACCATTAAGTTCATGATATTTGATTTACAGTTTACAACATTTTACATTATCATGTTACGGTGACAATGATCTTTGACCTAATGACATCAAAATCAAAAGGCATCATTCTCTCACCAAATGCACACAAACCATGAATTTTGATGAGATTTGCTTCTGGAGAAGTGCACAGTGCAGACAAGGGTTTTCATGATCATTACTGGGTCACGGCGCCCTTGACCTTCAATATTTGATATGCACATACTGATGCTTCTTACAAAGTTTCGTAAATATCCAACAAATAGCGCAGACAAGATTTGTGACGGACGAACGGAAAAGCCAAATATAATCTGTCTCACCTACCACTTTGTGGTGGAAGACATATTTATAAAGACAATATTTTAGTTCATATGTATACTTTATTAAGCAAATAATTAAGCGAACATAAACTTCAGCATTGACTCTGGCCAGTGGTGTACATGGAGTCTTCTTCCACATGACGTGCAGCCTGAAAGAAAATAAAAAGTAAAAATAAGTCGCGTACAGTATTCAATTTGAATCAGGTGTTGCTAGGGGGAGCTAGGGCATGTTAAGGGGAATGGGACAGTTTGACACAATGGGCTAGCAGGATACATCGAAGTAAACCAGTAGCGCCAGTAAGACTTGAATCCGTGTTCACTGGATTCAAAGCCGATATGCTATAAACGTCCCTTGACCAAAACTGAGTAAATGGCACATCAAATAAAGGGTCAATACATATTATATTGTGTATCATACGAGTATATGATTGACCTGACATGATTACAGAACAATTTTAATGTATTATTCACCCAACAGTACTACAGCAAGAATCTATTATAAGGAAAGTTAAATCTGACAAATGGTGCAATGCTCTATAAGCCATTTTTACTAGAAAGGGAATAAAATACAACTCTTGCCAAAAATCTAAAATTGTTAAATTTTACACGTTTTGTTGATAGAATATTTAACTTTAATGAATTAGTAAGGTCATTTTACATGGGGAGAAAACATTAATATACAACTATTTATTTTCTATCTCAAAACCTGGTGATGCCGCTAGTTTTAGTAATAAAACACGATTAAATAAGGCAGTTGAGAAGACACTTTTGTAGATGTGTGGTCTGTTCTGATGTGAAAATGTGTAAAACAGACACAAGATTGAAAATTTGCTCTGTGTCCCTTTAATAAATTGGGGACCCATCACATAGACCATAATAATATTGTAATTAGTTCATGTTAAAGGGACACACGGCACTCTTGAAGTATTTATCAAGCATTAACATTAGCATCTCCATTTGTTAACCTGGTAACATTTTAAATTTAAACCTGCTTGCATTAAAAATTAAATAAAAGTGTTTCATTTTGTCTTCGTTATTCTATCAAATACTTAACTATATTATAGGTGCACTGTTATCAACAGTTCTGAACTATTCTAATAAATACTATTAATGATCCCTAATGCAAATTATGCAGAAAAATTGACCGAAACTCCAGAAGTTTAAAAAACAAAAAGATTGCCTAGTGTCCCTTTAACACAACTTGTTTTCGCATGTATCCAGTACATGTAGTTTACACGAGCTCATGTGACAATCACGCTACATTATCACCGAAAACATTTTTTACTGTAACTTTGAACAGCACCGTGCAAGCATAACACAAGCTCCATTTAAAGAACTACACAAGTGTAAACATTTTTTAAAAGGGCTCCCACCTCAAAATGATCCAATGGCATTTAACTCGGCTTGACATTCTGAAGTCGTCAGTATCAATTCACTTAGAATTGCTCAAGGGCACGATTCACATTTGAGGCCTCTCTGAAAAACAACATCAATCCAATGTCAATGATCAAACAGACAGAGTTTATCCTTTGTTATACATAATGTAACATATTTATAAAGGAAAACTCAAAACTCTACTTACTGTCATGGATATATATGTACACATATGTGTATGTAGATCTATGTTACTGTACATAAATATTAATCTGACATGTCAATGGCTGTTTACATTATTTCGATGGTAGTTGTATCGAGTATGTATTCACGAATGTGCGAGAAAATGGGGATAACATAACGATAAAGAGACAACGCTAACAATTTACATTCATGAATCTGAGGGGTGGGGGTGGAGGGGGTTTCTAGTTGCCTTTACCCCCTCCTTGTTTTCGGTATTCAAGCTCCATTTCCCCACCCCCATCCTCCCCACATCAACCGTACTTGGGTGGGCGGGGGTTCGGGGGACATTGATAGCATTTCTACTAGTAATTGTTTTATTCCACGAAACGTTCTACAGTTTACAGTACATCCAGTTACTGGAAAGATCGGAGTACACGAAAAATATAAACTTTCTATTATACAGTATACGCCACTTTTTTAGGCACTATATTTGGCTTATGTCTAAATATGTACGATCTAAAAGTGGTGTGTACTGTTTATTAACAAACACATTTTAATGATAAAACAAATACCTTGATCATGGACCTCTAGCAGCAGACAGTAATCCCAAATCCAATTTGACCAACATGTCAATTTCACGTGTCAAGTTATGTCACGGTGACCTGTCAGTCACCAACACTGCATCGTGTTGACACATAATGGGACGTTATTTCGTCCGGTAAGGTATTAGTTTTTACATAATCTACGGTATGAAACACTGTACGCGTATTGTTAGACTCCATAGGTACCCGTAGTGCTCGCCGAGGTAGCGCGCCCAATTTCGGGTGTAAAAAAATGGCGTCTGTTTCAATTGAAAATTCGTAAAATAGTCCGTAAAATACAAAGAAATAGTCCATGTTCGCGGAGTTAAAATGCGAACAGAACTGATATGTTATAGGTCCGTGGCGTTTCTACTGATAATGCTTGGTTTGAATTCATTTTATTTGATCATGTGTAGGTACTGACAGTCGTTGATTTCAGTCTTAGAGAACGTAGTGTATTTCTTCAGGCGGAATGCTTTGGGCTAACATATATATTTCCAAAACAAATATACATTTTGCTTTGGGATAACGTAAATATTTTCAAAACAAATATTTATTTGTAAAAATACGTTACCATGGTAACCAAAGGCTATATTTAGACACTATCTATTTATCGATATTTCATCTATATTTGTGTCTGCAATACATATATTTTATAATTTATATTTATAGGCCTATATATTTAGAAAACGAATATATTTTTCGGAATAACATATATTTATGCGTCTGCAATATATGTTTTAGTTTAGGGACACAATATATATTTTTCGGAGTAACATATATATTTGTCTGTATCATATACAATATACATATTAAACACACAACGTATATAATTATCTTGCAACATATAGTCGCGTATGGCGGCTCATAGCCTATTTATTGGAATGTTTTAATATCGGGTAATGTGAGAAATCAGATAGACCACGGGTAGTAATATCGGGTAATATGAGAAATCAGATAGACCACGGGTAAAGTCGATTCGTGTAAACGTAGCTGTATGCTTTTAAGCAAAGATGATAGAACACTTTTAACTTAGTAAACCAGTGCAAGCACTAGCTGAACCCTGACTAAATAAAATACAACAAATATGTTATAATCAATTTATCGGAAGTTTACTTCATATAAGTCCAGCGCGTGTGTGTGCGCGCGCGCGCGCGCTCGCGCAAAAATGTGTGGTTTAATCCTTAACTGTAATCTGTGACATATATGAGCTATAACTGTATGTATATATTTGTGTATTTGTTATTTGTGCCTCTGGACGAATGTGTTATGATGTAGTGATACAGTATATCAGCGTTTTCTTGGCGAGAATGATGGACATATTACAGATACTGAGGAAAGTCAAATGAGCAAGATGAAATTATAGAGCACGACAAAAGTCAAGATGAGAGTGATGGACAGATTACAAATTTGGAAGAAAACCCAGAAGAACAAGATGAGAGTACGAGGAAAGTCAAGATGAACACATCGAGAATGATGAACAGATAACAGAGCAAGGGGAAAGCCAAGATAAACACGATAAGAATGATGGACGTAAAACAAAGCACGAGTAGTATAGGAATGAGGGGTTTTGGCACAGTTTTTCTCATCGGGGTTTTATGCAACGAGTCAGTAAATTTGTGGGCTGGCAAGCCAACCAACAAATTTAAAACGCATAGCAACCCCCTCAAAGAACCCCCCCCACCACCCCTACCCCCCTCCCCCCCCCACCCACTCCCACCCTAAACCCCTCATTCCTATACTACTTATAAATAATTGATAATATACTTGCTACTTTTTTAATCAACCTCAAATAAAACAACTGTAGATCAGGTAATCAATATCTTTCAAACCCAACACTGTGGACGCATCCAGGCCCAACAGCTAATCACTATTCAACATTTGTTTTAATACATTTTTGCAAAAGCCTCGTGTCATGCTCTTTACATTAACGGCTGTACAAATTCTTTCATCGGATATAATTAGCCTGCAGCGCAGTAACCATGGAAACGCTGCGAGAGAGAATTTATTGGGGAAATTGCCAGGAGCACTACGCTATCATGCTTGACTGTTTACACGCCTGTGAGACTCGCAACATGCATCAATGTTTTGGTTGTTTAAATCTTTTATTTTGTATGTCACAGGATTTGTATATTGAATTTAATGAACAACAAATATTTCTTCAATCCAATTTGGAGTATAACCTTTCTCAGACGTTCTTTTATATTTGCTGATTCTAACCTTATCCCCTATTTTAAACTTTGGCTTAATTTGATTACTTCTCGTTTTTCCATACAAGTTGAAATACACCGTTCCTTTATTCTTTTCATCAATAGCTTCAATTGGTGTCATTTTGATTTGTATTATTATACTTATCAACCATCGCCTGAAGCACGTCTAAATATGTATTTGTATTGTTTGCTGTGAAATATTTCCACATCCTCTCTTTTAATGTTCTGTTAAATCGTTCAATTACTACAGCTTTTCCAAAATTAAACGTGTGATACATTTTAATATTATAATCATCAAGAAATTGCTTAAATGTCTTGTTATAAAACTCCACACCCTGATCAACACAGAGCAATTTACATTGTCTTCCCATACTTATTATCTGTTGGAACGCTTTGGTAATTTCTAAACCAAAACTAAATTTCAAACCAGCAAGCATATTTTTATCACACATTGATTTATTACTAGGATTTTCATCATAACAATAATAATGATCTTTGCAAACAGCATCTGATTCATTTACCTGTTCTCCACTATCAAGTGGATTACCAGGACCACACTATTTATAACCAGGAATTGTTAACCCCTTTTTAGGCAACAGAGGAAGTAGAGCTTTATGAATATCAATATTTCCACCTTTTGTACTTTTAACAAACTGTGTTTTAGTAATATCACAAGATGCACAAGTTGTTTTTAACATTCTTCTACCATTTTTTGCTAAAACATACACTAAGTGCTCCTGTTGCTAAAGGTCCTACTTTCGGAGCGAGTCTAGCAACTGTTGGTAATATTGTTTTAGTTAACAAACCAGCTAATGCGCCTAAAAGGCCTCCATTCTTGGACTGAGATCTGATCTGCAATTTTGATATATTCACATCCAATCTATATCCGTTGGATTTAGCTTTATTAATATTCTTAATCTCAGTAGCTGTCAACAACAAAGAAAAATCCCCAGTTAGTTGATTATTCTTTAGCCTGAGCGTTAATTCACTTTTGTTTTCATATTCAGACTTCGTTTCTGGCCATCTGTAAAATCTACCGATTACTTTACGTAAGTCATATATATTATAAGTTAGATTAAACTATTACTAAATCGAAATATATCATTCCGAAAAGAGTTTTAAAATTACTCACGTTTAGTAAAGTTCCAGTGTTTTTATCATTTTGTTTGTAAAAATAATTAATAACATCTCTGAATATTCTTATAATATTATCATGGCTGTATTCAGTTTCTGGATAATATACGCCGTTTCCAACTTCCAGTCTAGCTGATTGTAAATAGCAATTAGTATTAGAAGCATTTACCTTAAACGTATCCAAATGATTGTCTAAATAAAAGTATTCGTTTGCTCCGTTTGTCTTTGCATAATCGTCAGAAATTTCAAGCAAGCTTTTGACATTAACAAATCTGAGAGGGATTATTTCCATCGGAAACTATTTTTCCATTTTGCTTTACTTGCATTTGATCAATCATTGAAGCTGCATTGTTAATTAAAGCAATCCATCAGCAAGTTTGTTTACTTGAAAACTGATTTGAAAATATGCATTATACCAATCAAAGTAAGAACTCTTAGTGTGAACTGATAACCACTTTTCATTTGCCTGGTAGCATTTCCTGGTTGTGTTATAGGAGTATCTAACTGAATAGGTACATATTCATATCTAGTATTATATTTATCACTTTGAAACATCTATGTATACTAGTAATTAGATTATTTTTATTTAATCAATCGTTTAATTCTTGTATTAATATTTTTGGTTCCTCTTCCAGATAGTAATCTGTTAATTTTCGCATTTACATCTTATACAGTTTCAGCTAAAACTTATTTTTGGTAAGTTCTTTTAAAATTATCTCACCTTTTGGTTTATGTTTTATAACTGAAACTAATTTATCAGAAGCCATTTTTCCTACTTCATCTCCAAGTTTTTTAGAACCACTCTCTATGATTTGTTTACCAGCAGTTTCTAATGCTTTCTTGCCTGCTGTTTTTACAGACTCACTAAATATTTTTGATCCAGATTTTGAAAAAATGTCAAACATGCCAGCCCCGGTTAATCTGTCTACTTCAGTATAAGTTCCCGTACTAATCTCGTAAACTTTTTTAATCATGTCATATATAAATGATGTTGGATAAAACATAAGATTACATTAATTCCTTTAAAACAAGTCGAAATGATATGTGGACACCATTAAGATTAATAATTTTACCAGAGAAATCTGTAATGTAAATATTAATACTGTTAATGATCGTTTTGTTTACTTTACATAACCCGACTCTTATCGGTTCATCTTTAAAAGGATAGAATCTTTGTAAGATCAGCTGTATTTATTTCATAAATAACATCCCCGTATGCTCCATCAACAATATAATTACTTATTAAATCACAGTGGATATACAATGTATCGATATAATTTGTTATGTTTGGTGTTACAGTTCCAAATTTAGTTTTTCTAATAACTTCATATTTGTCAAACCCAATTAAAATGTGAAAGTTTGATTTTTTTAAATCAAGCATGAAATTATTATGAATGGTAACTAAACATTTGAAGCTTGATATTATTTTTATTGGGACAGGTGAGTCATCGGTTAAATCACCGTTTACAGTCAATGTTTCTTTTATGTAATTATCGATATCAGCATAACTGTAATTTCTATTTGCAAAACTAATAGTATTCCAATCTGTTCCATTGTAATACCTTATCACTTTGTTATTAATATATTCTTATCAAGTCCAATGCCATACTGTTTGTTCTTGCCTAATATTAATGGTTAGTCAAACACAGTTGTAAAATTGCTCGGCGTATTTGAGCTATTAATTACTGAAGCTTTTTTCTGATGATAATACAATGTAAAGATTCCATTTAATACAGGATAGATTAAATGAAACGCTTAAGTAGCTTTAGCTACTTAAGTTCCATTATACATATTAGTAGGTAAAATAAAACATTTTAAAACTTGATTTTTCAAAATTGAGAACTTGAGTAGTGGAATCTTTTGGTTGTAGCTCGAATTGAAGCGAGTAGTTTTTTGTAAGATATACTTGGAATGTTTCTTTTATTGTTCGTGTGTCATTTTCTTGTTTTGAATATAATAACTTTTCCAGTCCGCTATTTGCAAGATAAAAATATATTACGTCTCCTCCTGTATAAGTAAAGTCTATTTCAAATATGTAACGTCCAGATTTATTAATATAGAACGAAAACTGAGTAGAAATAAAATATTCATCAATATTTATAAATGGGTTGATTACAAGAGTAAACGCTTCGAGAAAATATCTACGTTTGGTTCTTTCAAGTGGATTTTGTGTTGGATATGATGCATATGATGTATGTGATTCATATGCTGGATGAAATACATGACCGTCATTATCACTCATAATACTTATTCCGTCTATTGTAGCTCCAAAAATTATAATTCGACTTGCATAGTCTACTTTTACTTTCAACTCATCAATTATGCCAAGAATTGCTGTGTGCCGACTATCAGGCTTTTGATCATGCTCTTTAATAGAAGCTATTTCGCCATTAATAGCTTTGCTTCTTTCATCCTGGGCAGCTTTCAATTGCTTTGAAACATCATCAATAGCAGTCTCGCGTTTATTAGAGTCGACCAGTTTGCTCAAAGCAGTCTCCATCGTCTTTTCTTTTTGATGTCTTCAAACTGTTTGCTGATATCGGCAACGTTGGTGTTTGTCTGTTCATTTGATATTTTAATTTGAGTTATTTCGGTAGCAAAATCAGTTCTCATTTGTTTTGAAGCATCAGCAAGAGCAGTTTCTAGTTCATTGTTATCAAAACATTTGTTGAGCTTTTATTTTTTCGCCTAACTTTTTATAGAGATCACTCTCTTCCAATCCATCGTCTTTCTTTTCTAGCTCTTTTAAAGCATCACCCAAAAGTTTTATTTCATCTTTTAAACCGTTTTGAATTGCAATCATTTTCTCACGGTTTGCTTGTAACTTTGTTTGTATTTGACTTAGTTTATCATCAACACTTGTTGTTAAATTTTTCACCATGTCTGGAATTTTATCAATATTATAATCACGTATGATCTTTGATACTCTTCTTACAGTAAATTGCTTTATTGCTGCATCATCTGCTTTGTATGGATTGCCATCATTTGTAATTTTATTATTATCCATGTTAAGATCACTTTTTAAAACAATTTCCTGGATTTTACCCTTGTGAAGATAATTAACCAGATGTTTTTATTTTACATACTCAGACAGCACAATACCAAAATTGTAATATTGACACTGCCAGTAGTAACGTCCTCGCCAAGATCGTTAAAAAGCCCCATTATATATAATATGATTAGATTACATTTTACCGTTGAAGTTACGTTTGGCCAATTTTCTAGGGCGATCAAGATACAGAAAGTCGTACTGCTTGTCAGTTGCGTTTTTTATACTGATCTTTACTTACGTCTTGTTCTCTAGAAAGCATGTTTATTTCGTTTATACTTGGAGTTGTGAAGAAGATGTAATGAGAGCAATTCAACCGAATGTCTTTGGGAGTTTTGTAATACGACTGAGACAAATAAATTACACAACAATTTTTGTGTCTTCCCTGAATAAAATAATTAATAATATCATTTTGATTGCGTGCACAAGCATAATCATCAAACATGACTATCTTCTGATTATCTGAATCTAAAGTATCCACAGGGATAACCGCATCATTTGAACATTCTAATATGTCTTCGACTAGGATTTTCTTCTTTTTTGCTATTTTTTCAAGTTTTTGTGATAAGAACTGATATTTAGACTGCTCTAAGTTTTTAGCAAATAAATAAATCTTGTCATAGTGAACTAAAGGTTTTAATAGCATGTGAACTAATGTGTTTGTCTTGCCAGAACCTGAATTACCGCATATTAGCATTCTGAAACAACAGTCTGGCATGAAGTTCCGTATCTGTTTAAAATTACCGTTTTCTGTCTTCATGTTATAGTTTGGAATTTCCATTATAATAATACTTGGATAATATTAATATTATCTAACTTTTATTATATATGTCTAAAGTGTATTGTGGAATAAAGCAAATCCCTCGTGGAAAACAACTTGGAACAGAAGAAGAATGTTTCAAAACTAATCAAGTTAGATATTATGGATTACAACAAATTAAAAAAATATTCCGGGACCTACAAAAGAAAAAGATTTAGATCCTACTAGGAGACAAAAATAAAAATATCCAGGAAGTCTGTCAAAAACAGAAGAACAACCAAATATTATGATCTAATAGGATTAGAAGCAGAAAAGAAACAATTAAATCAAATGTTACAACAATCTGAATCTCCTGCTACAATAACATGCCTGGAAAACAAGTTGGCTAAAATACAATCAGAGGCTTATAAGAAAAAATATAAAAGCAACTAAGCCTCTGGCTAAAAAAGCGATTAAGCCTCCGGCTGAAAAAGCGACTAAGCCTCCAGCCAAGAAGGAAACAAAAACTCCGAGGCAAATAGCCAATCTCGAAGGAATAATAAAAGACATAACGGATTAAAATGCAAAAAGATGTAGAATAAAAGAACGAACGTATAAATGCATTTAAATTAAGTGTTGATGTGAAACATACTTTTAAAAAAACATCGATGGGAGACAAAGAAACAGATCCTGCAACCACATACAAAACAGCTTACTTTAATTCTAAAGTGGCAACACTATTAACCGAAAATAATATTATCGAGGCGTTGGACAAAGCACGTGAAGAAATTGTACATAGAGTTGGAACTTGGATTCAAATGGGAAGTGGTTGGCAAATTGAGACACTAGATGCACACTACATAAATCGAATAAAGTATAGGCCTTTACGAGGTAGCTCTTATATAAATTTACCAAAAGAACTGCAACACCACAAAAAAGGTTTAATAAATATAAAAAATGAAGATAATCAATGCTTTAGATGGTGTCATTTAGCTTGTAAATGTCTTGTTAAAAAATATCCTCAAAGAATAACAAAGTACACAAATCATATTGGTGATCTTGATTACAGTGGAATTACATCTCCTGTTACATTAAAGCTAATCCCCAAAATAGAAAAACAAAGCAACATTTGTTTTAACATATTTGGATATGAAGATAATCAAGTATACCCTTTGTACATATCAAAAAATAAAGCAGAGGAAACATGTGATATGCTTTTGTTCACTGAAAAAGAAACAAATCATTATGTGTGGATAAAAAAACTTTAACAGCTTGATGTTTAATCAAACATTACATTCAAATAAAAAATAGTTTTGTAAAACATGCCTGCAGTGCTTTACATTAGAAAGAGTTCTGGAAAAACACAAACCTGTTTGTCTTTCACTTAACGGAAAACAAGCAGTAGAAATGCCAAATAAGAATGAAAAAGTTAAGTTTAAAAACTATGACAGGCAACTAATGGTTCCGTTTGTTATATATGCTGATTTTAAGGCGATAACTGAAAGTATTTCTTCAGCACCGAATAATCCTAAAAAATCATACACGGAAGCAAATCAGCAACATACTGTTTGAGTTTGTTGTTATGATGATCAATATTCAAAACCAGTTGTGACATACAGAGGACCAAACGCTGTTTATAGGTTTTTAGAAAAAATGATAGAAGAAGAAAAGTGGTGCAAGAAAAATGATGACACATTTTAAGAAAGATTTGGTGATGTCACCGGAAGAAGAAGCTAAATTCCAAAAATCTAAATCATATCATATTTGTGGTAATGGTTTTTCAATAACTCTTAAAAAGGATGACCCAGGTCGTACAGTAGATATGAAAACTCCGTTAGCAATGTAGAGACCATTGTCATTGAACTGGAAAGTACAGAGGAAGCGCTCATGACATATGTAATATTAATTTCAGACTAACTAAAAAAATACCTGTTGTGTTTCATAATTTGAGAGGTTATGATTCTTACTTTATGATGCAACACATCGGAAAGTTTAAACAAACAATAAATGTCATACCGAATAACATGGAAAAGTACATGGCTTTTATGTTAGGACAAAGTTTGGTGTTTTTTGACAGTTTTCAGTTTATGTCTCAATCATTAGAACATTTAGTAAAAACCATCCCCTCGTTTCAATACACCTCGCAAGAATGCTTTGATGAAAAGTTAGAATTAATAAAAAGAAAAGGTGTTTATCCTTATGATTACATGAACAGTTTTGAACGTTTTAAAGAAGATAAATTACCTGGCATAGATAGCTTTTATTCACAATTAAATGATGAACACATTTTAGATGCAGATTATGATCATGCTAAAAAATATGGAAAACATTTAAGATTAAAAATATGGGAGAATATCATGATCTGTATCTTAAGACTGATGTGCTGCTGCTTGCAGACGTTTTTGATAAATTTAGACAAATGTGTATTGAGTATTACAAATTGGTATCCAACTTAATTTAATAACTGATATTGATCAATATTTGTTTGTGGAAAAAGAATTAAGAGGTGGCACAAGTTATATCGCAAACAGATATTTACAGGCTAACAATAAATATATGAAAAACTACGACAAGAAAAAGGAAAGCAAGTACATAATATATCTTGATGCTAATAACTCGTATGGGTGGGTCATGTGCCAACCGTTGCCTCTTGGTAACTTCAGGTGGGTTGATAAGTTTGAAAAATGAAAATCAAAGTACATTGTTGAGTGCGATATTGAGTATTCCAAGAAACTGCATGACTCGCATAATGAGTATCCTCCTGCCCTAAAAAGTTTAAATATAAAAGATGAGTGGTTGTCAGACTATTGCTAAAATTTAAAACAAAAGCTTAAATTGGGATCTTGCAATTTTAATAAACTTGTTACGACGTTGAAAAATAAAGAAAAAAATTCACAAAATTCTGGTTTTGACAAATCAACAATGAACTCTTGCAAAGTCCAAACGCTCTACACGATTAGATTTTGGCATTTTTACAATTATTTTGCTTTCAAAATAAAGGTTGGACATATTTGTCCGGAATGACATTCCCCGATTTTGGGGAATTGGACATAAAACGTCTTGATAAAAAACAACACAATTTCACACTCACCTTTTGACGACAATTTCTGCGCTGGGCACCAAAACGGAAAATGCACGGTGATAATTTTAACGCATAACAATAGCGTTATGGTGCCTTTGATTCCCCACCGTGTATGTTATGCTTGATTGCATCTGATTGGTTTTCGAAAGGAATCGAGGTCTCATGTATACGTTTGTTGTGACCAACTTTCTCTGACATTTTCATTTTACAATTATTTCTCTTTGACACTTATAAAATTTAAACATTTCTACATAGCTTCACTTCCCCCGCCGATTACGCGGAGGGATATATAATTGCCATTGTCCGTCTTTACTTCCGTTCGGTCCCATAACCCTGATTAATGCCTTATCCGATTTTAATAATATTTTGCACACATGTTCACCACCTTAGTACGCACACCCTTTTGTTTCACAATCAATACTTTCTGAGTGGCACCGTCAATCCTTTGATTGTATTTGTCCCATGCTTCTTCCAGATGACACCCAATCCCTTTAATATGTTATATTAAAATTTCGTAGTCTCATTGATTAGTTTAAGTCAAATTGAATACGTGCTGTCAACTGTCATTGTGATAGTAAGGACCAATAACCATTCATGGACATATCTGCAGTGTCCTGGCTAAAAGTCGTATAAAATAACAAAATCCTAACAAAATAATAACACATACTCTAAAACATCAACACATTATAGGTTATTTAGGGCTACCCAGAGGATAGGGAATTTGGTATTATAACTTATTGAGTGGTGAAATACTGACTTAATAAGGAAATTAAATTGAACTGAATATTGTAAAACGGCTCAGCAACACATAACAGGTTATTTAGAGCAGCCCCAGATAGAGTGGAATGCTAGTTCTTGATTACTATGGTGTATAGTACACTTATTCATGTGTGTGAAGTTGGCACGGTTCAAAGCCAGTTCGGGGTTCAAAATTCAAAACCAGTTCGGGGTTCGACATTCGAACCCAGTTCGGGGTTCAACATTCAAAACCAGTTTTGGGTTCAACATTCAAACCCAGTTCGGGGTTCAACATTCAAAGACAGTTCGGGTTCAACATTCAAAACCAGTTCAAAACCAGATCGGGGTTCAACATGCAAAGCCAGTTCGGGGTTCAACATTCAACACCAGTTCGGGTTCGACATTCGAACCCAGTTCGGGGTTCATCATGCAAAGCCAGTTAGGGGTTCAACATTCAACACCAGTTCGGGGTTCGACATTCGAACCCAGTTGTAGCGGCTACTCCTCTGAAACTATACTGGGTTGATGTTTTGAAACATTACAGAAATGCTGCCCATAATGTATAGTTGATCCTAGCAAAAATTCACGTTGACGACAAATCTAAGATGGCCGCCAAAGCTTAAAAAAAATGAATTTTAAAAAGCAAGTTTTTAGCAACTACTTCTTGAAAACTATAAGTGATATTGATATGAGACTTTCTAAAATGATCAGCATGACATAATGTTGGTCCTTGTCGAAAAGAATTTTGATTCGACATTAAACATGGCTGCCAGCGGATGCAAACATGTTTTCTTAACAAAATAGCATTGCATCTGGCCATATAAAAAGCATATGACTTGGTCGAGTATTGAACTCCCGCATGCGGCAAAAATCAACTAATTTAGGTTTAGTATACATATAGTTAACATAAACTAAAGACTCAAATCCGCTGTTTAAAATGCTTTATAAGTATGAATTATCCATAAATGTTGAAAAGTAACAATAATATAATGTGCCGAATTTATGTTATTATTATTATTATTATTATTATTATTATTATAGCTATTAATCCCGTAACATCTATAATACCACTTATTTAGTACGCATGTATTGTTAGATATTTTCTTGATGCCTTTGCTGATGTATGCTGATGTATACATGTTTAAATTCCATTTGATGATTTGTCCTCATTGATATGTATGTGGCGAGAGAGGTGATGGTTTATCACGTTTGAAAATGCAATTAGAGCATTTTTTTGACTGTGTTTGAAATGTATGTGTATGTGCTTATATGTCCATGACATGGATATGATTAAGTATATATAATGTTTCAACCATAAGATTGATATATTTATATATGTTAAGTCACCTTCACCGTGAAATTGTAAATGGAAATTCTGAGGTGTTCATCTGTTTTGTTTCTATTTATGTTTTATGTTGTTTTTTTTCTAAAAAGAAGTAAACAGTATAACTATTTTTATGTTTGCCTTTGATATTTGTTAATACACGTATGTACGAATCTTGCTACGTCTGTTAGAAAGTGTATCTGTATATATTGTATGATCACTTGGGACTATGGCTTACTGATTTTGAAATAAAGTGCTTCTTCTTCCGTCATATAATAAGAATGAATGTGTACATGGATGTGAATGTGTGTGTGCGTGCGTGTATATGTGTATGTGTGCACACTAGTTAAAAGGAATATCATTGTTTTTGTTTGTTTATATATGTTTTGCATTGTATATGTATGACTTTACAGAGGGCCCCAAGTGATATTAGTGTTGGCTAATTGGGTCATACTCTATAAATAAAGATGTATTTCAACCGATTGCTTCGAAACTTTACAGGATATTTATCTATGATATCAAGATTGACTGGATCGAAATGTTTCTGTTTTTAATACAGACGAAACGTCACCACAAGGTCTCTTGGAAAGAAATTTCAGGATTGTTATTCTGGTCATTTGGTAAAACGTTAAGGTCACTGTTACCATAAATAGGATTTTGGTTTCAATTCAATAACATTAGTTTCCCTTGACGGATTTAACAAAACCTTCCCCTCATTGGAATTAAGCATGGGCTTGTTATTCAGGTTATCGAAAGGTCAAGGTCATTGTTACTAAAATACAATTTGCCTTTTTCTGAATAAATTCACTTTCCCTTAAGGAATTTTAATAAAACTTAACCACAAACTGCGTCTCATGGAAAGAAATCTCACACTTGTCATTTAGGTAGTTTGATTTTAAGTCAAGGTCATTGTTGCTATAGGAAATTGGTTTCCACTCAATACCTTTTGTTTCCCTTGACGGATTTAACATAACGGATTTAAACAAAAAAATCACCTCAATGGAATTAAACATGAGATTGTTATTCAGGTCATTTGTATAAAGGTTAAGATCACTGTTACTACAAATACAAATTGGTTTCGGCTGAAAAATTCACCTTCCCATAAAGAATTTTAACGAAACGTCACCACAAACAGCAGCGCATATAATGAAGATCAGGACTGTTATTTAGGTAATTTGATTTTAGAGCAAGGTCACTGTTACTAAATGTAAATTTGGTTACTACTCAGTAAATTGATTTTCCCTTCCATGATTTTAAGGAAACTTCGCCACAAGGTATGGCCCGTGGAAAGAAAGCTTGGGATTCTTATTCAGGTTGTTTTGTCAAAAGGTCACGCCTCAAGGTCATTGTCACTATAAATAAAATAAAAATTGGTTTCCGCTTAGTAAAATTAGTTCCCATTGCGTGATTTTAACAAGACTTAACCATGAAGCTACACCTCTTTTCGCTCAGTAACTTAGTTTCCCTTGAGGGATTTAGCAAAAAATCATCACAAGGTGCTGCTCATGGAAAACTAAGCCTGCGATTGTTATTCGGGTCATTTATGCAAAGAGTTACTTTATGAAAAGGTCAAGGTAACTGTTGTCTTCACATTATCTTGATAGAGTTTAACAAAACTTCATCAAAATGTGCAGCTCGTTAAAAGGAAGCACTGGATTGTTATTTAGGTCGGTTGGCTGGTTTACGAACTTGTCATAAAAACAATCTGGTAAAGTTTGGTAAAGAGCGGATGAAAAATTGAGGCGCTATCGTCTTAACGAGGCAAAATATAGCATATCTCAGAAAATCAAGGGCCATAACTCCGGTGTAAATGATCCAATCCGGCTGATTTTCGCACTTGTCCGAGCATTCACGGATATTAACAATCTGGTAAAGTTTGGTAAAGATCAGATTAAACATGAAAGCCCTATTGTCTTAACCATGCAAAATATAGCTTTTTTAACTAAATCAAGGGCCATAACTCTGGTGTTAATAGAACAATCTGGCTGGTGTTCAAACTTGGTCCGAGATTTTATTGATATTAACAATCTATTAAAGTTTGGTAAAGATCGGATGAAACATGAAGGATCTGTCGTCTTAACGAGGTAAATGTTAACGGACGACAGACGACGGACAACGGACAACTTGCCATATAAAACTGTTGAAATCTGTCTAGCGGTTCTTGAGAAGAAGATTTGTTGAGGTTTCGACTTTTAATGGTAACGGCGGCCATCTTGGATGTCGCGTGGACCCAATTTTAACAAATTTGAAAAGCATTCATCTAAGGATCATTCGTGTGAGATTTTGTCAAAATTGAGAAGTCGTTTAAAGCAAAGTCTAACGGATGACGGACGGACGAAGAATGATCACACTGAGCTTCGGTATTTGGTTTTCAATTTATTTTTCGGGTCAACCTAATAATGTGTATTTCGGTACCTACTAGTCTGGTACCCGGTACGCAGTATAGCCTACTAGTCCCCGAAATCACACTCATGATTGCAGGGTTACGGATCAGGTGATCAAGAAATCGATAACTGCAGCGTATAAACGATTAAATACTTCAGCTCTTCAACAGTATCAAGTGAGGAAGTGTCGATTCTTTCCGATGGCGGGAGGTTTGCAGTACTGGTTCTACCCAGAAAAAGTGGGTGGTCTGCCTCCACCACAAAACTCGACCGTCATATATAACCTTATATGTGTTGAAACTGACGTAAAAACACCATACAAACAAACAAATCAACAGTATCAAACCGATTCTACCACTTTATCTTGGTCTAAACAAAACAGGATCAGATACTTTATTTTGGAATGAAGAATATTTGACTCAGTGATAACGAATCTGCTACTTGATCTTTGACTGAATAAAATCGTGTCTTCTACCTGGTATTTGACCGAAAATGAACAAGACTGATACCCGGTCATTGACTATCAACCTGCGTCTGCTACTAGATTTTTTTACTTGTTAAAACCGAACTAGATACTTGTTTATTTTTATTCTTCCATAATACAGAGTACGCTTCTTGATTTTATACCGATCAACTCTGGATCATTAACTTAAAAGACACACGAGAATTCTTCTGCATCTTTGAATAAAATCGAATATGCTGCTTTATCGTCGACTTAATAATATTCTACATAGTCCCCAATAAAACCGTGAAACATGATTTTGGACTCGAAATTTGCCAAGTCCTTTTTATCTTTTATGCTTTTCTGCACATTTTCAGTCTAGCTGTCGTTCTATGTATGTGTAATTTAAATATGAAAACAGGTCTAAATACTTAAACATTACTTTTCTCTGATGTACTGTACTGACACAGGATGCGTGTAGAAAACTAAGAAAATGTTCTCAGTCTAAATTTGACAAAGAATTCATTTCAATTATAGCAGAGGCTTAAGTCTAAGACGAAAAGGCGATTTCAATCAATGATGTATCTCTCATTCAACTAGATGCTTATTCATTAATCAATGAAGTCTTGAAGAACTCCGTAATCTGACTTCTCAAGAAAAGGATTAGGCAAGGAGCTCGGTTAATAGGATTTTGTATACGAACTCACTGCCATATCCCAAAATAGGCAGAAACTCATAAAGCCTGTGATTACAAATTAAGTGTGGTACAATACTGATTCGCTGAGTAATAAATGTGTAATAAACACAGATTTTAGGATTCTTTAGCTGGCTTATATGTGCATTTTATATAGGGTTGTGCTTAGTAGAAAGAAAAAAAATCCAATATACTGCAACATGTGTAATATTATGTTTGCGATTGATGCCATATTCATGTTCGCCAGCAATGTAAACACATACACAGGTCTAGTACCCGCCAACAATGTAAACAAATACACATGTCTAATACCCTCCAGCAGTGTAAACACATACAAATGTCTAGTACCCGCCAGAAATGTAAACACATACAAAGGTCTAGTACAAGCCAATAATGTAAATACATACACAGGTCTAGTATCCTCCAGCAACGCAAACAAATACACAGGTCGGGTTACCACCAGCAATGTAAACACATACATAGGTCAAGTACCCGCCAAAAATGTAAACACATACACATGTCTAGTACCCGCCAGCAATGTAAACACATACACAAGTCTAGTTCCCTCCAGCAATGTAAACACATACACAGGTCTAGTACCCGCTAGCAATGTAAACACATACACAGGTCTAGTAGACGTCAACAAAGTAAACACACACACATACGCACGCTCGTACGCACGCACACGCACACACATAGGTCTAGTATCAGCCATCAATGTAAACACATACACAGGTCTAGTACCCGCGAGCAATGTAAACACATACAAATGTCTAATACTAGTCAGAAGTGTAAACACATATATAAGTCTAGCACCCGCCATCAATGTAAACACATACACAGGTCTAGTACCCGCCAGCAATGTAATTACACACACAGGTCTAGTACCCGCCAGCAATGTTAACACATACATAGGTCTAGTATAGTACCCGCCAGCAATGTAAACACATACACATATCTAGTACACACCAGCCATGTAGACACATACACAGGTGTAGTACCCTCCATCAACGTAAACACATACACAGGTCTAGTTCCCTCCAGCAATGTAAACACATACACAGGTATAGTACCCGCTAGCAATGTAAACACATACAAAGGTCTAGTAGACGTCAACAAAGTAAACACACTCACATACGCACGCTCGTACGCACGCACACGCACACACAAAGGTCGTGTTTACCACCAGCAATGTAAACACAAACATAGGTCAAGTACCCGCCAAAAATGTAAACACATACACATGTCTAGTACTCGCCAGCAATGTAAACACATACACAGGTGTAGTACCCTCCATCAACGTAAACACATACACAGGTCTAGTTCCCTCCAGCAATGTAAACACATACACAGGTCTAATACCCGCTAGCAATGTTAACACATACACAGGTCTAGTAGATGTCAACAAAGTAAACACACACACATACGCACGCTCGTACGCACGCACACGCACACACATAGGTCTAGTATCAGCCAGCAATGTAAACACATACACAGGTCTAATACCCGCGAGCAATGTAAACACATACAAATGTCTAATACCAGTCAGAAATGTAAACACATATATAAATATAGCACCCGCCATCAATGTAAATACACACAGAGGTCCAGTACCCGCCAGCAATGTAAACACATACACAGGTCTAGTACCGCCAGCAATGTAATTACACATACAGGTCTAATACCCGCCAGCAATATAAACACATACATAGGTCTAGTATTGTACCCGCCAGCAATGTAAACACATACACATATCTAGTACACGCCAGCCATGTAGACACATACATAGGTCTAGTACCGGCCAGCAATGTAAACATATACACAGGTATAGTACCCGCCAGCAATGTAAACACAAACACACAAGTATAGTACCCGCCAACAATGTAAACACATACACATGTCTAGTACACACCACCAGCATTGTAAACACATACATAGGTCTAGTACCTGCCAGCAATGTAAACACATCTACAGGTATAGTACCCGACAGCAATGTAAACACATACACAAGTCTAGCATCCGCCAGCAATGTAAACAAGTACATAGGTATAGTATCCGCCAGAAATTTAAACAACACATACATAATACATAGGTCTAGTACACGCCAGCACTGTAAACACATACACAGGTCTAGTACTCGCCAGCAATGTAAACACATACACAGGTATAGTACCCGTCAGCAATTTAAACACACACACACAGGTATAGTACCCGCCGGCAATGTAACCACATACATAAGTCTAGTTCCCGCCGGCAATGTAAACACACACATACAGGTCTAGTACAAGTCAGCAATTTATATACATACACATGTCTAGTACACGCCAGCAATGTAAACACACACCCAGGCCTAGTACCCGCCATCAATGTAAACACACACACATGTCTAGTACCAGCGGGTAATATAGACACACACACAGACACACACACACACACACACGCACACACACGCATGTATGTACGCACGCACGCACGCACGCACGCACGCACACACACACACACACACACACACACACACATGTCTAGTACCCGCCAGCAATGTAAACACATACACAAGTTTAGTACCCACCAGCAATGTAAACACATACATAGATATAGTACCAACGAGCCATGTAAATACATACAAACACACATAGGTCTAGTACCCGCCAGCAATGTAAACACATACATAGGTCTAGTACCAACGAGCAATGTAAATACACACACACAAACACACAGGTCTAGTACCAGCCAGCAATTTAAATACATACACAGGTATAATACCCGCCATCAATTCCGATGCCTAGTACCCGTCAGCAATGTAAACAGAAACACAGGTCTAGTACCAGCGAGTAATACACACACACGCACGCACGCACGCACCCACGTACGCACGCACGCACGCGCACACACACACGTCTAGTACCACCCAGCAATTTAATTAAACGCACAGGTCTATTACCAGCCAGCAGTATAAACACATACACAAGTCTAGTACCCGTCAGCAATGTAAACACATACATAGGTATAGTACCCGCCGGCAATGTAAACACATACATATATCTAATAGCCAGCAGTGTAAACACATACGTAATACATAGGTCTAGTACCCGCCAGCAATGTAAACACATACACAGGTCTAGTACCCGCCAGCAATGTAAACACATACACAGGTATAGTACCCGCCAGCAATGTAAACACATACACAGGTCTAGTATCCGCCAACAATGTAAACAAGTACATAGGTATAGTACCCGCCAGCAATTTAAACACATACATAATACATAGGTATTGTACCCGCCAGCACTGTAAACACATACACAGGTATAGTACCGGCCAGCAATGTAAACACATACACAGGTCTAGTATCTGCCAGCAATGTAAACAAGTACATATGTATAGTACCCGCCAGAAATTTAAACACATACATAATACATAGGCCTAGTACCCGCCAGCACTGTAAACACATACACAGGTATAGTACCCTCCCGCAATTTAAACACACACACACAGGTATAGTACCCACCGTCAATGTAAACACATATACAGGTCTAGTACCCGCCAGCAATGTAAACACATACATAAGTCTAGTACCGGCCAGCAATGTAAACACACACACACAGGTCTAGTACCAGTCAGCAATTTAAATACATACACAGGTCTAGTACCCGTCAGCAATGCAAACACACACCCAGGCCTAGTACCCGCCAGCAATGTAAACACACACACATGTCTAATACCAGCGAGTAATGTAAATACACACACACACACACACACACACACACACACACACACGCGCGCACTCATGTACGTACGCACGCACGCACGCACGCACACACGGACACACACACACACATGTCTAGTACCACCCAGTAATGTGAGTACACACACACAGGCCTAGTACACGCCAGCAATATAAACACATGCACATGTCTAGCACCCGCCAGCAAGGTAAACTCATACATAGGTCTAGTACCTACGAGCAATGTAAATACATACAAACACACACAGGTCTAATACCCGCCAGCTATGTAAACACATACATAGGTCTAGTACCAACGAGCAATGTAAATACATACAAACACACGCGGGTCTAGTACCCGCCAGCAATATAAACACATTCATAGGTCTAGTACCAACGAGCAATGTAAACACACACACACACACACACACACACACACACACACAGGTCTAGTACCAGCCAGCTATTTAAATACATACACAGGTATAATACCCGCAGCAATTTAAACACATACCGAGGCCTAGTACCCGCCAGAAATGTAAACAGACACTCAGGTCTAGTACCAACTAGAAATACATACACACGCACGCACGCACGCACACACACACACACACACACACACACACACACACGTCAAGTACCACCCAGCAATTTAAATACACAACACACACACACACACACACGTCAAGTACCACCCAGCAATTTAAATACACACACAGGTCACACCCGCCAGCAATGTAAACACATACACAAGTCTAGTACCCGCCAGCAATGTAAACACATACACAAGTCTAGTACCCGCCAGCAATGTAAACACATACATATGTCTAGTACCCGCCAGCAATGTAAACACATACACAAGTCTAGTACTCGCCAGCAATGTAAACACACACACAGGTCTATTACCCGCCAGCAATGTAAACACATACACAAGTCTAGTACCCGCCAGCAATGTAAACACATACATATGTCTAGTACTTGCCAGCAATGTAAACCGGTCTATGAGCGATAGCATATGGCTGAAAACGGTACCGTTTTCGCCAAAAAAAGTAACTAAACTCGCATTAAATTCATGTTTTCGGTGTTAATATATTAATTCAAAACAGACAACCCTGCTTATTAATTACATTCACCAGAGACGTAAAGCTACACTTCAGCATAATTCATGTGCTTTGAAATCATGTTTCTTGTTTCTTCAAAACAATGTCCTATCAAGGTATTTCAACATATATAATGTGTTCTGTGTGTGTCCATTTTAGTTATATCAATCAAGAACATGCTTAATATATCATCGCATAATTATTGACGCTAATGGCTGCATCGAAAGTAAAACTTCTTCAATCGTTTTCCATGTTAATATTGATCCACGTCCCGTCATATTGTTAGGCCTCCAATATCATAATATATAATTGGAAATTCAATCATTTACAATTGGGTAATTCTGCACAATGGTTGTCTGTCCAAGAAACAAAATGTCACCTTTATTGGATTGTATAGCAGAAAACGTATGCAAATTGAGGAGCGTCTTTTGCTAATAGGATTTTACAGAGCGAATGGAAATTCCGTACATTAATATCTTCTATCAAAACATTTCCACAGGCAATCTTGGGCGCATATATTTATACCTTTAAGCCTGAATGGAAAATCTTGAATTTGTTCCGGAAAATATGACCAGTGCGTATTGATGATGCCTCAAATTATGAAGCATGTTAAGATAATTTTATTTAAAGGAGAAATACAATACTGAACTGCACAAACAATACGAACATGGCTATCTGATATATGCTATTAAACGAAAACCACTGAAACACACGGTACATACATAATAGTCAAAAAGGCCAACTTAAAGATAACTTCTATGTTTAAGAGTAAATCGACTGGCATGCACATATTATGAGATATACTAACAGCTAACGAATGGACAGAATAGAAAGAATACACACCTCCAAACATAACTCACGTTATATGAAGCCATCCCAGTAATACTTTTGAGACACCTGACACGGAAATCAGCGCTATAATATAGGTTATATGAAGTCATCCCAGAAATACATTTGAGACATCTGATACACAACACAGAGCTATACTGTATTTCTTGCATACCGGATACGGTTATCCGCGTTTTACATGGGTGACGAAAAGCCTGATCTTACACATGGGGAAATGAGTTAAAAGTTGCGCTGCTATCAACAATGACAGTTGCATGACGTCATTGTGTCTGAAATAAACATGCAAAACGTTAGTAGTTGGCGACGTCAACACGCAGAATGTAAATGGTATGCAAGAAAAACAACAGGACGAATTTTGGTGACGCCGCATTTTTGTTTAAAGCTACATAGTCCCTATATCAATCGATTTCTTCTTTGTAGGCGTGTCTTTATTTGTAACTTCATGTTCACCAGCTTATGTCGAAATCGGGTATTTAAGCGAGCAAATATAGCGCAGGAAATCATTCACCATTCACACCTATGCACTCGACCGGGTAAGACGTCTTTACTGGTGTGAATTATTTTTTACTTCTGTATTTTACTGGGATATTTACTTTGTACATATGTACACAGGTACACCTATACAATAATACATTTTAATCTAATATTCATTTTAATATTCAAAGTATTTTGAAGACATTCGGATTGCAAACAGCAATGGATTGCTTGTTGAAGAAAGTTATACTGTATAGCGGGTAGGATTTGTTCACCCCGTCGTGCAGTGTATCTGTCATATTTCATATCCAAAATATCCCCTTTCTTTCAAGGACAGGCTCAGTGTTTATTAAACAATAGTTTTGCTATAATTTTACTATAAGGCTAAATCTAACTTTCAAATTGGTCAATATTGCATTTCTGGTTGAGACACGTCTACTCGGTGAGCATTAAATCTAAATTTAGCTAATTCTCATATTGTTATCGACTTCTCATCTGCTTCGATAACACAATAGCTTTTCTACCCGACTGAGGCTGAGCATCGTGCATGCACGAGAAAATCTAGTTTCAACATGAGCACTGGCGCTTAGAATAGTACAGTATAGTTTACTGGCATTCTATACATACATAATACATACTACATAATCTTGATACATATTTCAATAGTATCGTGCAATACTGACATATTTTAAGACATATATTTGACACAAATATTTTATTTTATAATAGTCAGTTCTTTAAGACTAAACCATGTAAACGGCTCAACCAGCACAGCCAGTTAGGACCAAAAGGGTATCTCTAGCTTTCGACAATTCTCATTGTGGGAGAGTTCTGACAATATTCGCTACTTATACATAAAACGTTTGCAAAACGTATTTTTCTCACTTCCGACTTCCGGTTTTCCAATCTAAGAATAGGAAACAAGTACGCTGACATTTAGTCTATCTGAAATATGACTTCATAGATTAAACGATAATATATAAATCTAATTGATATAGAGTGCAGTGGGAGAATAATACACTGACATTACATTACTTACTACATTAACATATTAGTACAGCGTGATTTTAATAGCGTTTTAATAGGGTAATATATAGTACTACGTACTATAGTACTAGTGCGTTGGCATTTTAAATAGTACATAGTTGCTCTTGTTTGCTATACAAGATTACAGTGCTTTATACACAGCGTAACCCACTTTGAGTTTATAAAAAAGTTTTAAGTGTATAGTGTTTACTCGTTAACAGTGCAAGGTGATATCAAACAGTGCGTTGTAATTGTACATGTTCTCTATAGTGTATTATACAATTTCTTCGGTGTTTTTATGGAAAAATATACATAGTTGTGCGACATATTATATATCCACTTAGAAGAGCTTATAAAGTTTAAAGTGTGCAGAGTTGTAACTATATTAACTATTTGTACTATTTGTTATTATAGTAGTGTAATCTGTTAGGTTGTTAATAGCAGATTTAATACAGCAAAACCCCAGTGTTTATATTAAAGGGGCAGATCTGTCACTATATTAGTGTACCCAGCTAGGTTGCTGACAACATTGTTAATATTACAAAGCCACAGTTTTATATTTAAGGGGCAGATCTCTAACTATAGTAGTGTATCCAGCTAGGTTGCTGACAGCAGTGTTAATACTAAAAAGCGCCAGAGTTTTATTAAAGGGGCATATAAGTACTAGTAACTATAGTAGTGTATCCAGCTAGGTTGCTGACAGCAGTGTTAATACTAAAAAGCGCCAGAGTTTTATTAAAGGGGCATATAAGTACTAGTAACTATAGTAGTGTATCCAGTTAGGTTGCTGACAGCAGTGTTAATACTAAAAAGCGCCAGAGTTTTATTAAAGGGGCATATAAGTACTAGTAACTATAGTAGTGTATCCAGCTAGGTTGCTGACAGCAGTGTTAATACTAAAAAGCGCCAGAGATTTATTAAAGGGGCATATAAGTACTAGTAACTATAGTAGTGTATCCAGCTAGGTTGCTGACAGCAGTGTTAATACTGAAAAGCGCCAGAGTTTTATTAAAGGGGCATATAAGTACTAGTAACTATAGTAGTGTATCCAGCTAGGTTGCTGACAGCAGTGTTAATACTAAAAAGCGCCAGAGTTTTATTAAAGGGGCATATAAGTACTAATAACTATAGTAGTGTATCCAGCTAGGTTGCTGACAGCAGTGTTAATACTAAAAAGCGCCAGAGTTTTATTAAAGGGGCATATAAGTACTAGTAACTATAGTAGTGTATCCAGCTAGGTTGCTGACAGCAGTGTTAATACTAAAAAGCGCCAGAGTTTTATTAAAGGGGCATATAAGTACTAGTAACTATAGTAGTGTATCCAGCTAGGTTGCTGACAGCAGTGTTAATACTAAAAAGCGCCAGAGTTTTATTAAAGGGGCATATAAGTACTAGTAACTATAGTAGTGTATCCAGCTAGGTTGCTGACAGCAGTGTTAATACTAAAAAGCGCCAGAGTTTTATTAAAGGGGCATATAAGTACTAGTAACTATAGTAGTGTATCCAGCTAGGTTGCTGACAGCAGTGTTAATACTAAAAAGCGCCAGAATTTTATTAAAGGGGCATATAAGTACTAGTAACTATAGTAGTGTATCCAGCTAGGTTGCTGACAGCAGTGTTAATACTAAAAAGCGCCAGAGTTTTATTAAAGGGGCATATAAGTACTAGTAACTATAGTAGTGTATCCAGCTAGGTTGCTGACAGCAGTGTTAATACTAAAAAGCGCCAGAGTTTTATTAAAGGGGCATATAAGTACTAGTAACTATAGTAGTGTATCCAGCTAGGTTGCTGACAGCAGTGTTAATACTAAAAAGCGCCAGAGTTTTATTAAAGGGGCATATAAGTACTAGTAACTATAGTAGTGTATCCAGCTAGGTTGCTGACAGCAGTGTGATTTTTACAAAACCCCAGTGTTTGTATTAAAGGGGCAGATTATTCACTATAGTGATGCACCTAGATAGGTTGCTCATAACAGTTTCATTTCTATAAATCCCCGGTTTCTGTATTAAAGGGCAGATTGGTAACCATAATGGTGCACCTAGAATATTTTTTATTTTTACGTATTACATATTATATCGTAAATAAAAACCTTCGACCTTCACTAGTAAAATTATACATACCTATTAGCAATATTCCTATTTTAGTGTTACTAATTACTTCCGTGCAATATAAAAGAGTTCAAACGACCCATATAAATATTTCCTTAAATCCCAATATTTTATTCCCCACTATATTATCTAGAGCCTATTACAACTCCTACAACTCCATAATGCAGTCCAGAATAAGTAAACTTTCAGACAACCTTGGGAGGGCTCTGTCCGGTAGTGACAACCACCACCTGACGACCAGTACCTGGTCCCATAAACTGTTATTTAAATCTAAAAACAAACTCTCTCTCTCACCCAATAAATCCCCATCATTAAACTCTCGACCATTATATTCTTTACCTTTCAAAACAAAATTAACAGAATCGTCCCCCTAAAATCAGTAAACCTTCTAGTTGAAAACCAAATCGGCAGAGGCAACAAATTTCATATTAATACTAAAACCTATGACATTCAATTCAATTCCAGTAGAGGCATTTATTCCCCCAATACCATCAGAGAGGGTGTTATCCACAATGTCCCTCTCGACACAGATTTAACTGAATTACAGTCAAAACTGCTGGACCAGGATTTTAACCCTACAACTATTTTATCCCTCACAATCCTGTCCAATAAATTCGGAAAAAAACAAAGGTGCAGTCAATGTTGTTGTAGCCGGTGAGAGCCTCCCTTCCATGCTTTTGATACATGAGACATATACATATTTTGATGCGGAAGAGTACATCTCCCCGCCCATTAGGCGCTTTAAGTGATTGTAAGTCCGACATATACTGCTGTGCAAATTGTGGAGGGTCCCACTCAACACGATACATAGGCTGCCCCGTCTACTCCCAAGCCTCTTGTATTTCCCATATATCAAAAACTAAACATATCTCTTGGTTCGTGGCTTATAAAATATACCACGCGTCATATTGTGCCCCTTCCTCACCCACAGTTCCCACACAAGAAGTCCAAATAGTTCACCAACCCCATCCAACTCTCATCTCGGATGACGTTGATCCGGGGGAATATACTGCCACTCCCCCAGTACCCAGCATATGGGAATCCTCTCTCAATGATGATTGGGATCTCCCAAACCAAGAGACTGTAGATGATATCAAAGATAGGGTCTCGTTAAACAGGTCATACGCCCCCATCCCGCTCCGACAAATACATCCCGCCCGTTAACACCAAAAACAGGATACACACCCTAAGCATCATAAGCCGGATACCATACAGAACCACCCTGATCAACCCATGCTCTCTTATGTCCCCATATATATCTCAAGATTGACATCTCCATATTGTCCAATCCCAGTCAAAAACGAAATAATTACACAAGCCTCGCCCCCTTCAAATGATGTTAGGCTAAACAAAGACGAAAACCTGATCCCAAATACTACCCAAGACAATCTCCTGATCCCCTTAACTACAAATTCAACTACTACCCCAGTAAAGTCCGCAATCTCATCAATAGATACATCAACTCAAAATATTGATATAAACATCCCCTCCCTACTAGATATTACGGTTCGCCCCTTCACAGGTCACCCCACATTCCTAGCCCAAGTAGATATGGAGTACATTATGGATCCAGAAATGCTCAAAAGCAGCTTTTGTGAACCTGCAATTAATACTGACTATGAACAAATCTCTTTTATAGTCAAAGTTATTGGGGGAATGTTACTGGGTTTTCCATTTATTGAGAAATTTCCACGGTGCATTTGTTCGTACATGTACACCGTCATCTTCATCTTTAACAAATAGGTAAGGTTTGAGCTTACATTGAAAAACTGATGGGAGCCTGGACATTCTATGATTGGAGTGACCGGGCGCCCATCCATATGCAGCGAAGGTGTGAAAGGAAGGACATATAAGTTTCAGTTTAGCTTTATTCAGCTCCTGTATACCCAGAGACTAAATTGTAATCTAAACATAAATTATATACAAATTTGCTGTCCGTGGAATTGCTAAAAAAACATTTGAATTGATTGAATTCGGTGCACTTGTAATTGTGCTTGAATATCAACCGTGCTTTCAACACTTGCTTAAATGCTTATCAGAAAAGTTGCTTTCATAATGAACATTTAATTTGGTGCACATGTATTTATGTCCTTAATATTGTAATATTCAATTTGCTTTCTTTCTTAATGCTTTCTACTGTACCGGCAGCCCAATTGTTAAGCCCCATGCTTGGGGCTTGTTTTTCAATCCATGCCACGCCCAATTTATTTGCCAAATCTATTAAAGATTAAAACATATTTTGATGTATTGTTATTACTGAGCTCTCCAATAATATGATGTTATTAATTAAGTGGTTTCATATTGGCCCAGTTATTGGTCCAAGGACTGTCATATTGGCCTAAGGCCGAAGGCCGCGGGGCAATATGACAGTCCGAGGACCAATCAGTGGGAACGCCAGGAACTAATTATTCAGCTTTTTTGATCATTTTGATTCTCCGCGACAGGGATTATTTTTTTAGTGTTTGCCGGACTATTTCATTAAAAAAATCACAAAACGCCGCCATTTTCTTTTTGTAAAAATGTCGATTCAGACCGCAGTTATCAATTTTACGCGTACCTAGTTTACAGGAGTGAACACTTTTTGTAACATGTCAGTTTTGGATTACGTCATCAATACGTAGAATGTGTTTACACGTTGGTAAACGTAAAATCCACTGTGTTTCGATAGCGATATCTGATGCGGGGTGTTCACACTGGGATAAACAATTGGAAATATACACAGGTTAACGTAATGAAGGAAACAGTTGACTGTCTTAGAACTCTGCAGGCAAATAACACGTGAGTTCAAATGTGTAGATGTACAACTCTTTTTGCAGTGTTTTCTTGAAATTTGCCAAGCACATCGATGGTGTTAATGTTGACAGACTGTGTAAATAGTAAACATAACTGGATCAGCCGTGACAGTTGTTGATTTCATTGAATTATTCATACGATTCCTCTCTCAGAATCATTCTTGTTTGTATAACAAGACCTGTACGTAGCCATAGACATGAGGCCCTTCCAGGGGTGGTCCATGCTCCCTTGTTCCCTGACAATACGACCCGGTGATCCCCAAAACGTTTTGCTTTGTTCCCCAAACATATGTTCCCTTGTTCCCCAAAACGGCTGGGAGACCCTCAGCCCTGAACCCTGTGAAGGGGTATCTTATGGTATGCCTGTAATGGCCAGTGTCAAACCCCACATATGCTGCATGGCCATGGGACACAGCAATTCCTAAACCACATCCCTGCCACCCCCTTCTCTACATTTACCCACAGGCAGCTGACGCATACCCTCCCCATGGACTTTTTACCCTCCTTTGAAGAAGCCTGTAAGAGGCCTATTCCCCACTCTCATTTCTTTTAAAAGCATGCAGACTTCCCCACTGTTTAAACTTAGCTTGGAAATTTCATTCTCCATTTATGTATTCCACCCCCAATTAAGAGCAAAAGGCCTTCCCCAAAACTGTTAAACAGGCCCTGCTGCCCCCACCACTATCCCCAACCCCCTTCCCCTCTCTTTTACGTCCATCCCCCATATTTTCTCTACAAACCCTACTTAAAATGTGTTCAATGAAATGCTAAATACTGCAACACTTGGTTTTCAATTAAAAACAAAATATACACTACATCCCAGTTCTATTTTATGTGACTGACTCTGCTAAAGTGATCTGTGTACCATCAACAGGGCTTTTTTACCTTATGTAACAGAGACACCTCTAAAAGGCATCTTTCCCAGTTGAGAACTTGACTGTTTTTTCCCCAGTTGTGGCAGAAATATTTGCCAATCAAAAAGCAGCAGTGTCTCAGAATTTGAGAAAAAGCATTAATGTGTTTTTGTCTGTGGAGTCAGTTCTGTTTGAGAAACAGTAATTATAATAACTGTTGGCTGAAAATATAAATAAAGCATAGTATTGTCAAATTTACTTAATTGGTAAAATATTACATCTTTCCCAAAATGAGAAATAAGCTCGTCTTTTTCCCCCAAAATGGAAAGGTCTGGGCCTCTTCCCAATTTTGTGGAAAAAAAGCACATTTTCTAAGTAACAGTACATAGAAATAAGAATTGAATACATAGATCTATCTAATTATTATTTAATTTCAGCGAAATGTTCAGATCCAAATGAAATTTGGCAATTTCGTTTATACACTGTGTCATTATCTTTTTCATAGGGAGACATCAGTCTCACAGACATGATGCCTGCATCTTACATATTCTGATCTGAAATGCGACGCTTGGTTGGATGAGGTGAGGTTGTAGGAGCTCACAAACAAGATGGATTTCATAGAGGTTTGTAAGCAGAACTTATTTGTATGGTGGGGAAGCATTGCACATCAATGCCAAAAAAAAAAATAAAAAAAATAATAATAATTAGATAAATCTAGTTAAAACACCTGGAAACCTTACCATGAAAGGTGGAACTGAGAGACAGTATCAAAGCATGAAAAAGATCTTAAACAATACATACGTTCTCAGTATTAAAAAACAACAACATTTGGTAATCTTTTTAAGTAAGTTTTATATTGACTAATTAAATATACAGGTCTGTGTTTACTGTATTAAACCAGACAAACTCCTTTAATACACTGCTGACTCCTCTTTTTATTGGGAATAAAATAATAATCAGTTATTCTGAGGTAAAAAAATAATATAATCTGTTTTAATATGTTTAAGCTTGCAGCCAGTCAGATTCTTCTTTATTTAATGATCTTGTGGTCTAAATTGAATTCATGGAGTAAAAAGATGATAAGTAAATATTTGATACCAAATAAATATAATGGCCCACTTTTATTGATGATATGTAAACACAGGTTTAATTTTTATTTTATTTGGCCTGTATAGGTTCTATATAAAATACATATTTTGTATATTATTAAAAGTGATCAAGTTTTAGTATTTCATGTACACCAGATATTTAAGTTGTAATACTCAGTGTTTGCATTTTCTTTATTTTTCAGACAAGATGCTGCCATTTTCACAACACAAGGTTACGGTATACAACTGTAATGGATCCAAGTATTAAACAATAAATTGAATGGATTATCTTGAACTACATCTACAGTTCTTGTTCTCAACACTAATTGACACTCATGTTTTTCACAAGGATCTGTGCATTGGTTTCCTCCTACATGCATTTAGCGCTGTCATCCATGCCAATGAGAGTGATGTGAAAAGTAGTTTTGCTTATACTCAATAAAAAAACACTCATCATTCCATTTGAGACGTTGAAGTAACATTTATTGAACTGACTGTTACGTGTACATATAACGGAGAATACATGTTGATGCTGAACTATGTTCAAAACCTGTGACACAACTTTAAAAAAACACAGCATAGGGTTGTAACTTGTTTTATTAACATATTAATTATGGACCTTAAAGGGACACACAGCAATCTTGATTTGTTGAAAAGCTAACAACTCGCAGCGTCCCATTAGTTTTTCTACATAATTCACATTTTTGCAATCATTAATATTAATACTAGAATAGTGCAAAGCTAATAGTTATTATTATATTACTAAACTGTTGATAATATTGCACCAATAATTTATACATTTCACTCACAGCAATTACCAGTATGTATTATATGTTTGACATGCCTATTAAACAAATGATCACTTTTTAAGTTGAATGACTTATGAATTCATTAAACCTGAGTATACCCAACATTTAAACTACACTTGACCTCCCTATAATATATATATCTGTGCCAGTGGACATGGCAGATCACTTTAAGCTCTGTCAGCTCTCATGTAAGATCCTCTATTACCTATATTCATGAAACACACATTTTCGTCTTACTCTATGAAAATATGTATAACGTTCTTCCTTAGCAATTATTCAATGCTATTGACATGTTCAATAACCATGAATTTTATTTTGGCAAAGTTGTGGTTAGAGCATTATATTATGTACATTGAATATGAAAATGAAACGCATTACGTATTTGAATAGACAGACGTCTATAGTCTTCCAGACCGCCTCCAATCCATTTAAAATAATTCAGGAATGATAAATGTCCTTGCTGACAAAAGCACATGACAGATTTGTGTGTTATAATACATGATGCTGTTTTTCGTGCTTTTCTCATTTTGGCGACCATCTTAAAATTTTAAGTACGTTAGAAAATTAAAAAATAGAAGAAGCTTCACAGTAACCGATTTATAAGTTACATATAGTAAGGCCAAACAAAAAATTAGGTGTGTTTCCTATTGCATGCAGGGTTCGACACTAACGCTAGTCCGCTAGTCCTGTGCCCACCTGTTTTTCAGGAGGACTACCTAAAGTGAAAGTTGGCTAGTCCGTCGGACTAGTAATTTTTCGAGCCCCATTATAGATATTACGGCCGTAAAATACACATTCCTAATATAGGGCCGGGGTCACTCGATTAGGCGAAGTCGCTTAAAACGTCGCTATGATTTGGCTGACTTCGCTTTTCTATCCATATGGGGCGAAATTTGAGTCGCCGTCATTTTCGAGTGATTTTCGGCTATTTCAAATGTGATTAACCTCATAATTAACAAAACCCTCTAAATTACAGGATCAGCTCGTGTTTCACAAGTACCTTATTTAACCCCATTACCATTAAATAACAACCCGACTCTTATCTAATCAGGGCAATAGCCTATTTATCGATCATTATCGGTAACCTGAGGCGAGATGTGACATGTTTGCTCGTTAGACGATCACGTGATTAGATCATGTGGGGATCATGTGCGCATTCTATTTAGGTAAACCAATCAAAGCCGTCGTATTTTTCCGTTTGGTGAATAATTAAAAATCGTACTACAAACTACTACGCAAGGGCGGGGTTATGATTAGACGAGATACTTTGAAAATGATTACTCCAGCAATAAATAAATTTAAAAGGCGGTTATAATTGTATGATTGACATCGGCACAGTGAGTTGTGAAGAATCTTTGCGGCGGTCGTCAATAAGCAAAAGCGCAAACTTCTATTGTGTGTTTTATCGATGGCTAATTAGGAAATAAAGAAATGTGTTTGGTATAAAGCGAGTTTGTTTGTGATTGCTCTATAGACGAGAGTAATCAACGGAAATGTATTGAATCCTACGATTAGTCATAGCCATCAATAACTTATCTATGTCTATGGATTAGCAGGGAGTAAGTATATAGGGAGGAGAAACGGATCGTTTTGCCGTTTTATGTTGTCGCGCGTTTCACTACTGCGTGAAAATGACTACTTCCGGTGGTTTCGCGCGTGTGTGAAAAACAGCAAATTCTTATAAATTATTACACTTACAAACTCGATAAAGGTGCAAAATGTAAACATAAGTATTATTTAATCACACTGTGTCCTCTGATACAGAGCGTGTATTTGTTTGCATGTATAAAAGCACATTACCAGACGGTTCCGTTAAAATTAGAAATGGTATGGAGCTATTGCAAACGAGATACAAAGTATGGGTTATATTAGGCATTAATAATAACAAAAAGTGAATAGTAGACATATTTATCTTTGTCAAGAAGGTAATTTCGTGATGTTTATTATAACAGAAAGCCGTAAAAAAGAGGCTGTAAAAACTGCCTAATTTGCGAGGTTGGCTGAAATTTTAACTTTTCAAATTTAACGCGCTTATGATCGATTTACCTGTATCGATAAAATAGTAAATGGCGGCGTTCAAGCGCGACAGCATAAATCGATAAACTAGAACGTTTATGAACCCGTTTCTCCTCCCTGTATACTTACTCCCTGGGATAAGGTAATGATTTTGTGTTTTGTTACTCAATGTGGGTATGACTGAAAAATAAGTTTGGGGTAATTGTCGAATAATTAGTATTTTTCAATAAAAATGAAACGAAGACCAGAATAATATTGCATTCGATCAACATTTGTCAAGTTGGTTAGGGTTGAAAATGCATCTAAATCTGATGAAAGTATGCCTGGGGAGAAACCGAAGAAGAATTAATAAGTTTTACGATTTCAGTTGGTATCTTCAAGACGAAAAGGGTTTTTGGCACTGTTCACTTTGAAGTTTGTCTCCTGTTATACACCTGTTTTTTTTGTTGCTAAATACACCGTTTTTTGGAAGGACCATCTAGTTCTCATGAGGACTACTAGATTTTTAAAGTCACTAGTCCTGCGGACTACCCGTTTAAAAAAGTTAGTGTCGAACCCTGGCATGCTCTAAAAAAATAGGGTCGGTAGGTAGGCATTTTCTTTTCTTTTTTTTCCTTTTTTTTTCGGAGCAAGATATTGTGAGATTCTACATGTATTTATATCATAAACCCCATTCAAGTTGATGATACAGCTGAAAGTTTCTCTGTGATGTCAGTTTACCTCGATATATTGTGATAAATCATTGTTCAGAACAAATATATATTTATTTATTTTCATAAAAAGTTTTAGGGTCGGCCCCTTAAAAATAGGGTCGGTCGGGCCACCGGAAACGCAGGTATTTTTTTTTTTGCCTAATATATATAAGTAAATATACAATGTTAATAGCTCTTTTTTATCCCATGTTGAGACGACACACAAGCTAGACCACGAGACAATATACGTTTTAATTGAATCAACACAGTATAGGTTATTTAGAGCCGCCCCAGAGAGAGGGGAAGGAATACATAGAAATCTGGGAAACTGCCCTACTCTTGTTATCGAATAGATTCCTTAACGTGCTCGGAGGATAAACCGATACACGAGACCGCCCGGTTTACGTCCCCATCCGACGGACGAGACTAATAAGGGAAAGTGTCTTGGTCATCGCTAACCCGGCCGAATCCGAATTTTATTGAGAAAAAAATTTCTACAAAAGGATACTAAGTTTAGGGTTATTACCCTCGCGAGCCTATCTACCCTATAGACTGCAGGGTTCTGTCCATCCCTTACTGATTGGTACTAATATAGTTTCATAAAAGACGGTACGCCCGACCCTACGCCTAACTCGGAAATCGAAAATGTAAAAAGTCCAAAAATGCAATAACAATGGAGGAGGTATTGGCGGTGTGGTGTTTGGGTGGGGTGGGGGGGGGGGGGGATTTTCAGGTACATGTGTGTATTTACCTTTATCTACCGTTTTATAACTCTGAAATATACGTCAGAACGCGCATTGTAACATCAAAAAAACATAATACGGGTAGCATGACCCCGAACCCAACTAGGATAAGTTAAACGGAGTGAGGGCGGGAGGGACCCCGAACCCCACTAAGATGAGTTAAAATGTGTAAGTGGTGGCGGTGAGGGGGGTGGAGGAGGGCAGGGCAGGGGAGGGGATGCAGCAGGGTACACATACATGTAAGTGGTCGATTGCCAATCATGTGTTCTTGGTATCTCGGATGTAAAGGTGCTGGCACGGTTTAATACACAGATTGTTTCAAAGATGCTATTTCACAGACTTTCAAAAAAGAGGCCTCGGTTACACAGTGGAAAAGGAGTTGAACCTAAGGAGTTGGAGCCCTGGTGATGGCATGTCTAATGGGACTATTCACCCATCTTACTTCCCTCTGCGGTCGCTGTTCAAATCAATAAAGCCCTAGTTCATATTATATTTGCGTCGACAATCCAAATGGCCTTTAAAATACATTCAAAATCATAGTTCGCATTTTAGATTAATTCTGTCCATTTAAAAAAAATGTGCTGGGTGGGGGTGGGGCGGGGGTGGATGGGTCGAAAGGATAATAGCCATTGATACTTTTTTTAAAGGCTCCTTCGACCAAAATAAATGAATAAAAACACACGTCCTTTCGACGGACAATTAAAAAATTGTCCGCGTACACCTTTTCACCCTGTGATTAAACTAGTTCAAGCATTGTGACGTCACAATTCTGTGTTGGAATGAGGTCTTCGGGGAAACACGGTATTGATTTTTTCAATGACAATCGAATTTAAAATGTATCATGTTAGCATAAATATTTTGTCTCTTATCGACTGTCTGTTCACTACAATATATGAGGTAATTTCAGAATTTATCACACACAGAGCTTACCGATGTATTGCATGCTGTATTCCATGCCGTGTAACAAAACTACACAAAAACAACGTTCGAAACGCTTGCGTAAAACAGTGACCAAACGTTTTTTTGGGTAGAAAAAAGTACTTTTTTCAAATTCTCTTGAAAATTCACATACTGCCAGAGGAAGGATTAAACTCATCGTTCAAGTTCTTGTCTTTTTTCTCGCTGTTAAAATCTTCATACAAATCGAGATACAAAATAAAAAAATTGAAGTCGATCGATAAACAGCCGACATTTTGCTCTTTCGCATGTTTGTTGACTGAAATCATTTTCACAATAACACAACATAGACCTAAATTTATTTTTAAAAGTAGGCCATGAAAATGATGGTTATTTTATAAGGAAATGGCTTGTATAAATTATGTTTTAATTGTAGTAATAAAAATATGATTCTGAAAGGTTTTTGTATGAAGCACACGGTTGAAGGGAGTCTCACTTTTCTGTGTGTAATTTTATGAACGGTCATGAAACGTTTTTTTGGGTAGAAAAAAGTACTTTTTCCAAATTTTGATGAAATTTTACAGGCCTGTAGAGGAAGACTTTTTCTTGACTTAAATGCTTTCGTCTTTTTTCTCGCTATAAGAACAAACTGTAATTATCAATTTGATTAAAAGCTAAAATTTCACATAAATTTTCGAAACGATCGGTAATTTGTAAAAGCCTAGAAATCGTATTTTTAATAAAAAAGAATCGACAAAACACGTAAAAACTTAAAATTCATTCTGTAACAAACGAATCGATGCATTTGTTTATGTGTGTCATCATTGTACATTGTCAGTTGAATACAGTTTAAATCACTGTGTCATTTTGACCGCCATCCTGAAATCTGCTCAAAAAGCAGTTTGTTTACGTTTTTTGCGCGTGACGTTTTTAAGTAAATATCCCTCCGCGGCGGCTTGGCGCTCCTACTGAATAACTCGGACAATATGAAACCATTTAATTAATGACAATTTTATTAATTAACAGCCACTACAGTATAATTTGTTTTTAATCAAATTATTTTGACATACTTTGCGTTTATTTATAGTAGCGTTAATTACATTTTTATGTCAAAAAGCGAGCGCGAATGACGTTACTTAACGTGAATGACGTCACTTAAATCTGAGCGCGAATGACGTTACTTAACGTGAATGACGTCACTTAAATCTCGTATTGGCGAGTTTCTTCATATTGGCCTTGTTTTTTCATATTGGCCGACTTCCGGTTCATATTGTCCGAGTTTGCGTCGTATTGTGTGTAGAGTTTCTAGTAAAACAAGGCTAATATAGTTAAGTCAATTAATAATCGCTTTTATAGGAAAAAAAGCCGATCTTCTGCCTTAATAAACCAATCCTCCACCACACCTCTGACCAAATAGAGACTCTGGAAAAATCCCACTCCCACAAAATGGTACTGAACGTAACAGCAGAAAAATCATCGTCTACACCAGACCAGTTCACTTCACCACGACAGTCGGATGGACCTCCCAAACAGCTCCCTTTCCCGAATACAACATTAAAATCCCCCATTGTTCCGGAGGTTTCCCCCATCCATACAAACCCATTATATATTGACACTATGGATAGGTCCCAGACCTACCTCCAAAATAGCTCCAATATACCAACTCCATTAAGTCCCTCCACGAGCCAGGTCTCCATCACAGCCCATTATGCCCCCGAGATTGCTGACAACTCAGCCAATATAAAACAACTCCACATCCACAACGATACTCTTGTTACTCCCTTAAACTCCCCGAAGTATTTCAAACAATCCACCCCAAACCAAAACAGTTGTTTCCCCCATTCTTTTCCCAAAGCAACAGCAACTGTTGGGGATAACAGTCTCTTTAATATGACACAGAACCCATCGATATTATCTTCTGGGAACAGTTATGGCTCTATCTGGTCATCAAACCATAGTATTTTGCAAAGGTCTATCCTGGACTTGGCGGAAGTTGATGAGACCCCCACCACTATCACCCCAATTACAATTACCCCCGTAGTTCGAGATTCCTCATCCCAAACCTCTCCATATAAAAGTAACGTATCAAATAACTCCAATATTATCCATACTAATATTGATATATTGACCAAGATAACCATCCAACTTATAAATGAAAAGACTAGACCTAGTGGACCATTGCTGGTCTCACATATTCATAGAAAAATCGTAAAGGCGGCAATAAATCCCACGTCCAATAAGTCCCCAAATTCGGAATTCACCTCCTCCACTACCAACCTCAAATTCAACAATAACCAACCAAATACAAATGGTCCTACAACCTCGAAGAAAAACAACCTTCTTCAAACTCAAAAAAAACAACTGGTGCCTTTAAAGGGACAAAGACCCCCCGAAAGACCATTTCCTCGTCTGGTAATAATAAACGTCAAAATTCTAATATTAAAAGAACCATTCAAAAACTGTTCAAATGAATAACTCCGTTAACATAATTTCCTTTAATGCGGGGCGGCTAACACATATAAAATACGCCGAAATCAAAATATCTTTAGATCTTAATCCCGAAGTAGATATACTCTGTATACAAGAAAAAAAATTAGCCAAAATAATATTAAAGCTATTCCTGGATTCAGGCATGAATTGAAACATTTTAAAAAAAGGATATCACTTGTGTGGGGCTGGCCGTATATTTTCAAAATTACATCAGTTATGAAGTTATAGATATTACCAATCCACTTGATAAAGATAATGATACTACTATCGAAGTTCAATTATTTAAAATATTTGTTAAAGGCTAGACTTTTTTTATTGTCTAACATATACTCCAGAAATTAAGATATAAGCTCACTAAAACAAATTACAAATAAAATACAGGAACATCAAACATGTATTAATTACGGGCGAATTTAATGCCCACCATCAGGCATGGGGATCTGATCAATCAAATAAAAAAAGGCAAAGATGTATTAACATGGATTGATGATAACATGTTTTTCTTTTAAATGACGGATCCCCAACGCGTTTATGTAAAAGTACGGGCAGCCTTACCAACATCGACCATTCCTTATGTTCAATTCCACTGTCTTTAACAACCCAATGGTCCGTGCTAAATGACACTGGGGTTCAGACCATTTCCCCATATTTATTGCTATCCATTTGTCATCTGAAAAAAATCTCTCATGAATACTATAATCAAGATAAATGTAACTACAATAAAGCTGACGGGGACCTATGTAATATCTTACGTCAAAAACTTAAACCAGAAGATCTTGTCTCCGAAGACATTAATTCGTTTAATAATAACATAACTGATGCAATATTAAATATAGTCCATCAAAGTGTCCCAATGTACAACAATATGCGCAGGAAAAAAATGTCCCTTGGTGGAATTCTGCATGCAAAGAGGCAGTTAATAAACGGAAGTATATGCTCAATAGACTAAAAAAAAGTCCATCCGAAGGTAATTTAAAAAAGTTTAAGGAAGCAGAACAAGAATAAAAAAACAATTATAGCTCAAGCAATTACTGGATATTATTCAGAAAAAGGCATTGAGGATAGCACTGAGCGCTAAATAGCACGCCTACACATGTATTAGAACATGAGGCGGGAGTATTACCACTCAATTTACTTCGAGAGGAGCAGTTGCTGCGGTTCTGGGTCAGGACCCAAACAAAAAGATCACAAAATCCTGTAAATGATATTATTATAAATGCATACTATAAAAATAAATTTCGTAATAAGCCTAAACCTTTCGGTACAGAAACATTAAACTTGACATAGGAATATAAATTAAATAAGATCACCATAGCAGATTTTAATACTAGAGACATGCCACCATGGACTCTAGCTTTACCAAAAATTGATACTTCTCTTTCAAATATTATTAATAAACAGGACAACCCATCCATTATAAAACAAGCTTTTATGGAACACATTGATAACAAGTATAACTATCATGTAAACATTTTTACGGATGGGTTGAAGGACCCTGGCACAGGACGCGTGGCATCTGCCTTTGTAATCCCGTCCCAAAAACATTAGCAAAATTATTCGAATCTCTGATGGTCTATCCATTTTTACTGCCGAGGTAATAGCAATAATTAAGTCCCTTAAATGGATTTTCAAAAATAAACCTACTCAATCAGTTATTTTCTCCGATTACCTTTCCAGCCTTACCACCATTAAAGATAGAAAAGGCAAATATAGACCGGACCTAATTTATTTACATATTAACATTACTTGACGACTGTAACATACAGGGTTTATCCATTAATTTAGAATAGTGCCCAGCCCATGTAAATATATTCGGCAATGAAAAGGCCGACCTTTTGGATTGGATTGGACCATCCTTTTATTGATAACCATGTAGCATTTGGATCTTCAGAAGTTTATTCCTGTATCCGTAAAACAATTAATGTTAAACTCATTACCTAACTAATCAGACAAATAAATTCAACACTTTTACTAAACTTAGCCATAACTTTAGAAAACAAGACCTGTTTTTGGGCAATAAAATCCTTACCAAAACTATAACCAGTATAACCAGACTTAGGATGGGATATAACATTACCTGCAAGTCTAGGAAGCCACATCATTAATGATCTTTCCAAAACTGTTCTTCCTGCTCGGTCGCATACACCACTGAGAACTTTCTTCTTGAATGCAGTCAGCTCGACACAAAACGGGACGAATTAAAATCTAAACTCTAGAAAATTTCACTCCCTCTAAACCTTAATAATTTACTCGATCCCGAAAAAAGACACAAACAATTGATTTTCAGCGCTCTTGGTGACTATATTAAAGCCACCCACTTCGAAAAGAAAATCTAAATCTTTTATTAGCTCAGTTCCCCCATCTTTTAACCATATCCTACAGCATAATCTCCATTGTTTAAAAGTAATAAACTACTTATGACATTATTGAACATATCCCATATTTATCATATCTCCCAATTTCCATATAACACCCAATATTTAGTTAGTAAATTGGTCTGAATACTTTTGAGGGAGACATGGAATGCGCTTGTAATTTTAGGCATCCTAGGTGTCCCTCAGTTGCTATAAAATACCTTCCTCAGTAGTACCTATAAGGTAATAAGATCACTCCACTTATATTACTGTGGAAAACAATTCAATAATTGATATAGGTATAACATGGGACTGATCCGGTGGACACGTTGGGGCGATTTTTGAGTCTGATAACAACGCAGGCACAACGGTCCAGGATCTATCACATACTCTCATATTTGATGTAAATTATTAAAAAAAACGAAAAACCTTTGGGGCCATCCAATAATCTTCCTTGGGCATATATTAAAGTATCTGCTTTATTCTTGTTATTTCTTGAAAGCCGATAGCGTTAAAATAATCTCATTTGAATACTTATAGTTAATGAATAAATAAAATAAACTACCTACAAACGCTCGCCAAAAGGCCTTTGCCATAGGGCGAGCAAAAATAAAAACTTATAGTAGTAGTAGCAGGAAACAATTTACTGTATATACATCGACCAGTGCACATCCTACTTATACAAAGGTAACAGTAAGTTTTACAGAAAAAAAAAGTTTCTTTCGGGGCTCGAACACATGACCTCCTGATTTCAAGTCCGGTGCTCTATCCTCTGAACTACAACGCTACATGAGAAAATAGTATACTAACTACAATATATTATGAGGCAAAATAACTTAAAATATTTGAACGCAACTAAAGATGGATCAATAAATATGTAGTGTATATTGTCTTACGTGTAAATTAAAACTGCCTGGTGTAATATTGTATGTAATCAATATGAAACTAATACTTCGCCTCAAATCAACCAAATCTCGACTTGTTATTTAGCGCTTGATGAGTTTGTGTGCTCGCGCTTGTTATTACGTAATGCCTATTTAGTGTTAAAAATGCTACATTATACCAATAAATAGCAGTGGTCTAGTTGTTCAGCGTACATCTTTCAAAACTTACAAGTGCAAGGCTGTGGTTCAAGTTCCGGGCAACTATTTCTTTATCACATATATTCTGGAGCCGTAAATTTATCGATGTTACCTGTACGGAGGCTAAATAAAAATGTGAAATTGTTTACTTTATATATATTTGTACCATAGATCTAATGGTTTTCCTTTGTTCTTGCTTGACTAAACCATTACCAAAAAGCACTCCTTGACATTGCATTTGCCCAATAATATACAAAGGCGATTGGCTGCAATAATCAAAACATGGGTCATGCTCATGCTGCGTGAAAATGCTAATTCTTGATTGGATCGAGCTGTTATTTTTACTGAAAACTGCAACGCCCTAAAACTTCTTGCACATGCGTAGTTGGATAAATGGCTCTGGTACAAAACATTTATAGCATATTTTTCTCGCATGGGATTTATACTGGACTCTCGGGCCTGCGGCCCTGATAAGCAGTATAAATTCCATATACTCGAAAAAATCTGCTATAAATATTACATGGGTCATGCTCACGCCGCGTGATAATGCTATTTCTTGATTGGATCGAGCTGTTATGTTTACTGGAAACTGCAACGCCCTAAAACTTCTTGCACGCGCGTACTTGGATAAATGGCTCTGGTACAAAACATTTATAGCATATTTGTCTCGTATGCGATTTATACTGCACTCTCGGGCCTGCGGCCATCGAGAAGCAGTATAAATCGCATATACTCGAACAATTATGCTATAAATATTACATATAGATATTTGTAACATAGCTCAACTGGTTTTCCTTTGTTCTTGCTTATGATAAATTTCATAAACCTGAAGGTCTGCCTAAACCGTGCTATAAATGCCGGTATATTTCAGCCGTGCTATAAATGACAGATTCGGCAGTTATACCATGGTCTACTCAATTTTACGCGCGCGCAGTTACTATCTGTCATCAAAACGACTAAACCATTACCGAAACAGCACTCATTGTCAGTTGTGTGTATTGTCAATCAAAACGACTAAACCATTACCAAAACAGCACTCCTTGACATTGCATTTGCCCAATAATATACAAAGGCGATTGGCTGCTATAATCAAAACATGGGTCATGCCGCGTGATAATGCTATTTCATGATTGGATCGAGCTGTTATTTTTACTGAAAACTGCAACGCCCTAAAACTTCTTGCACGCGCGTACTTGGATAAATGGCTATGGTACAAAACGTTTATAGCATATTTTTTCTCGTATGCGATTTATACTGCACACTCGATCGGGCCTAAGGTCCTCGAGAAGTAGTATGCATATGCTCGAAAACCTATGATATATATATCACATATATAGTGGAGTGCGTGGTCCAGTGGTAGAGCGCCGAACTCCTGATCGAGAGGTCGTGGGTCCGATCCTCCATCGCGGCCACGTTATTTATCCTTGAGCAAGATAATTAATCCACATTGCTTAGTACTGGTTCTACCCAGGAAGCCATCGAGAGTGATTAATCTAAGTTGCAAGAACTTGTTTCGCAATCGATGTAAAATAAATATGTTTAAACATATATATATATATATGCCAGGGTCTTTTTCAGTTGTCCTAAATTAATCGACTTAACTATGGAATTAAAAATTAACAAAATTAATTGACTAAAGATTGTAATTTAAAAAACATGTAAACTTATTTTATATACATTTTCGCATTATTTATTATTGATAAAGTGTTATGATATCGTAATATATTGTCAAAGAAATACAATCTGCGATCAAATGAAGGTGTCTTCTGAAATACTTTCATGTGAACACGTGTTAATTTAGTCACCTTTAACCAGTAGCTATCTCAACATATACGTTTCCGTAGTTCTTATATTTTATAAAAACTCTGACCTTAATGAGAATGCTTCTGAAATGTATTTTGTAAAATTAATAACTTCTCTATTTTTTTGGACTGCAGGACTGTAAAATACATTCATATCTTTTATATAAGTATTGTTGTTCTTACATGTTAGTGATGAGTTTAGTAATCTGACATAGTTGTAAGAGATTGATTGTGTAATATGTTCAATATGATTGTTATAGAAATGATGTGTTGTGCGTTTTCCTTGAAACATGCTTCATGGCATTCTCCACATAAACATCTACCGACACAGCCGTGAATCATTAGTAGCATAGGCAATGTTTACAAACTCCGACACAGTCGTGTATCATTAGTAGCATAGGCAATGTTTACAAACCCCGGCACAGTCGTGTATCATTAGTAGCATAGGCAATGTTTACAAACCCCGACACAGTCGTGAATCATTAGTAGCATAGGCAATGTTTACAAACCCTGACACAGTCGTGAATCATTAATAGCATAGGCAATGTGTACAAACCCTGACACAGTCGTGAATCATTAGTAGCATAGGCAATGTTTACAAACACCGACACAGTCGTGGATCATTAGTAGCATAGGCAATGTTTACAAACCCCGACACAGTCGTGAATCATTAGTAGCATAGGCAATGTTAACAAACCCCGACATAGTCGTGAATCATTAGTAGCATTGGCAATGTTTACAAACCCCGACACAGTCGTGAATCATTAGTAGCATAGGCAATGTTTACAAACCCCGGCACAGTCGTGTATCATTAGTACCATAGGCAATGATTACAAACCCCGACATAGTCGTGAATCATTAGTAGCATAGGCAATGTTTACAAACCCCGACACAGTCGTGTATCATTAGTAGCATAGGCAATGTTTACAAACCCCGACAGTCGTGAATCATTAGTAGCATTGGCAATGTTCTCAAACCCCGACACAGTCGTGAATCATTAGTAGCATAGGCAATGTTTACAAACCCCGGCACAGTCGTGTATCATTAGTAGCATAGGCAATGATTACAAACCCCGACATAGTCGTGAATCATTAGTAGCATAGGCAATGTTTACAAACCCCGACACAGTCGTGTATCATTAGTAGCATAGGCAATGTTTACAAACCCCGACACAGTCGTGAATCATTAGTAGCATAGGCAATGTTTACAAACCCTGACACAGTCGTGAATCATTAGTAGCATAGGCAATGTTCACAAACCCTGACACAGTCGTGAATCATTAGTAGCATAGGCAATGTTTACAAACCCTGACATAGTCGTGAATCATTAGTAGCATAGGCAATGTTTACAAACCCCGATACAGTCGTGAATCATTAGTAGCATAGGCAATGTTTACAAACCCCGACACAGTCGTGAATCATTAGTAGCATAGGCAATGTTTACAAACCCCGACACAGTCGTGAATCATTAGTAGCATAGGCAATGTTTCCAAACCCTGACACAGTCGTGTATCATTAGTAGCATAGGCAATGTTTACAAACCCCGACACAGTCGTGAATCATTAGTAGCATAGGCAATGTTTACAAACCCCGACACAGTCGTGAATCATTAGTAGCATAGACAATGTTTACAAACCCTGACACAGTCGTGAATCATTAGTAGCATAGGCAATGTTTACAAACCCTGACACAGTCGTGAATCATTAATAGCATAGGCAATGTGTACAAACCCTGACACAGTCGTGAATCATTAGTAGCATAGGCAATGTTTACAAACACCGACACAGTCGTGGATCATTAGTAGCATAGGCAATGTTTACAAACCCCGACACAGTCGTGAATCATTAGTAGCATAGGCAATGTTAACAAACCCCGACATAGTCGTGAATCATTAGTAGCATTGGCAATGTTTACAAACCCCGACACAGTCGTGAATCATTAGTAGCATAGGCAATGTTTACAAACCCCGGCACAGTCGTGTATCATTAGTACCATAGGCAATGATTACAAACCCCGACATAGTCGTGAATCATTAGTAGCATAGGCAATGTTTACAAACCCCGACACAGTCGTGTATCATTAGTAGCATAGGCAATGTTTACAAACCCCGACAGTCGTAAATCATTAGTAGCATTGGCAATGTTCTCAAACCCCGACACAGTCGTGAATCATTAGTAGCATAGGCAATGTTTACAAACCCCAGCACAGTCGTGTATCATTAGTAGCATAGGCAATGATTACAAACCCCGACATAGTCGTGAATCATTAGTAGCATAGGCAATGTTTACAAACCCCGACACAGTCGTGTATCATTAGTAGCATAGGCAATGTTTACAAACCCCGACACAGTCGTGAATCATTAGTAGCATAGGCAATGTTTACAAACCCTGACACAGTCGTGAATCATTAGTAGCATAGGCAATGTTGACAAACCCTGACACAGTCGTGAATCATTAGTAGCATAGGCAATGTTTACAAACCCTGACATAGTCGTGAATCATTAGTAGCATAGGCAATGTTTACAAACCCCGATACAGTCGTGAATCATTAGTAGCATAGGCAATGTTTACAAACCCCGACACAGTCGTGAATCATTAGTAGCATAGGCAATGTTTACAAACCCCGACACAGTCGTGAATCATTAGTAGCATAGGCAATGTTTCCAAACCCTGACACAGTCGTGTATCATTAGTAGCATAGGCAATGTTTACAAACCCCGACACAGTCGTGAATCATTAGTAGCATAGGCAATGTTTACAAACCCCGACACAGTCGTGAATCATTAGTAGCATAGACAATGTTTACAAACCCTGACACAGTCGTGAATCATTAGTAGCATAGGCAATGTTTACAAACCCCGACACAGTCGTGAATCATTAGTAGCATAGGCAATGTTTACAAACCCTGACACAGTCGTGTATCATTAGTAGCATAGGCAATGTTTACAAACCCCGACACAGTCGTGTATCATTAGTAGCATAGGCAATGTTTACAAACCCCGACACAGTCGTGAATCATTATTAGCATAGGCAATGTTGACAAACCCCGACACAGTCGTGAATCAATAGTAGCATAGGCAATGTTTACAATACCCGACACAGTCGTGAATCATTAGTAGCATAGGCAATGTTGACAAACCACGACACAGTCGTGTATCATTAGTAGCATAGGCAATGTTTACAAACCCCGACACAGTCGTGAATCATTAGTAGCATAGGCAATGTTTACAAACCCTGACACAGTCGTGAATCATTAGTAGCATAGGCAATGTTTACAAAACCTGACACAGTCGTGAATCATTAGTAGCATAGGCAATGTTTACAAATCCTGATACAGTCGTGAATCATTAGTAGCATAGGCAATGTTGACAAACCCCGACACAGTCGTGAATCATTAGTAGCATAGGCAATGTTAAAAAACCCTGAAACAGTGAATCATTAGTAACATACGCAATGTTGACAAACCCTGATACAGTCGTGAATCATTAGTAGCATAGGCAATGTTTACAAACCCTGACACAGTCGTGAATCATTAGTAGCATAGGCAATGTTAACAAACCCTGACACAGTCGTGAATCATAAGTAGCATGGGCAATGTTTACAAACCCTGACACAGTCGTGAATCATTAGTAGCATAGGCAATGTTTACAAACCCTGACACAGTCGTGAATCATTAGTAGCATAGGCAATGTTGTCAAACCCCGACACTGTCGTGAATCATTAGTAGCATAGGCAATGTTGACAAACCCCGACACAGTCGTGAATCATTAGTAGCATAGGCAATGTTTACAAACCCCGACACAGTCGTGAATCATTAGCAGCAGCATAGGCAATGTTTACAAACCCTGACACAGTCGTGAATCATTAGTAGCATAGACAATGTTTAGAAACCCTGACACAGTCGTGAATCATTAGTAGCATAGGCAATGTTGACAAACCCCGACACAGTCGTGAATCATTGGTAGCATAGGCAATGTTTACAAACCCTGACACAGTCGTGAATCATTAGTAGCATAGGCAATGTTTACAAACCCTGACACAGTTGTGAATCATTAGTAGCATAGGCAATGTTTACAAACCCTGACACAGTCGTGAATCATTAGTAGCATAGGCAATGTTTACAAACCCTGACACAGTCGTGAATCATTAGTAGCATAGGCAATGTTTACAAACCCTGACACAGTCGTGAATCATTAGTAGCATAGGCAATGTCTACAAACCCCGACACAGTCGTGAATCATTAGTAGCATAGGAAATGTTTACAAACCCCGACACAGTCGTGAATCATTAGTAGCATAGGCAATGTTGACAAACCCTGATACAGTCGTTAATCATTAGTAGCATAGGCAATGTTTACAAACCCTGACACAGTCGTGAATCATTAGTAGCATAGGCTATGTTAAAAAAAACCGACACAGTCGTGAATCATTAGTAGCATGGGCAATGTTTACAAACCCTGACACAGTCGTGAATCATTAGTAGCATAGGCAATGTTTACAAACCCTGACACAGTCGTGAATCATTAGTAGCATAGGCAATGTTGTCAAACCCCGACACAGTCGTGAATCATTAGTAGCATAGGCAATGTTTACAAACCCTGACACAGTCGTGAATCATTAGTAGCATAGGCAATGTTGTCAAACCCCGACACAGTCGTGAATCATTAGTAGCATAGGCAATGTTGACAAACCCCGACACAGTCGTGAATCATTAGTAGCATAGGCAATGTTTACAAATCCCGACACAGTCGTGAATCATTAGTAACAGCATAGGCAATGTTTACAAACCCTGACACAGTCGTGAATCATTAGTAGCATAGACAATGTTTAGAAACCCTGACACAGTCGTGAATCATTAGTAGCATAGGCAATGTTGACAAACCCCGACACAGTCGTGAATCATTAGTAGCATAGGCAATGTTTCCCAACCCTGACACAGTCGTGAATCATTAGTAGCATAGGCAATGTTTACAAACCCCGACACAGTTGTGAATCATTAGTAGCATAGGCAATGTTTACAAACCCTGACACAGTCGTGAATCATTAGTAGCATAGGCAATGTTTACAAACCCTGACACAGTCGTGAATCATTAGTAGCATAGGCAATGTTGACAAACCCCGACACAGTCGTGAATCATTATTAGCATGGGCAATGTTTATAAACCCTGACACAGTCGTGAATCATTATTAGCATACGCAATGTTTACAAACCCCGACACAGTCGTGAATCATTAGTAGCATAGACAATGTTTACAAACCCTGACACATTCGAGAATCATTAGTAGCATAGGCAATGTTTACAAACCCTGACACTGTCGTAAATCATTAGTAGCATAGGCAATGTTTACAAACCCTGGCACAGTCGTGAATCATTAGTATCATGGGCAATGTTTACAAACCCTGACACAGTCGTGAATCATTAGTAGCATAGGCAATGTTTACAAACCCCGACACAGTTGTGAATCATTAGTAGCATAGGCAATGTTTACAAACCCTGACACAGTCGTGAATCATTAGTAGCATAGGCAATGTTGACAAACCCCGACACAGTCGTGAATCATTAGTAGCATGGGCAATGTTTACAAACCCTGACACAGTCGTGAATCATTAGTAGCATACGCAATGTTTACACACCCTGACACAGTCGTGAATCATTAGTAGCATAGACAATGTTTACAAACCCTGACACAGTCGAGAATCATTAGTAGCATAGGCAATGTTTACAAACCCTGACACTGTCGTAAATCATTAGTAGCATAGGCAATGTTTACAAACCCTTGCACAGTCGTGAATCATTAGTAGCATGGGCAATGTTTACAAACCCTGACACAGTCGTGAATCATTAGTAGCATAGGCAATGTTTACAAACCCTGACACAGTCGTGAATCATTAGTAGCATAGACAATGTTGACACACCCAGACACAGTCGTGAATCATTAGTAGCATAGGCAATGTTGACAAACCCCGACACAGTCGTGAATCATTAGTAGCATAGGCAATGTTTACAAACCCCGACACAGTCGTGAATCATTAGAAGCATAGGCAATGTTTACAAACCCCGACACAGTCGTGAATCATTAGTAGCATAGGCAATGTTTACAAACCCTGACACAGTCGTGAATCATTAGTAGCATAGGCAATGTTTACAAACCCTGACACAGTCGTGAATCATTAGTAGCATAGGCAATGTTTACAAACTCCGACACAGTCGTGAATCATTAGTAACATAAGCAATGTTGACAAACCCCGACACAGTCGTGAATCATTAGTAGCATAGACAATGTTTACAAACCCTGACACAGTCGTGTATCATTAGTGGCATAGGCAATGTTGACAAACCCTGACACAGTCGTGAATCATTAGTGGCATAGGCAATGTTTACAAACCCTGACACAGTCGTGTATCATTAGTGGCATAGGCAATGTTAACAAACCCTGACACAGTCGTAAATCATTAGTAGCATAGTCAATGTTTACAAACCCTGACACAGTCGTGTATCATTAGTAGCATAGGCAATGTTGACAAACCCTGACACAGTCGTGAATCATTAGTAGCATATGCAATTTTTACAAACCCTGACACAGTCGTGTATCATTAGTAGCATAGGCAATGTTGACAAACCCTGACACAGTCGTGAATCATTAGGCAATGTTTACAAACCCTGACACAGTCGTGAATCATTAGTAGCATAGGCAATGTTTAAAAACCCCGACACAGTCGTTAATCATTAGTAGCATAGGCAATGTTGACAAACCCCGACACAGTCGTGAATCATTAGTGGCATAGACAATGTTTACAAACCCTGACACAGTCGTGTATCATTAGTGGCATAGGCAATGTTGACAAAACCTGACACAGTCGTGAATCAATAGTGGCATAGGCAATGTTTACAAACCCTGACACAGTCGTGTATCATTAGTGGCATAGGCAATGTTGACAAACCCTGACACAGTCGTGAATCATTAGTAGCATAGTCAATGTTTACAAACCCTGACACAGTCGTCAATCATTAGTAGCATAGGCAATGTTTACAAACCCCGACACAGTCGTGTATCATTAGTAGCATAGGCAATGTTTACAAACCCCGACACAGTCGTGAATCATTATTAGCATAGGCAATGTTTACAAACCCCGACACAGTCGTGAATCATTAGTAGCATACGCAATGTTGACAAACCCCGACACAGAGGTGAATCATTAGTAGCATAGGCAATGTTTACAAACCCTGACACTGTCGTGTATCATTAGTAGCATAGGCAATGTTGACAAACCCTGACACAGTCGTGAATCATTAGTAGCATAGGCAATGTTTACAAACCCCGACACAGTCGTGTATCATTAGTAGCATAGGCAATGTTTACAAACCCCGACACAGTCGTGAATCATTAGTAGCATGGGCAATGTATACAAACCAAGACACAGTCGTGAATCATTAGTAGCATAGGCAATGTTTACAAACCAAGACACAGTCGTGAATCATTAGTAGCATAGGCAATGTTTACAAACCCCGACACAGTCGTGAATCATTAGTAGCATAGGCAATGTTTACAAACCCCGACACAGTCGAGAATCATTAGTAGCATAGGCAATGTTTACAAACCCTGACACAGTCGTGGATCATTAGTAGCATAGGCAATGTTTACAAACCCCGACACAGTCGTGAATCATTAGTAGCATAGGCAATGTTTACAAACCCCGGCACAGTCGTGTATCATTAGTAGCATAGGCAATGATTACAAACCCCGACATAGTCGTTAATCATTAGTAGCATAGGCAATGTTTACAAACCCCGACACAGTCGTGAATCATTAGTAGCATAGGCAATGTTTACAAACCCCGGCACAGTCGTGTATCATTAATAGCATAGGCAATGATTACAAACCCCGACATAGTCCTGAATCATTAGTAGCATAGGCAATGTTTACAAACCCTGACACAGTCGTGAATCATTAGTAGCATAGGCAATGTTTACAAACCCTGACACAGTCGTGAATCATTAGTAGCATTGGCAATGTTTAAAAACCCTGACACAGTCGTGAATCATTAGTAGCATAGGCAATGTTTACAAACCCTGACACAGTCGTGGATCATTAGTAGCATAGGCAATGTTTACATACCCCGACACAGTCGTGAATCATTAGTAGCATAGGCAATGTTTACAAACACCGACACAGTCGTGAATCATTAGTAGCATAGGCAATGTTGACAAACCCCGACACAGTCGTGAATCATTAGTAGCATAGGCAATGTTTACAAACCCCGACACAGTCGTGAATCATTATTGGCATAGGCAATGTTTACAAACACCGACACAGTCGTGAATCATTAGTAGCATAGGCAATGTTTACAAACCCCGACACAGTCGTGAATCATTAGTAGCATAGGCAATGTTTACAAACCCCGATACAGTCGTGAATCATTAGTAGCATAGGCAATGTTGCAAACCCTGACACAGTCGTGAATCATTAGTAGCATAGGCAATGTTTACAAACCCTGACACAGTCGTGAATCATTAGTAGCATAGGCAATGTTAACAAACCCTGACACAGTCGTGAATCATTAGTAGCATGGGCAATGTTTACAAACCATGACACAGTCGTGAATCATTTGTAGCATAGGCAATGTTTACAAACCCCGACACAGTCGTGAATCATTAGTAGCATAGGCAACGTTTACAAACCCCGACACAGTCGTGTATCATTAGTAGCATAGGCAATGTTTACAAACCCCGACACAGTCGTGAATCATTAGTAACATAGGCAATGTTTACAAACCCCGACACAGTCGTGAATCAGTAGTAGCATATGCAATGTTGACAAACCCCGACACAGTCGTAAATCATTAGTTGCATAGGCAATGTTTACAAACCCCGACACAGTCGTGAATCATTAGTAGCATAGGCAATGTTTACAAACCCCGACACAGTCGTGAATCATTAGTAGCATAGGCAATGTTGACAAACCCCGACACAGTCGTGAATCATTAGCAGCAGCATAGGCAATGTTTACAAACCCTGACACAGTCGTGAATCATTAGTAGCATAGACAATGTTTAGAAACCCTGACACAGTCGTGAATCATTAGTAGCATAGGCAATGTTGACAAACCCCGACACAGTCGTGAATCATTGGTAGCATAGGCAATGTTTACAAACCCTGACACAGTCGTGAATCATTAGTAGCATAGGCAATGTTTACAAACCCTGACACAGTTGTGAATCATTAGTAGCATAGGCAATGTTTACAAACCCTGACACAGTCGTGAATCATTAGTAGCATAGGCAATGTTTACAAACCCTGACACAGTCGTGAATCATTAGTAGCATAGGCAATGTTTACAAACCCTGACACAGTCGTGAATCATTAGTAGCATAGGCAATGTCTACAAACCCCGACACAGTCGTGAATCATTAGTAGCATAGGAAATGTTTACAAACCCCGACACAGTCGTGAATCATTAGTAGCATAGGCAATGTTGACAAACCCTGATACAGTCGTTAATCATTAGTAGCATAGGCAATGTTTACAAACCCTGACACAGTCGTGAATCATTAGTAGCATAGGCTATGTTAAAAAAAACCGACACAGTCGTGAATCATTAGTAGCATGGGCAATGTTTACAAACCCTGACACAGTCGTGAATCATTAGTAGCATAGGCAATGTTTACAAACCCTGACACAGTCGTGAATCATTAGTAGCATAGGCAATGTTGTCAAACCCCGACACAGTCGTGAATCATTAGTAGCATAGGCAATGTTTACAAACCCTGACACAGTCGTGAATCATTAGTAGCATAGGCAATGTTGTCAAACCCCGACACAGTCGTGAATCATTAGTAGCATAGGCAATGTTGACAAACCCCGACACAGTCGTGAATCATTAGTAGCATAGGCAATGTTTACAAATCCCGACACAGTCGTGAATCATTAGTAACAGCATAGGCAATGTTTACAAACCCTGACACAGTCGTGAATCATTAGTAGCATAGACAATGTTTAGAAACCCTGACACAGTCGTGAATCATTAGTAGCATAGGCAATGTTGACAAACCCCGACACAGTCGTGAATCATTAGTAGCATAGGCAATGTTTCCCAACCCTGACACAGTCGTGAATCATTAGTAGCATAGGCAATGTTTACAAACCCCGACACAGTTGTGAATCATTAGTAGCATAGGCAATGTTTACAAACCCTGACACAGTCGTGAATCATTAGTAGCATAGGCAATGTTTACAAACCCTGACACAGTCGTGAATCATTAGTAGCATAGGCAATGTTGACAAACCCCGACACAGTCGTGAATCATTATTAGCATGGGCAATGTTTATAAACCCTGACACAGTCGTGAATCATTATTAGCATACGCAATGTTTACAAACCCCGACACAGTCGTGAATCATTAGTAGCATAGACAATGTTTACAAACCCTGACACATTCGAGAATCATTAGTAGCATAGGCAATGTTTACAAACCCTGACACTGTCGTAAATCATTAGTAGCATAGGCAATGTTTACAAACCCTGGCACAGTCGTGAATCATTAGTATCATGGGCAATGTTTACAAACCCTGACACAGTCGTGAATCATTAGTAGCATAGGCAATGTTTACAAACCCCGACACAGTTGTGAATCATTAGTAGCATAGGCAATGTTTACAAACCCTGACACAGTCGTGAATCATTAGTAGCATAGGCAATGTTGACAAACCCCGACACAGTCGTGAATCATTAGTAGCATGGGCAATGTTTACAAACCCTGACACAGTCGTGAATCATTAGTAGCATACGCAATGTTTACACACCCTGACACAGTCGTGAATCATTAGTAGCATAGACAATGTTTACAAACCCTGACACAGTCGAGAATCATTAGTAGCATAGGCAATGTTTACAAACCCTGACACTGTCGTAAATCATCAGTAGCATAGGCAATGTTTACAAACCCTTGCACAGTCGTGAATCATTAGTAGCATGGGCAATGTTTACAAACCCTGACACAGTCGTGAATCATTAGTAGCATAGGCAATGTTTACAAACCCTGACACAGTCGTGAATCATTAGTAGCATAGACAATGTTGACACACCCAGACACAGTCGTGAATCATTAGTAGCATAGGCAATGTTGACAAACCCCGACACAGTCGTGAATCATTAGTAGCATAGGCAATGTTTACAAACCCCGACACAGTCGTGAATCATTAGAAGCATAGGCAATGTTTACAAACCCCGACACAGTCGTGAATCATTAGTAGCATAGGCAATGTTTACAAACCCTGACACAGTCGTGAATCATTAGTAGCATAGGCAATGTTTACAAACCCTGACACAGTCGTGAATCATTAGTAGCATAGGCAATGTTTACAAACTCCGACACAGTCGTGAATCATTAGTAACATAAGCAATGTTGACAAACCCCGACACAGTCGTGAATCATTAGTAGCATAGACAATGTTTACAAACCCTGACACAGTCGTGTATCATTAGTGGCATAGGCAATGTTGACAAACCCTGACACAGTCGTGAATCATTAGTGGCATAGGCAATGTTTACAAACCCTGACACAGTCGTGTATCATTAGTGGCATAGGCAATGTTAACAAACCCTGACACAGTCGTAAATCATTAGTAGCATAGTCAATGTTTACAAACCCTGACACAGTCGTGTATCATTAGTAGCATAGGCAATGTTGACAAACCCTGACACAGTCGTGAATCATTAGTAGCATATGCAATTTTTACAAACCCTGACACAGTCGTGTATCATTAGTAGCATAGGCAATGTTGACAAACCCTGACACAGTCGTGAATCATTAGGCAATGTTTACAAACCCTGACACAGTCGTGAATCATTAGTAGCATAGGCAATGTTTAAAAACCCCGACACAGTCGTTAATCATTAGTAGCATAGGCAATGTTGACAAACCCCGACACAGTCGTGAATCATTAGTGGCATAGACAATGTTTACAAACCCTGACACAGTCGTGTATCATTAGTGGCATAGGCAATGTTGACAAAACCTGACACAGTCGTGAATCAATAGTGGCATAGGCAATGTTTACAAACCCTGACACAGTCGTGTATCATTAGTGGCATAGGCAATGTTGACAAACCCTGACACAGTCGTGAATCATTAGTAGCATAGTCAATGTTTACAAACCCTGACACAGTCGTCAATCATTAGTAGCATAGGCAATGTTTACAAACCCCGACACAGTCGTGTATCATTAGTAGCATAGGCAATGTTTACAAACCCCGACACAGTCGTGAATCATTATTAGCATAGGCAATGTTTACAAACCCCGACACAGTCGTGAATCATTAGTAGCATACGCAATGTTGACAAACCCCGACACAGAGGTGAATCATTAGTAGCATAGGCAATGTTTACAAACCCTGACACTGTCGTGTATCATTAGTAGCATAGGCAATGTTGACAAACCCTGACACAGTCGTGAATCATTAGTAGCATAGGCAATGTTTACAAACCCCGACACAGTCGTGTATCATTAGTAGCATAGGCAATGTTTACAAACCCCGACACAGTCGTGAATCATTAGTAGCATGGGCAATGTATACAAACCAAGACACAGTCGTGAATCATTAGTAGCATAGGCAATGTTTACAAACCAAGACACAGTCGTGAATCATTAGTAGCATAGGCAATGTTTACAAACCCCGACACAGTCGTGAATCATTAGTAGCATAGGCAATGTTTACAAACCCCGACACAGTCGAGAATCATTAGTAGCATGGGCAATGTATACAAACCAAGACACAGTCGTGAATCATTAGTAGCATATGCAATGTTGACAAACCCCGACACAGTCGTAAATCATTAGTTGCATAGGCAATGTTTACAAACCCCGACACAGTCGTGTATCATTAGTAGCATAGGCAATGTTTACAAACCCTGACACTGTCGTGTATCATTAGTAGCATAGGCAATGTTGACAAACCCTGACACAGTCGTGAATCATTAGTAGCATAGGCAATGTTTACAAACCCCGACACAGTCGTGAATCATTAGTAACATAGGCAATGTTTACAAACCCCGACACAGTCGTGAATCAGTAGTAGCATATGCAATGTTGACAAACCCCGACACAGTCGTAAATCATTAGTTGCATAGGCAATGTTTACAAACCCCGACACAGTCGTGAATCATTAGTAGCATAGGCAATGTTTACAAACCCCGACACAGTCGTGAATCATTAGTAGCATAGGCAATGTTGACAAACCCCGACAGAGTCGTGTATCATTAGTAGCATAGGCAATGTTTACAAACCCCGACACAGTCGTGAATCATTAGAAGCATAGGCAATGTTTACAAACCCCGACACAGTCGTGAATCATTAGTAGCATAGGCAATGTTTACAAACCCCGACACAGTCGTGAATCATTAGTAGCATAGGCAATGTTTACAAACCCCGACACAGTCGAGAATCATTAGTAGCATAGGCAATGTTTACAAACCCTGACACAGTCGTGGATCATTAGTAGCATAGGCAATGTTTACAAACCCCGACACAGTCGTGAATCATTAGTAGCATAGGCAATGTTTACAAACCCCGGCACAGTCGTGTATCATTAGTAGCATAGGCAATGATTACAAACCCCGACATAGTCGTTAATCATTAGTAGCATAGGCAATGTTTACAAACCCCGACACAGTCGTGAATCATTAGTAGCATAGGCAATGTTTACAAACCCCGGCACAGTCGTGTATCATTAATAGCATAGGCAATGATTACAAACCCCGACATAGTCCTGAATCATTAGTAGCATAGGCAATGTTTACAAACCCTGACACAGTCGTGAATCATTAGTAGCATAGGCAATGTTTACAAACCCTGACACAGTCGTGAATCATTAGTAGCATTGGCAATGTTTAAAAACCCTGACACAGTCGTGAATCATTAGTAGCATAGGCAATGTTTACAAACCCTGACACAGTCGTGGATCATTAGTAGCATAGGCAATGTTTACATACCCCGACACAGTCGTGAATCATTAGTAGCATAGGCAATGTTTACAAACACCGACACAGTCGTGAATCATTAGTAGCATAGGCAATGTTGACAAACCCCGACACAGTCGTGAATCATTAGTAGCATAGGCAATGTTTACAAACCCCGACACAGTCGTGAATCATTATTGGCATAGGCAATGTTTACAAACACCGACACAGTCGTGAATCATTAGTAGCATAGGCAATGTTTACAAACCCCGACACAGTCGTGAATCATTAGTAGCATAGGCAATGTTTACAAACCCCGATACAGTCGTGAATCATTAGTAGCATAGGCAATGTTGCAAACCCTGACACAGTCGTGAATCATTAGTAGCATAGGCAATGTTTACAAACCCTGACACAGTCGTGAATCATTAGTAGCATAGGCAATGTTAACAAACCCTGACACAGTCGTGAATCATTAGTAGCATGGGCAATGTTTACAAACCATGACACAGTCGTGAATCATTTGTAGCATAGGCAATGTTTACAAACCCCGACACAGTCGTGAATCATTAGTAGCATAGGCAACGTTTACAAACCCCGACACAGTCGTGTATCATTAGTAGCATAGGCAATGTTTACAAACCCCGACACAGTCGTGAATCATTAGTAACATAGGCAATGTTTACAAACCCCGACACAGTCGTGAATCAGTAGTAGCATATGCAATGTTGACAAACCCCGACACAGTCGTAAATCATTAGTTGCATAGGCAATGTTTACAAACCCCGACACAGTCGTGAATCATTAGTAGCATAGGCAATGTTTACAAACCCCGACACAGTCGTGAATCATTAGTAGCATAGGCAATGTTGACAAACCCCGACAGAGTCGTGTATCATTAGTAGCATAGGCAATGTTTACAAACCCCGACACAGTCGTGAATCATTAGAAGCATAGGCAATGTTTACAAACCCCGACACAGTCGTGAATCATTAGTAGCATAGGCAATGTTTACAAACCCTGACACAGTCGTGAATCATTAGTAGCATAGGCAATGTTGACAAACCCCGACACAGTCGTGAATCATTAGTAGCATAGGCAATGTTTACAAACCCTGACACAGTCGTGAATCATTAATAACATACGCAATGTTTACAAACCCTGACACAGTCGTGAATCATTAGTAGCATAGGCAATGTTTACAAACCCTGACACAGTCGTGAATCATTAGTAGCATAGGCAATGTTTACAAACCCTGACACAGTCGTGAATCATTAGTAGCATTGGCAATGTTTAAAAACCCTGACACAGTCGTGAATCATTAGTAGCATAGGCAATGTTTACAAACCCTGACACAGTCGTGGATCATTAGTAGCATAGGCAATGTTTACATACCCCGACACAGTCGTGAATCATTAGTAGCATAGGCAATGTTTACAAACACCGACACAGTCGTGAATCATTAGTAGCATAGGCAATGTTGACAAACCCCGACACAGTCGTGAATCATTAGTAGCATAGGCAATGTTTACAAACCCCGACACAGTCGTGAATCATTATTGGCATAGGCAATGTTTACAAACACCGACACAGTCGTGAATCATTAGTAGCATAGGCAATGTTTACAAACCCCGACACAGTCGTGAATCATTAGTAGCATAGGCAATGTTTACAAACCCCGATACAGTCGTGAATCATTAGTAGCATAGGCAATGTTGCAAACCCTGACACAGTCGTGAATCATTAGTAGCATAGGCAATGTTTACAAACCCTGACACAGTCGTGAATCATTAGTAGCATAGGCAATGTTAACAAACCCTGACACAGTCGTGAATCATTAGTAGCATGGGCAATGTTTACAAACCATGACACAGTCGTGAATCATTTGTAGCATAGGCAATGTTTACAAACCCCGACACAGTCGTGAATCATTAGTAGCATAGGCAACGTTTACAAACCCCGACACAGTCGTGTATCATTAGTAGCATAGGCAATGTTTACAAACCCCGACACAGTCGTGAATCATTAGTAACATAGGCAATGTTTACAAACCCCGACACAGTCGTGAATCAGTAGTAGCATATGCAATGTTGACAAACCCCGACACAGTCGTAAATCATTAGTTGCATAGGCAATGTTTACAAACCCCGACACAGTCGTGAATCATTAGTAGCATAGGCAATGTTTACAAACCCCGACACAGTCGTGAATCATTAGTAGCATAGGCAATGTTGACAAACCCCGACAGAGTCGTGTATCATTAGTAGCATAGGCAATGTTTACAAACCCCGACACAGTCGTGAATCATTAGAAGCATAGGCAATGTTTACAAACCCCGACACAGTCGTGAATCATTAGTAGCATAGGCAATGTTTACAAACCCTGACACAGTCGTGAATCATTAGTAGCATAGGCAATGTTGACAAACCCCGACACAGTCGTGAATCATTAGTAGCATAGGCAATGTTTACAAACCCTGACACAGTCGTGAATCATTAATAACATACGCAATGTTTACAAACCCTGACACAGTCGTGAATCATTAGTAGCATAGGCAATGTTTACAAACCCTGACACAGTCGTGAATCATTAGTAGCATAGGCAATGTTAACAAACCCTGACACAGTCGTGAATCATTAGTAGCATGGGCAATGTTTACAAACCATGACACAGTCGTGAATCATTAGTAGCATAGGCAATGTTTACAACCCTGACACAGTCGTGAATCATTAGTAGCATAGGCAATGTTGACAAACCCCGACACAGTCGTGAATCATTAGTAGCATAGGCAATGTTGACAAACCCCGACACAGTCGTGAATCATTAGTAGCATAGGCAATGTTTACAAACCCCGACACAGTCGTGAATCATTAGTACCAGCATAGGCAATGTTTTCAAACCCTGACACACTCGTGAATCATTAGTAGCATAGACAATGTTTAGAAACCCTGACACAGTCGTGAATCATTAGTAGCATAGGCAATGTTTACAAACCCCGACACAGTCGTGAATCATTAGTAGCATAGGCAATGTTTACAAACCCCGACACAGTCGTGAATCATTATTAGCATAGGCAATGTTTACAAACCCTGACACAGTCGTGAATCATTAGTAGCATAGGCAATGTTTACAAACCCCGACACAGTCGTGAATCATTAGTAGCATAGGCAATGTTGACAAACCCTGACACAGTCGTGTATCATTAGTAGCATAGGCAATGTTTACAAACCCTGACACAGTCCTGAATCATTAGTAGCATAGGCAATGTTTACAAACACCGACACAGTCGTGAATCATTAGTAGCATAGGCAATGTTTACAAACCCTGACATAGTCGTGAATCATTAGTAGCATAGGCAATGTTGACAAACCCCGACACAGTCGTGAATCATTAGAAGCATAGGCAATGTTTACAGACCCTGACACAGTCGTGAATCATTAGTAGCATAGGCAATGTTGACAAACCCCGACACAGTCGTGAATCATTAGTAGCATAGGCAATGTTGACAAACCCTGACACAGTCGTGTATCATTAGTAGCATAGGCAATGTTTACAAACCCTGACACAGTCGTGAATCATTAGTAGCATAGGCAATGTTTACAAACCCCGACACAGTCGTGAATCATTAGTAGCATAGGCAATGTTTACAAACCCTGACACAGTCGTGAATCATTAGTAGCATAGGCAATGTTGACAAACCCCGACACAGTCGTGAATCATTAGTAGCATAGGCAATGTTTACAAACCCTGACACAGTCGTGAATCATTAGTAACATACGCAATGTTTACAAACCCTGACACAGTCGTGAATCATTAGTAGCATAGACAATGTTTACAAACCCTGACACTATCGTAAATCATTAGTAGCATAGGCAATGTTTACAAACCGCGACACAGTCGTGTATCATTAGTAGCATAGGCAATGTTTACAAACCGCGACACAGTCGTGTATCATTAGTAGCATAGGCAATGTTGACCAACCCTGACACAGTCGTGTATCATTAGTAGCATAGGCAATGTTTACAAACCCTGACACAGTCGTGAATCATTAGTAGCATAGGCAATGTTTACAAACCCTGACACATTCGTGAATCATTAGTAGCATAGGCAATGTTTACAAACCCTGACACAGTCGTGGATCATTAGTAGCATAGGCAATGTTTACAAACCCCGACAGAGTCGTGAATCATTAGTAGCATAGGCAATGTTGACAAACCCCGACACAGTCGTGAATCATGAGTAGCATAGGCAATGCTGACAAACCCCGACACAGTCGTGAATCATTAGTAGCAGAGGCAATGTTTACAAACCCTGACACAGTCGTGAATCATTAGTAGCATAGACAATGTTTACAAACCCTGACACAGTCGTGAATGATTAGCAGCATAGACAATGTTTACAAACCCTGTCACAGTCGTGTATCATTAGTAGCATAGGCAATGCTGACAAACCCTGACACAGTCGTGAATCATTAGTAGCATAGGCAATGTTAACAAACCCTGACACACTCGTGAATCATTAGTAGCATAGGCAATGTTGAAAAACCCCGACACAGTCGTGAATCATTAGTAGCATAGGCAATGTTTACAAACCCCGACACAGTCGTGTATCATTAGTAGCATAGGCAATGTTGACAAATCCCGACACAGTCGTGAATCATTAGTAGCATAGGCAATGTTTACAAACACTGACACAGTCGTGAATCATTAGTAGCATAGGCAATGTTTACAAACCCCGACACAGTCGTGAATCATTAGTAGCATAGGCAATGTTTACAAACCCCGACACAGTCGTGTATCATTAGTAGCATAGGCAATGTTGACAAACCCCGACACAGTCGTGAATCATTAGTAGTATAGGCAATTTTTACAAACCCTGACACAGTCGTGTATCATTAGTAGCATAGGCAATGTTTACAAATCCTGACACAGTCGTGTATCATTAGTAGCATAGGCAATGTTGACAAACCCCGACACAGTCGTGAATCATTAATAGCATAGACAATGTTTACAAACCCTGACACAGTCGTGTATCATTAGTGGCATAGGCAATGTTGACAAACCCTGACACAGTCGTGAATCATTAGTGGCATAGGCAATGTTTACAAACCCTGACACAGTCGTGTATCATTAGTGGCATAGGCAATGTTGACAAACCCTGACACAGTCGTGAATCATTAGTAGCATAGGCAATGTTTACAAACCCCGACACAGTCGTGAATCATTAGTAGCATAGGCAATGTTTTCAAACCCCGACACAGTCGTGTATCATTAGTAGCATAGACAATGTTGACAAACCCCGACACAGTCGTGAATCATTAGTAGCATAGGCAATGTTGACAAACCCTGACACAGTCGTGAATCATTAGTAGCATAGGCAATGTTTACAAACCCCGACACAGTCGTGAATCATTAGTAGCATAGGCAATGTTTACAAATCCCGACACAGTCGTGTATCATTAGTAGCATAGGCAATGTTGACAAACCCCGACACAGTCGTGAATCATTAGTAGTATAGGCAGATTTTACAAACCCTGACACAGTCGTGAATCATTAGTAGCATAGGCAATGTTTACAAACCCTGACACAGTCGTGTATCATTAGTAGCATAGGCAATGTTTACAAACCCCGACAGAGTCGTGAATCATTAGTAGCATAGGCAATGTTTACAAACCTTGACACAGTCGTGAATCATTAGTAGCATAGGCAATGTTTACAAACCCTGACACAGTCGTGAATCATTAGTAGCATAGGCAATGTTTACAAACCCTGACACAGTCGTGTATCATTAGTAACATAGGCAATGTTGACAAACCCCGACAGTGGAGCGCTGTGGTCTAGTGGTAGAGCGTTGGACCCATGATCCAAAAGTCGTGGGTTCGATTCCCGTCATTGCCATATGCGTTGTGTCCCTGAGCAAGACACTTTATCTGCATTGCTTAGTACTGGTTCTACCCAGGAAGACATCGAGAGTGATTCCAATAAGTTCATAGAGCTTTCGTTACAATCGATGTAAAATAAATAAGTTTAAACTAAACCCCGACACAGTCGTGTATCATTAGTAACATAGGCAATGTTGACAAACCCCGACACAGTCGTGTATCATTAGTAATAACATAGGCAATGTTTATAAACCCTGACACAGTCGTGTATCATTAGTAACATAGGCCATGTTTACAAACCCCGACACAGTCTTGTATCATTAGTAACATTGGCAATGTTTACAAACGCCGACACAGTCGTGTATCATTAGTAACATAGGCCATGTTTACAAACCCCGACACAGTCGTGTATCATTAGTAACATAGGCAATGTTGACCAACCCCGACACAATCGTGTATCATTAGTAACATAGGCAATGTTTACAAACGCCGAAAAAGAACCGCTGTATGGCAGGCTACATGTATTCATGTCTTTTTAACTTTAATATATGAAGTCTATTTCATTTCCGTTCTATATAGCACTCCACAGCAAACGGAAACAGTATGAGATTAGTAATAAAAAAGGGAGGGACATTTGTAGACAAAATGAAAATAACTCAAGTTATAAAAGCTTCAGTGTTAGAACTGTAGACGAACGGACGGACGAACAAAAGGACGGACGGCCATGACCAAAGCTTTTTGTGCCCTCGTCATACTCATGATGACCAAAACTAGCTTACGATCAATTTACTTTTTTTAACATGCTTAAAATAGAAACGCATTTTTTTAGTTAAAGCTACAGAGTCCCTCTTTGTAGGCGTGTCTTTATTTGTAACTTCGTGTTCACCAACTCATGTTGAAATCGGGTATTTACAGTAGGAACGCCAGCCCTATGGCGTAGGGATATTTATCAAACAAGATCACGTGATAAAATCGATAACAAAATGACATTATTGGGAAAATTTTCACTGGTCAGATTTATACACCTCTTATTTATAAACTGTGATTATAACAAAACACAATCACAGATCGTTGTTAAAGTAATAATATTCACAAACTACATAGGTTGAACATAATTGGCGTACACTTCGTGTAATTCCTATTAATAGTTAAAGGTATTTTTCAAAGGGATGAATTTAGGTTGTTTTAAGGTTTAAATTGCGAAAAATGCGCTTTTAAATCAAAATCGATTTATTTTGTCATTTTAGAAGCGAGAATAAAAACAAATGCATGTACGCGTAGATAAATCTTTCCTCTGTCCATATGCAAATTTTTAATGAAATCAGAGACAAATACTTATTTTTTCCCAAAATTAACTAACATGACCCACGGACGCAAAGACGGCATAATGCATATACATTTACAGACGCGACCGGGTACACAAGAAATGAAATAATTCCATTATTTCAATACATATATTTCAAATGTATGTATCCATGCATTCCAGATTAAATTTCTGATCTATACATCCTTTTGGTTTATGCCGGAGTGCTCAGAATAGGTTTTAACAACCCAAATTGTAACGGTACGTCGGGAAAGGAAATGAGGATAGTGGAAATATATGTTGCAGTGCTAATTTTCTGAATCCGAAAAAAATGCAAAAAAAAAAAGTTTTAACAACGAGAATGATTTTTTTTTCTTGAAAGTGTTCATTGACATGTCTACTATTAAAAACCAAAATTTAAAGTCAATCAGAAAAAAGTACTTTTTTTTTCCCAAAATTAACAAAGTACACCGTGTTCGCTAAAATATGAACAATCGCCTTTCGAAGTTAATGTACACGCGGGATATAAAACCATGAAATTGTGAAATCCTTTTTAAGAGATATATTGATTTCAACATTGTTCTGTATTTAATGAATTATTAGAGTAGAATGTTCACAGTTTTTTTCAAGGACACCATTACGGTAGTATCCCTGCAACCCCGCCCTTCATGCCACCCCCACCACCCTCTATACCGTATTGATTAAGTTGTATATAGCTGCGAATGCGCAGTTTTAATCAAATTCGATTTATTTCATCATTTTAGAACAGAAAAAAGCATGTACGCGTAAATACATTTTTCCTCTGTAGATATGTAAAATATTAAAAAAAACGGAGGCAAGTTCTTTCACCCCCCAACCCACCCCCGCCCCCACACCCGAAAATTAACGAAGTACACCGTAATCGCTTAAATACGCCGATTCCACGTTCCAAATCGATGTTCGCACGGAATAAAATTGTGGAATTATGAAATTCATTTATAAAGATAAATCGATTTCAGCATTGTTCAGTAGTTGTTATATTATTGATGTAGTATGTTCACAGTATTTATTTGAGCAACATTACGGTAGTATGACTGTATCCCTCCATTACCCCGTCGGCTTCCCCACCAACGCACACAGTACGTTGTGTATTGCTGAGAATGCGCCTTTTATTTAAATCGATTTATTTCGTCATTTTATAAGCGAGAATAAAAACAAAATCATATAGATACATCTCTCCTCTGTATATATGTTGAATTTCAATAAACGGAGACAAGTACTAATTAAGTAACAGGGCCTTCCGACCCAAGACGGCAACATTCATATTCATTGAAAAAGACCACCGGCTACAGAAACAATTAAATAATTTTGTTATGTAAACACATATATTTAAAATGTATGTGTCTATGTATTTTACACTAAATTTTTGATCTAAACATGCTTTGGGTTAATGTCAGAGTTAATTTTCGAAATCAGAAAAATCGATTAACTAATATAAGTTTAACAGGCAGAAAGAAGTATATTCTTTTAACTGTTCGTTTGAAACTGAGGGGGCGACTCGAGTAAATGACTGACGAGTAACAGACATGCTACTGTCAGTAACAAACATGATTTTGTGTAAACTCGAAGATTGCATAACATAAATATGTGGACATGAAATTGTGTCAATGGTTTGTGGTGTTGTGAAACACTGTACGCGTGTATCCGAAAAGTGCGGGTCTGTTATCTCTATAGGGCATATATAGTTATATTATAACATGTGTGTTGTACCATATGCTTATCCTTGTTTATAAATGTTTGATAATGGATGTCAGCAGGAACTTGACTTTTGACCTAAAAATCAAACGGATCATCCTCTTTCCACTGTCCACCAATGAAGGTTTATGAAATTTGCTTTAGGTAAAAGGAAACACTGCGTGGACAAGACTTTTCATTTTCCGGTCATGGTAACGGACCTTTCAACTACTGACTTCAAAATAAACAGGGATTATTATATAACCTATAAATAGACGCGTTTTCATTGGCTAAAAAGTAATTTTTTAGAAAAAATATCTAGCGATATTGACCTGTTTTTTTGATATTGACCTGTTTTTTTGATATTGACCTGTTTTATATAATTGTTTTTTTGATATTGACCTGTTTTATATAATTGTAAATTGAGGGTTATATAATAAAACAGTTATGGACTTTTCAGCTGTTATACATGATGTTGATATGTACCAAAAAATCATTATTGACCTCGGCTATCGCCTCGGTCAATAATGATTTTTTTGGTGCATATCACATCATGTATAACAGCTGAAAAGTCCATAATTGTATATTATTCACCAAAGGCAGTCAAAGTATGACGTTTTATGAAATTAGCTTTAGAGAAAGTAAAAAAGAGTTTCATTACGGACATTATCCGGTCTGTGACCTTGACCGTTGACCCACTCACAATCAGAAGGATCACCCTCTCGCCAGAAGCAATCCATCCATTAAGTTCATGATATTTGACTTACAGTTTACAACATTTTACATTATCATGTTACGGTGACAATGATCTTTGACCTAATGACATCAAAATCAAAAGGCATCATTCTCTCACCAAATGCACTCAAACCATGAATTTTTATGAGATTTCCTTCTGGGGAAGTGCACAGTGCAGACAAGGGTTTTCATGATCATTACTGGGTCACGGCGCCCTTGACCTTCAATATTTGATATGCACATACTGATGCTTCTTATAAAGTTTCGTAAAAATCCAACAAATAGCGCAGACAAGATTTGTGACGGACGAACGGAAAAGCCAAATATAATCTGTCTCACCTACCACTTTGTGGTGGAAGACATATTTATCATGTTTATAAAGACAACATTTTAGTTCATATATATACTTTATTAAGCAAATAATTAAGCGAACATAAACTTCAGCATTGACTCTGGCCAGTGGTGTACATGGGAGTCTTCTTCCACATGACGTGCAGCCTGAAAGAAAATAAGTCGCGTACAGTATTCAATTTGAATCAGGTGTTGCTAGGGGGAGCTAGGGCATGTTAAGGGGAATGGGACAGTTTGACACAATGGGCTAGCAGGATACATCGAAGTAACCCAGTAGCGCCAGTAAGACTTGAATCCGTGTTCACTGGATTCAAAGCTGATATGCTATAAACGTCCCTTGACCAAAACTGAGTAAATGGCACATCAAATAAAGGGTCAATACATATTATATTGTGTATCATACGAGTATATGATTGACCTGACATGATTACAGAACAATTTTAATGTATTTTTCACCCAACAGTACTACAGCAAGAATCTATTATAAGGAAAGTTAAATCTGACAGAGGGTGCAATGCTCTATAAGCCATTTTTACTAGAAGGGGAATAAAATACAACTCTTGCCAAAAATCTAAAATTGTTAAATTTTACACGTTTTGTTGATAGAATATTTTACTTTAATGACTTAGTAAGGTCATTTTACATGGGGAGAAAACATTAACATACAACTATTTATTTTCTATATCAAAACCTGGTGATGCCGCTAGTTTTAGTTATAAAACACGATTAAATAGGGCAGTTGAGAAGACACTTTTGTAGATGTGTGGTCTGTTCTGATGTGAAAATGTGTAAAACAGACACAAGATTGAAAATTTGCTCTGTGTCCCTTTAATAAATTGGGGACCCATCACATAGACCATAATAATATTGTAATTAGTTCATGTTAAAGGGACACACGGCACTCTTGAAGTATTTATCAAGCATTTACATTAGCATCTCCATTTGTTAACCTGGTAACATTTTAAATTTAAACCTGCTTGCATTAAAAATTAAATAAAAGTGTTTCATTTTGTCTTCGTTATTCTATCAAATACTTAACTATATTATAGGTGCACTGTTATCAACAGTTCTGAACTATTCTAATAAATACTATTAATGATCCCTAATGCAAATTATGCAGAAAAATTGACCGAAACTCCAGAAGTTTAAAAAAAAAAAGATTGCCTAGTGTCCCTTTAACACAACTTGTTTTCGCATGTATCCAGTACATGTAGTTTACACGAGCTCATATGACAATCACGCTGCATTATCACCGAAAACATTTTTTACTGTAACTTTGAACAGCACCATGCAAGCAAAACACAAGCTCCATTTAAAGAACTACACAAGTGTAAACATTTTTTAAAAGGGCTCCCACCTCAAAATGATCCAATGGCATTTAACTCGGCTTGACATTCTGAAGTCGTCAGTATCAATTCACTTAGAATTGCTCAAGGGCACGATTCACATTTTGAGGCCTCTCTGAAAAACAACATCAATCCAATGTCAATGATCAAACAGACAGAGTTTATCCTTTGTTATACATAATGTAACATATTTATAAAGGAAAACTCAAAACTCTACTAACTGTCATGGATATATATGTACACATATGTGTATGTAGATCTATGTTACTGTACATAAATATTAATCTGACATGTCAATGGCTGTTTACATTATTTCGATGGTAGTTGTATCGAGTATGTATTCACGAATGTGCGATACAATGGGGATAACATAACGATAAAGAAACAACGCTAACAATTTACATTCATGAATCTGAGGGGTGGGGGTGGAGGGGGTTTCTAGTTTCCTTACCCCTTCCTTGTTTTCGTTTCGGTATTCAAGCTCCATCTACCCACCCCCATCCTCCCCATATCAACCGTACTTGGGTGGGCGGGGGTGCCGGGGACATTGATAGCATTTCTACTAGTAATTGTTTTATTCCACGAAACGTTCTACAGTTTACAGTACATCCAGTTACTGGAAAGATCGGAGTACACGAAAAATATAAACTTTCTATTATACAGTATACGCCACTTTTTTAGGCACTATATTTGGCTTATGTCTAAATATGTACGATCTAAAAGTGGTGTGTACTGTTTATAAACAAACACATTTTAATGATAAAACAAATACCTTGATCATGGACCTCTAGCAGCAGACAGTAATCCCAAATCCAATTTGATCAACATGTCAATTTCACGTGTCAAGTTATGTCACGGTGACCTGTCAGTCACCAACACCGCATCGTGTTGACACATAATGGGACGTTATTTCGTCCAGTAAGGTATTAGTTTCTACATAATATACGGTATGAAACACAGTACGCGTGTTGTTAGACTCCATAGGTACCCGTAGTGCTCGCCGAAGTAGCGCGCCCAATTTCGGGTGTAAAAAAATGGCGTCTGTTTTAATTGAAAATTCGTAAAATAGTTCGTAAAATACAAAGAAATAGTCCATGTTCGCGGAGTTAAAATGCGAACAGAACTGATACGTTATAGGTCCGTGGCGTTCCTACTGTTAAGCGAGCAAATATATCAAAGGAAATCATTTACTGTATATACATCGACAAGTGCACATCGTACCTATACACAGGTAACAGTATTTTTTACCAAAAAAAAAGTTAGCTTCTTTCGGGGCTCGAATACTCGACCTTCTGATTTCAAGTCCTGTGCTCTATCCACTGAACTACAACGCTACTTGAGAAAATAGTATACTAACTACCATATATTATGAGGCAAAATAACTTAACATATTTAAACACAACTAATGATGGACCATAAATATGCAGTCCATATTGTCGCACGTGTAAATTAACATTGCCTGGTGTAATACTGTATCTTATCAATATGAAACTAATACTCCGCCTCAAATCAACCATATCTCGACTTATTATTTAGCGCTTGATGAGTTTGTGTGCGCGCTCTTGTTATTACGTAATGCCTATTTAGTGTTAAAAATGCTACAAAATACCAATAAATAGCAGTGGTCTAGAGGTTCAGCGTACATCTTTCAAATCTTACAAGTGCAAGGCTGTGGTTCAATCCCGGTCCGGGCAACTATTTTTTTATCACATATATTCTGGAGCCGTATATTTATCGATGTTACCTGCACGGAGGCTAAATAAAAATGTGAAATTTTACGTATCGATTTCTCCTTATATACCGACTTTTGGGGTGTTCGTCGATTTGAAACTACTTCACACGTGACTCATTCATATTCATGATTTATTACCAGTTAAAATAGGGATTGTACAGCTTTAAGGATTGATCCGCGCTCCTTATTATTATTAGGCCTCCAATATCCTAATACGTTATTGGAAATTCAATCATTTACAATTGGGTAATGCTGCACAATGCTTGTCTGTCTATGAACCACAATGTCACCTTTATTGGATCCTACAGCAGCAAACGTATGCAAATTGAAGAGCGTACATTTATATGTTTTATCACAACATTTCAACAGGCAATCTTGAGCATACATTTAGATATTGTTAATGTGAGTGGATGGAAATTCTCCACTCTGCTCAAATACCGGCAAATATTGACAATTTATATTGATACTACTTCATGTTATGGGTCATGTTAAGGACTATTAACTGTTGATAAAGGAGAACACTTCAGTTAAAATACAAAATAGTCTAGTAAGATGAAATAGCGTTTTGAGTAAAATCGATCAGGTCTCAAATAAAATACCCACTTTAGTAAAATACAATCAGGTCTCACATAAAATACCAACTTTAGTAAAATACAATCAGGTCTCACATAAAATACCAACTTTAGTAAAATACAATCAGGTCTCACATAAAATACCAACATCAGTAAAATACAATCATGTCTCACTTAAAATACCCTCTTTAGTAAAATACAATCAGGTCTCACATAAAATACCAACTTCAGTAAAATATAATCAGGTCTCACATAAAATACCAACTTCAGTAAAATACAATCCGATCTACGATAAAAAATACGATCTTGAATAAAATACAATCAGGTCTAAGATAAAATACCGTTTGGAGAAAAATACAATCAGGTCTAAGATAAAATACCGTCTTGAGTAAAATACAATCAGGTCTAAGATAAAATACCGTCTTGAGTAAAATACAATCAGGTCTAAGATAAAATATCATCTTGAGTAAAATACAATCAGATCTTAGAAAAAATACTATCTTGAGTAAAATACAATTAGGTCTAAGATAAAATACCATATTGAGTAAAATACAATTAGGTCTAAGATAAAATACCATATTATGTAAAATACAATCAATTCTAAGATAAAATACCATATTGAGTAAAATACAATCAGGTCTATGATAAAATACCACCTTGAGTAAAATACAATCAGGTCTAAGATAAAATACCCTCTTGAGTAAAATGCAATAAGATCTTAGATAAAATATCATCTTGAGTAAAATAAAATCTGGTCTAAGATAAAATACCATCATGATTACAATACAATCAGATCTAAGATAAAATACCATCTTGAGTAAAATACAATCAGGTCTAAGATAAAATACTATATTAGTAAAACACAATCAGGTCCAAGATAATATATAATCAGGCCTTAGATAAAATACCATAAGTAAAATACAATCAGATATAAGATAATATACCACATTGAGTAAAATACAATTAGGTATACGATAGAATACCATCTTGAGTAAAATACAATAAGGTCTACGATAAAATACCACATCGAGTAAAATACAATCAGGTCAAAGATAAAATACCGTCTCGAGTAAAATACAACAAGGTCTACGATAAAATACCATATTGAGTAAAATACAATCAGGCATACGATAAAATACCGTCTTGAGTAAAATAAAAATTAGGTCTAAGATAAAATACCGTCTCGAGTAAAATACAATTAGCTCTACGATAAAATACCACATTGAGTAAAATGCAATCAGGCATACGATAAAATACCATATTGAGTAAAATACAATCAGGCAACGATAAAATATCATATTGAGTAAAAATACAATCAGGTCAAAGATAAAATACCATCTCGAGTAAAATACAATCAGGTCTTAGATAAAATACCATATTGAGTAAAATACAATCAGGCATACGATAAAAAACCGTCTTGAGTAAAATAAAAATTAGGTCTAAGATAAAATACCGTCTCGAGTAAAATACAATCAGGCATACGATAAAATACCATACTGAGTAAAATACAATCAGGACTTAGATAAAATACCATCATGATTAAAATACAATCAGATATAAGATAAAATACTTTATTGATTAAATACAATCAGGTCTAAGATAAAAAAAAACAACATCTTGAGTAAAATACAATCATGTCTAAGATAAACTACAGTCCGATTTTAGATACAATACCATATTGAGTAAAGTTTAATCAGATCTAAGATACAATACCATCTTGAGTAAAATACAATCAGGTCTTAGATAAAATACCAGCTTGAGTAAAATACAAAGCAGTCTAAGATAAAATACTGCCTTGAGTAAAATACAATCATGTCTTAGATAAAATACCATCTTGAGTAAAATACAATCAGATCCAAAATAATATAAGACCTTAAGTATTTAAAATCAGCTTTAAGATAAAATACCATCTTGTGAAAAATACCATCTTGAGTAAAATACTATCATATATAAGATTAAATACCATCTTGAGTAAAATACTATCATATATAAGATTAAATACCAACTTGAGTAAAATACTATCATAAATAAGAATAAATACTATTTTGAGTAAAATACAAGTATATAAAAGATAAAATACTATCTTCAGTAAAATGCAATCCAGATTGTATTTTACTCAAGATGGGATTTTATTTAAGAACTGATTGTATTTTACTCAAGACGGTATTTTATCTAAGACCTGATTGTATTTAGCTCAAGACGTTATTTTATCTTAGTCTTGATTCTATTTTATCTTAGTCCTGAGCACAGTTGTTCAAAGATCGGTTAACTTAACCGAGCGTTAAGTCAAAATTTCAAATCTCTCTGAATGTTCTATAAATGAATATTTCTACCAGAAATTGAGAATTGCGTCAAGAAGAAATGCAAATTAAAAACTTTTAATAGTACAAAACATATTTGTATGAGAAAATGTTATTTGAAAGTTTACGCTAACCAAAGATTAAGCTTACCGATCTTTGAACAACTGGGCCCAGGTCTAAGATAAAAATAACTTCTTGAGTAAAATTAAATCGGACCAAAGATCAAAAACAGTTCTTAGATAAAATACCATCTTGAGTAAAATACAATCTGGTTTAATATAAAACACTATCAGGTCTAAGATAAAATACAATCAGATCTAAAATAAAATACCATCTTGTGTAAAATACAATGAGGTCAAAGATAAAATATCATCTAGAGTAAAACACAATCAGACCTATGATAAAATACAGTCTTGAGGTCTTGAGTAAAATACGAGCAGGTCTAATACAATTCAATCAGGTTTAAGATAAAATACCATATTGAGTAAAATACAATCAGATTTAATATAAAATACAATCTTGAGTAAAATAAAATCGGACCTAATATAAAATATCATACTGAGTAAAATACAATCAGATTTAATATAAAACACTTTCAGGTCTAAGATAAAACACAATCAGATTTAAGATAAAATACCCTTTTGAGTAAAACACAATCTGATCTAAGATACCATCTTGAGTAAAATACAATCAGACCTTAGATAAAATACCATCTTGAGTAACATAAAGTCATACCTAAGATAAAATACAATGAAGTCTTAGATAAAATACCATCTTGATTAAAATACAATCTGGTTTAATATAAAACACTATCAGGTCTAAGATCAAATACAATCAGATCTAAAATAAAATACAATTTTGTGTAAAATACAATGAGGTCCTAGATAAAATACATCTAGAGTAAAATACAATCATACCTTTGATAAAATACAATCAGACCTCAGATAAAATACCGTCTTCAGTAAAATGCAATCGGATCTAAGATACAACAAGCAAGATTTTACACAAGCGGAAAACAGCTGCCGATAAGTAAATAAATATGACTGTGGGCCTGTAAAGTGATAGGAATTCAAACAATTGTTTGCATAATTAATGAAAATCTGAGAGTTATTAAGCTGAAATAGGTGTTGCTGTTTTTATCAAAAGCAATAACTACGCAATGGATGCGTCAATAGTGCTCACTGTGAAACTTGGCCAAGGTATTATTGATATAATCCTTAAACAAATTAACAACACAGACTTTTTAACGTTTCGGCTTGACAGCCTTCATCAGAATTTAATTTTCTGATATAATCATTCAAATGCAAATTGATAACAAATCAAAAATAATTTTAACTGACAGTGTGGACAAGCTGATTTGCTTCCTTTTCGCTTCCTTTTGGCATTATAAATAAAACCGATATAACGCTAAACTTTGTCGTTATGTATTCATGGGTTCAATAAATTTCATAGATCTTCATCCATGAAAATACTTTTAAAGAGATGCATTTATTCCATTCCTATATTTGCGACTTCATTCAGTTGCACTTACGATTTCATTCTGTTCCGTAAACATCCCGGACACATGCAGATCCCGGAAACAGTGCCGCATTCTACACTGAATACACTGATCTACGAAAACGTCAAATCCACAGGTGAAACGGTAGCCTTTGAACGTTCCAAAATATATGTTTATTCCATTCAAGTTTTTTAGATGAGTTCTCTAGGAATTCCAGTTGTAAAGCATGCTTATCGCCAACTGCATAATGCACAGTCTGTTAACCATAGACAAATACAAAACCCATATAAGAATAACATCTTGATAATTTAGATTTGAACTGAACATAAATCGCTTTTTACCACTAAATATAAAGTTGAAATCATTGCATATAATTGGTTTTCTACTGCGTACATTGAAACATCAACTGCATATAATCGATTTTAGAACCAATGAACATAATTATTAGTGATCTAAATATAATGACAAATCATCTGTATGTAAAGACATATGAACTGCATATAATGAATAATGAACTGCATTTAATAACAAAGGCACTGCATATAATGATATGTGAACTGCATATAATGTCAGTTGTACCGCATATAATAAAACGTGTACATAATGACGAATGTACTGAACATAATGACGTTGCAACTGCATATAAGGTTTCCCCCCACTGCACATAAAGGCATATATACATGTCCTGAACAAAAAGATACGTGCTTATCATAAGACAGTTATGGCTTTCATACGTATCAATATATTTCGGTGGTGTAGTGGTTATATTCACAGGAATTAAAGAGCACACAAAAGCGCGAGTTCTCTTGATCAAATCTCGAAATAACCTAACATTATGTCGATAAACCGTAAAACAACAAGTGGAACATGTTGAATATTAAATGATGCCATTTATGTCTCTCTTATTTTCAATTTCCTTTTCTTTGTATGAACGCATACAAACTTCGGACAGAATTGATGTATATTTCATATACCACGTACTGCTTTCTATCCCCAAAAGAATCAGTATCAAACAGGGAATTCAATAAACGCGTCAGAAATACTGACTGATGTCACCAGACACGGTGCTGGATCTTTATCAATAAGATCATCAATATTGATCGTTGCCAACACAATACAGCACATATGTCATTGTGCGTAGATGTTTTGTCCTGCCAAGGTAATAATATTTCTAATTACAATTTCGATGAAAGAATATTCTTTAGTTTTCTGGCGTTACTAATGCAGAGTTGATAAATTGTTAACGATAGATTTGTGAACTGATGGAAAACACAAAAGCCTACCAAGTTCACGTTTTATGTCATGACCACTACAGATGAAATATTGCTTAAAAAGGAATCATTTACCTTGCGTGATAAATTTATTCCTACAGTAAAGGTCTTACACTATTTCCAGCACTATTTTGGGGGGTGGTTAACACTTCGATCACCATAACACTCATACTGTATGTGTGCGAAAATGCGGATTAATAATGTTTGCTTTACGATATGATTACGACATTGTATTTGTTGTGTACAAACTGACTAGTATATATCTACAACGCTTTATTTAAAAGATGATATACAATGTAGAACAGTTTAACCAATCAAATTCCGTTACATGGAGCAAAGGTACATAACGACGTTCCAACAGCGTTTTTATTTTGTTCTGGCTATATGGCACTGTTTTTGTATGACTGCCATGTTATAATAGTAACAATATACTAATTAACTTTTCAGGACTAAATAATATTCCGGAAAATATAAACACAGGATATTTTTAATAAAGTTATGGTAAAGCAAATACTTCATCAGTCTATTTTCAGGAGTCGTAATACTCGAGTACTCACCCTGAATCTGTGCCATTTATATGCTCTCGAGTGCACACACTGAATCTGTGCAAGTTATAAGCTCTCAAGTACTCACCATTAATATGTGTCAGTTATACGATCTCGAGTACTTAACCAAAATATTTTTTTGTACTAACCATGAATCTATTCTAGTAATATGCTCTCGAGTACTCACCATGAATCTATGCCGTGTATACGCTCTCGAGTACTCTCCCTGAATCTATGCCAGTTATACGCTCTCCAGTACTCACCATAAATATATGCCAGTTATATACACACTCTCGAGAACTCACCCTGAATATATATATATGCCAGATATACACTCTCGAGTATTCACCATGAATCTATGCCAGTTATACGCTCTCTAGTACCCACAATGAATCTGTGACAGATATATGCTCTCGAGTACTACCCATGAATCTATGCCAGTTATACGCTCTCGAGTACTCAGCCTGAATCTATGCCAGTTATACGCTCTCCAGTACTCACCATGAATCTATGCCAGTTATACACACACTTTCGAGAACTCATCCTGAATATATATATATGCCAGATATACACTCTCGAGTATTCACCATGAATCTGTAACAGTCATACGCTCTAAAGTACTCCACATGAATTTATGCCAGTTATACGCTCTCGAGTACCCAGCATGAATCTGTGATAGTCGTACGCTCTCCAGTACTCACCATAAATATATGCCAGTTATATACACACTTTCGAGAACTAACCCTGAATATATATATGCCAGATATACACTCTCGAGTATTCACCATGAATCTATGCCAGTTATACGCTCTCGAGTACCCACCATGAATCTGTGAAAGTCATACGCTCTCGAGTACTACCCATGAATCTATGCCAGTTATACGCTCTCGAGTACTCACCCTGAATCTATGCCAGTTATACGCTCTCCAGTACTCACCATGAATCTATGCCAGTTATACACACACTTTCGAGAACTCATCCTGAATATATCTATATGCCAGATATACACCCTCGAGTATTCACCATGAATCTGTTACAGTCATACGCTCTCGAGTACTCCACATGAATTTATGCCAGTTATACGCTCTCGAGTACCCAGCATGAATCTGTGACAGTCGTACGCTCTCGAGTACTCCCCATGAATGTATGCCAGTTATACGCTCTCGAGTACTCACCCTGAATCTATGCCAGTTATACGCTCTCCAGTACTCACCATGAATCTAGGTCAGTTATACACACACTCTCGAGAACTCATCCTGAATATATATATGCCAGTTATACACTCTCCAGTATTCACCATGAATCTATGACAGTTATACGCTCTCGAGTACTCACCTTGAATTTATGCCAGTTATACGCTCTCCAGTACTCACCATGACTACGTGCTAATTATACGCTCGCGAGTACTCACCATAAATATGTGCTATCTATACGCTCTTGAGTACTCACGCTAAATATATGCCAATCATATGCTCGCGAGTCCTAAGGCTGAATCTCGATGCCAGTTATACTCTCTTTTGTACCCACCATGAATCTGTGCTAGTTATACGCTCCTGAGAAATCACCATGAAACTGTGCCAGTTATACACTCTCGAGTATTCACACTGAATCTGTGCCAGTTATACGCTCTTTTATACACACCATAAATCTGTGCCAGTTATATGCTCGCGAGTACTCACGATGAATCTGTGACAGTTATACGCTCTCGTGTACTCACCATAAATCTTTGCCAGTTATACTCTCTTTTGTACCCACCATGAATCTGCGCTAGTTATACACTCTCTTGTACTCACCATGCATCTGTGCCAGTTATATGCTCTCGAGTACTCTCGCTGAATCTATGCCAGTCATATGCTCGCGAGTCCTCAGGCTGAATCTTTGCCAGTTATACTCTCTTTTGTACCCACCAGGAATCTGTGCTAGTTATACGCTCTCGTGTACTCACCATGCATCTGTGCCAGTTATATGCTCTCGAGAACTCTCGCTGAATCTATGCCAGACATATGCTCGCGAGTCCTCGGACTGAATCTTTGCCAGTTATACTCTCTTTTGTACCCGCCATGAATCTGTGCTAGTTATACGCTCTCGTTTACTCACCATGCATCTGTGCCAATTATATGCTCTCGAGTACTCTCGCTGAATCTATGCCAGTCATATGCTCGCGAGTCCTCAGGCTGAATCTTTGTCAGTTATACTCTCGTTTGTACCCACCATGAATCTGTGCTAGTTATACGCTCTTGAGAAATCACCAAGAAACTGTGCCAGTTATACACTCTCGAGTATTCACACTGAATCTATGCCAGTTATACGCTCTTTTATACACACCATAAATCTGTGCCAGTTATACGCTCTTGATTACTCACGCTGAATCTGTGCCAGTTATACGCTCTCGTGTACTCACCATGCATCTGTGCCAGTTATACGCTCTCGTGTACTCACCATGCATCTGTGCCAGTTATATGCTCGCGAGTACTCACCCTGAATCTTTGCCAGTTATACGCTATGACGTACTCACACTGAATCTAGGCCAGTTATATGCTCTCGAGTACTCACCCTGAATCTATGCAAATTATACCCTCTTGTGTACACACCGTAAACCTGTGCCAGTTATGCACACTCGAGTACTCATCACAATTCTGTGCCAGTTATACGCTATAGAGTACCCTGAATCTGTGTCAGTTATACGCACTTTTGTACTCACCATAAACCTATGCCAGTTATACATTCTCGAGTACACATCATGAATATGTGCCAGTTATACGCTTTCGAGTACTCAGCATGAATCTGTGCCAGTTATACGCGTGAAAGTACTCACCATACATCTGTGGCAGTAATACGCTCTCAAGTACTCACCCTGAATTAGTGGCAGTTATACCTCTCGAGTACTCATCATGAATCTGCGCCAGTTATACGCTCGAGAGTACTCACCTGAATCGATGCCAGTTATACGCTACTTTGTACTCACCATAAATTTGTGCCAGTTATACACTCTCGAGTACTCACCCTGAATCTGTGTCAGTTATACGCTCTCGAGTGTTCACCCTGAATCGGTGCCAGTTATTTTCTCGAGAGTACTCATCCTGAATCGTTGTCTGTTATAAGCTCTTATTTTGTACTCACCATAAATCTGTGCCAGTTATACACTCTCGAGTACTCACCATGAATATATGCCATTTATACGCTCGAGAGTACACTCCATGAATCTGTGCCAGTTATACCCTCTCGAGTACTCACCATGAATCTCTGCCAGTTATACGCTCTCGAGTTATCACCATAAACACGTGCCTGTTATACCCTCTCGAGTACTCACCATAAATCTGCGGCAGTTATACGCTCACGAGTACTCAGCCTGAATCTGTGTCAGTTATCGGCTCTCGAGAACACACCATGAATATGTGTCAGTTATACGCTCGAGAGTACTCACCATGATTCTGTGCAAGTCCTACGCTTGAGAGTTCTCTCCATATATATGTGGCAGTTATACGCTCTCGAGTACTCGCCACCCTGAATCTGTGTCAGTTATACCTCTAGAGTACTCACTATGAATATTTTCCATTTATACGCTCGACAGTACTCACGCTGAATCTATGCCAGTTATACTCTCAAGCGTACTCAGCCTGAATCTGTGTCAGTTATACGATCTCGAGAACACACCATGAATATGTGTCAGTTATACGCTCGAGAGTACTTACACTGAATCTGTGCCAGTTATATGTTCTCGAATACACACCATGAATGTATGCCAGTTATACACCCTCGAGTACTCACACTGAATCTATGCCAGTTATACTCTCTCGATAATTGACCATGTATCTTTGCCATTTATATTCTCTCGAGTACGCACCATGCATCTATGCCAGTTATACACCCTCGAGTACTCACACTGAATCTATGCCAGTTATACGCTTTTAAGTACTTACACTAAATCAAAGCCAGTTTTATGCTTTCGAGTACTCACTTTGAATTTATGCCGGTTATACACACTCGAGTACTCTCACTGAATCTATACAAGTTATACGCCTATTGTACTCACCGTAAATATGTGGCAGTTAAATGCTCTCTAGTACTCACACTGAAAATATGCCAGTTATACGCTCTCGAGAACTCACCATGAATCTGTGCCAGTTATACGCTCTCTAGTACTCACTCTGAATCATTGCCAGTTATACGCTCTCGATTACTTACCCTGAATATGTATCTGTTATACGCTCTCGAGTACTCACCATAAATATGTGGCAGTTATACGCTCTCGAGTACTAACCCTGAATCTGTGTCAGTTATACCTATCGAATACTCACCCTCAGTCTATGCCGGTTATATGCTCCCGAGTACTCACCCTATATCTATGCCAGTTATACACTCTCGAGTACTCACACTGAATATATGTGTAGTTAAACGCTCTCGGGTAATTACCGTAAATCTCATCCTGAATCGTTGTCAGTTATAAGCTCTTATTTTGTACTCACCATAAATCTGTGCCAGTTATACACTCTCGAGTACTCACCATGAATATATGCCATTTATACGCTCGAGAGTACACTCCATGAATCTGTGCCAGTTATACCCTCTCGAGTACTCACCATGAATCTGTGCCAGTTATACGCTCTCGAGTTCTCACCATAAACACGTGCCTGTTATACCCTCTCGAGTACTCACCATAAATCTGCGGCAGTTATACGCTCACGAGTACTCAGCCTGAATCTGTGTCAGTTATAGGCTCTCGAGAACACACCATGAATATGTGTCAGTTATACGCTCGAGAGTACTCACCATGAATCTGTGCAAATTCTACGCTTGAGAGTTCTCTCCATATATATGTGGCAGTTATACGCTTGAGAGTACTCACCACCATGAATCTGTGTCAGTTATACCTCTAGAGTACTCACTATGAATCTTTGCCAGTTATACGCTCGACAGTACTCACCCTGAATCTATGCCAGTTATACCCTCACGCGTACTCAGCCTGAATCTGTGTCAGTTATACGATCTCGAGAACACACCATGAATATGTGTCAGTTATACGCTCGAGAGTACTTACACTGAATCTGTGCCAGTTATATATTCTCGAATACACACCATGAATCTAGGCCAGTTATACACCCTCGAGTACTCACACTGAATCTATGCCAGTTATACGCTCTCGATAATTGACCATGTATCTTTGCCATTTATATTCTCTCGAGTATGCACCATGCATCTATGCCAGTTATACGCTCTCCAGTACTCACCATGAATCTATGCCAGTTATACACACACTTTCGAGAACTCATCCTGAATATATATATATGCCAGATATACACCCTCGAGTATTCATCATGAATCTGTAACAGTCATACGCTCTCGAGTACTCCACATGAATTTATGCCAGTTATATGCTCTCGATTACCTAGCATGAATCTGTGACAGTCGTACGCTCTCGAGTACTCCCCATGAATCTATGCCAGTTATACGCTCTCGAGTACTCACCCTGAATCTATGCCAGTTATACGCTCTCCAGTACTCACCATGAATCTAGGTCAGTTATACACACACTCTCGAGAACTCATCCTGAATATATATATATGCCAGTTATACACTCTCCAGTATTCACCATGAATCTATGACAGTTATACGCTCCCGAGTACTCACCTTGAATTTATGGCAGTTATACGCTCTCCAGTACTCACCATGACTACGTGCTAGTTATACGCTCGCGAGTACTCACCATACATATGTGCTATCTATACGCTCTTGAGTACTCACGCTAAATATATGCCAATCATATGCTCGCGAGTCTTCAGGCTGAATCTTTGCCAGTTATACTCTCTTTTGTACCCACCATGAATCTGTGCTAGTTATACGCTTCTGAGAAGTCACCATGAAACTGTGCCAGTTATACACTCTCGAGTATTCACACTGAATCTGTGCCAGTTATACGCTCTTTTATACACACAATAAATCTGTGCCAGTTATATGCTCGCGAGTTCTCACGATGAATCTGTGACAGTTATACGCTCTCGTGTACTCACCATCAATCTTTGCCAGTTATAATCTCTTTTGTACCCACCACGAATCTGTGCTAGTTATACGCTCTCTTGTACTCACCATGCATCTGTGCCAGTTATATGCTCTCGATTACTCTCGCTGAATCTATGCCAGTCATATGCTCGCGAGTCCTCAGGCTGAATCTTTGCCAGTTATACTCTCTTTTGTACCCACCATGAATCTGTGCTAATACGCTCTCGTGTACTCACCATGCATCTGTGCCAGTTATATGCTCTCGAGTACTCTCGCTGAATCTATGCCAGACATATGCTCGCGAGTCCTCGGACTGAATCTTTGCCAGTTATACTCTATTTTGTACCCGCCATGAATCTGTGCTAGTTATACGCTCTCGTGTACTCACCATGCATCTGTGCCAGTTATATGCTCTCGGGTACTCTCGCTGAATCTATGCCAGTCATATGCTCTCGAGTCCTCAGGCTGAATCTTTGCCAGTTATACTCTCTTTTGTACCCACCATGAATATGTGCTAGTTATACGCTCTCGTGTACTCACCATGCATCTGTGCCAGTTATATGCTCTCGAGTACTCTCGCTGAATCTATGCCAGTCATATGCTCGCGAGTCCTCGGGCCGAATCTTTGCCAGTTATACTCTGTTTTGTACCCGCCATGAATCTGTGCTAGTTATACGCTCTCGTTTACTCACCATACATCTGTGCCAGTTATATGCTCTCGAAAACTCTCGCTGAATCTATGCCAGTCATATGCTCGCGAGTCCTCAGGCTGAATCTTTGTCAGTTATACTCTCGTTTGTACCCAACATGAATCTGTGCTAGTTATACCCTCTTGAGAAATCACCATGAAACTGTGCCAGTTATACACTCTCGAGTATTCACACTGAATCTATGCCAGTTATACGCTCTTTTATACACACCATAAATCTGTGCCAGTTATACGCTCTCGATTACTCACGCTGAATCTGTGCCAGTTATACGCTCTCGTGTACTCACCATGCATCTGTGCCAGTTATATGCTCGCGAGTACTCACCCTGAATCTTTGCCAGTTATACGCTCTGACGTACTCACACTGAATCTAGGCCAGTTATATGCTATCGAGTACTCACCCTGAATCTATGCAAATTATACCCACTTGTGTACACACCGTAAACCTGTGCCAGTTATGCACTCTCGAGTACTCATCATAATTCTGTGCCAGTTATACGCGCTAGAGTACCCTGAATCTGTGTCAGTTATACGCTCTTTTGTACTCACCATAAACCTATGCCAGTTATACACTCTCGAGTACACATCATAAATATGTGCCAGTTATACGCTTTCGAGTACTCAGCATGAATCTGTGCCAGTTATATGCGTGAAAGTACTCACCATACATCTGTGGCAGTAATACGCTCTCAAGTACTCACCCTGAATCTGTGGCAGTTATACCTCTCGAGTACTCATCATGAATCTGGGCCAGTTATACGCTCGAGAGTACTCACCTGAATCGATGCCAGTTATACGCTCCCTTTGTACTCACCATAAATTTGTGCCAGTTATACACTCTCGAGTACTCACCCTGAATCTGTGTCAGTTATACGCTATCGAGTGTTCACCCTGAATCGGTACCAGTTATTTGCTCGAGAGTACTCATCCTGAATCGTTGTCTGTTATAAGCTCTTATTTTGTACTCACCATAAATCTGTGCCAGTTATACACTCTCGAGTACTCACCATGAATATATGCCATTTATACGCTCGAGAGTACACTCCATGAATCTGTGCCAGTTATACACACTCGAGTACTCACCATGAATCTCTGCCATTTATACGCTCGAGTGTACACTCCATGAATCTGTGCCAGTTATACCCTCTCGAGTACTCACCATAAATCTGCGGCAGTTATACGCTCACGAGTACTCAGCCTGAATCTGTGTCAGTTATAGGCTCTCGAGAACACACCATGAATATGTGTCAGTTATACGCTCGAGAGTACTCACCATGAATCTGTGCAAGTTCTACGCTTGAGAGTACTCTCCATATATATGTGGCAGTGATACGCTCTCGAGTACTCACCACCCTGAATCTGTGTCAGTTATACCTCTAGAGTACTCACTATGAATCTTTGCCAGTAATACGCTCGACGGTACTCACCCTGAATCTATGCTAGTTATACTCTCACGCGTACTCAGCCTGAATCTGTGTCAGTTATACGATCTGGAGAACACACCATGAATATGTGTCAGTTATACGCTCGAGAGTACTTACACTGAATCTGTGCCAGTTATATGTTTTCGAATACACACCATGAATCTATGCCAGTTATACACCCTCGAGTACTCACACTGAATCTATGCCAGTTATACGCTTTTAAGTACTTACACTAAATCAAAGCCAGTTTTATGCTTTCGAGTACTCACTTTGAATCTATGCCGGTTATACACACTCGAGTACTCTCACTGAATATATGCAAGTTATACGCCTATTGTACTCACCGTAAATATGTGGCAGTTAAATGCTCTCTAGTACTCACACTGAAAATATGCCAGTTATACGCTCTCGAGAACTCACCATGATTCTGTGCCAGTTATACGCTCTCTAGTACTCACTCTGAATCATTGCCAGTTATACGCTCTCGATTACTCACCCTGAATATGTATCTGTTATACACTCTCGAGTACTCACCATAAATATGTGGCAGTTATACGCTCTCGAGTACTAACCCTGAATCTGTGTCAGTTATACCTCTCGAATACTCACCCTCAGTCTATGCCGGTTATATGCTCCCGAGTACTCACCCTATATCTATGCCAGTTATACACTCTCGAGTACTCACACTGAATATATGTGTAGTTAAACGCTCTCGGGTAATTACCGTAAATCTCATCCTGAATCGTTGTCAGTTATAAGCTCTTATTTTGTACTCACCATAAATCTGTGCCAGTTATACACACTCGAGTACTCACCATGAATATATGCCATTTATACGCTCGACAGTACACTCCATGAATCTGTGCCAGTTATACCCTCTCGAGTACTCACCATGAATCTCTGCCAGTTATACGCTCTCGATTTCTCACCATAAAAACGTGCCTGTTATACCCTCTCGAGTACTCACCATAAATATGCGGCAGTTATACGCTCACGAGTACTCAGCCTGAATCTGTGTCAGTTATAGGCTCTCGAGAACACACCATGAATATGTGTCAGTTATACGCTCGAGAGTACTCACCATGAATATGTGTCAGTTATACGCTTGAGAGTATTCTCCATATATATGTGGCAGTTATACGCTCTCGAGTACTCACCACCCTGAATCTGTGTCAGTTATACCCCTAGAGTACTCACTATGAATCTTTGTCAGTTATACGCTCGACAGTACTCACCCTGAATCTATGCCAGTTATACTCTCACGCGTACTCACCCTGAATCTGTGTCAGTTATACGATCTGGAGAACACACCATGAATATGTGTCAGTTATACGCTCGAGAGTACTTACACTGAATCTGTGCCAGTTATATGTTCTCGAATACACACCATGAATCTAGGCCAGTTATACACCCTCGTGTACTCACACTGAATCTATGCCAGTTATACGCTCTCGATAATTGACCATGTATCTTTGCCATTTATATTCTCTCGAGTACGCACCATGCATCTATGCCAGTTATACACCCTCGAGTACTCACACTGAATCTATGCCAGTTATACGCTTTTAAGTACTTACACTAAATCAAAGCCAGTTTTATGCTTTCGAGTACTCACTTTGAATCTATGCCGGGTATACATACTCGAGTACTCTCACTGAATCTATGCAAGTTATACGCTCTATTGTACTCACCGTAAATATGTGGCAGTTAAATGCTCTCTAGTACTCACACTGAAAATATGCCAGTTATACGCTCTCGAGAACTCACCATGAATCTGTGCCAGTTATACGCTCTCTAGTACTCACTCTGAATCATTGCCAGTTATACGCTCTCGATTACTCACCCTGAATATGTATCTGTTATACGCTCTCGAGTACTCACCATAAATATGTGGCAGTTATACGCTCTCGAGTACTAACCCTCAATCTGTGTCAGTTATACCTCTCGAATACTCACCCTCAGTCTATGCCGGTTATATGCTCCCGAGTACTCACCCTATATCTATGCCAGTTATACACTCTCGAGTACTCACACTGAATATATGTGTAGTTAAACGCTCTCGGGTAATTACCGTAAATCTGTGGCAGCTATTTCTCAGGAGTTTTGACATTGAATATATGCCAGTCATACGCTCTCGAGTACTCAACATGAATCTGTGCCAGTTATACGCTCTCGAGTACTCATCATGATTCTCCTCCAGTTATACGCTCTCGAGTACACAAACTGAATTTATGCCAGTTTTACGCTCTGGAGTACTCACCCTGAATTTATGCCAGTTATACGCTCTGAAGTACTCAATTCACCATGAATCTGTGCCAGTTATACGCTCTGGAGTAACTCAACCTGAATATGTGCCAGCTAAACTTGCTCGAGGACTCACTCTGAATCTATGCCAGTTATACGCTCTCGAGTACTCACCCTGAATCAATACCAGTTATACTCTCTGGAGTATTTACCCTGAATCTTTGTAATTTATACCAGCTCGAGTACACACCATAAATATTTGACAGCGTATTACTTGCAAGCAAAGTTATGGTACTTATTAAGAATATATACCTGCCATGCTGCTGTTCCTCATCATGATCCTATCCCCGTTATGTTACTCATTAAGAGAATATTACAGCCATGCAGCGGTTCCTCATCATGATTCTATGCCCGTTATGTTACTAATTAATAGAATAGTACAGCCATGCAGCTGTTCCTCATCATGATTATATGCCCGTTATATTATTCACTAAGAGTATATGCCAGCCATGCTGCTGTTCATCATAATGACTCTATGCGCGTCATGTTACTCATTAAGAGCATATATCAGCCATGCTGCTGTTCCTCATCATGATCCTATGCCGGTTATGTTACTCATTAAGAGAATAGTACAGCCATGCAGCTGTTCTTCATTATGATTCTATGCCCATTATGTTATTCACTAAGAGTTTATGCCAGCAATGCTGCTGTTCATCATCATGACTCTATGCCCGTCATGTTACTCAATAAGAGCATATATCAGCCATGCTGCTGTTCCTCATCATGATTTTATGCCCGTTATGTACCTCATTAAGAGTATATGCCGGCCATGCAGCTGTTCCTCATCATGATTCAATGCCCGTTATGTTCCTCATTAAGAGTATATGCCGGCCATGCAGCTGTTCCTCATCATGATGTTATGCCCGTTATGTTACTCATTAAGAGTATATGCCAGCAATGCTGCTATTCCTTATCATGACTTTATGCCCGTTATGCTACCCATTAAGAGTTTATGCCAGCCATGGTGATTCTGTGCGCGTTATCTACTCATTAAGAGTATATGCCAGTCATGCTGCTGTACGTCATCATGATTCTATGTTCGTTATGTACCTCATTAAGAGTATATGCCGGCCATGCAGCTGTTCCTCATCATGATTTTATGCCCGTTATGTTACTCATTAAGAGTATATGCCAGCAATGCTGCTATTCCTTATCATGACTTTATGCCCGTTATGCTACCCATTAAGAGTTTATGCCAGCCATGGTGATTCTGTGCGCGTTATCTACTCATTAAGAGTATATGCCAGTCATGCTGCTGTACGTCATCATGATTCTATGTTCGTTATGTTCCTCATGAAGAGTATAAGCCGGCCATGCTGCTGTTCCTCATCACGATTTCTATTCCCGTTATGTTACTCATTAAGCATATATGCCAACAACGCTACTGTTCCTCATCATGATTCATTGCCCGTTATATTACTCCTTAGGACTGAGTATATGCCAGCCATGTTGCTATTCCTCATCATGACTATATGCCCCTTATGCTACCCATTAAGAGTTTATGCCAGTCATGGGGCTGCTCCTCATCATGATTCTGTGCCTGTTATGCTACTCATTAAGAGTATATGCCAGACATGTTGCTGTTCGTCATCATGATTCTCGGCCCGTTATATCACTCATTAAGAGTATATGCCAGTAATTCTTCTATTCCTCATCAAGACTATATGCCCGTTATGCTATCCTTTAAGAGTTTATGCCAGCCATGCTGCTGTTCCTCATCATGATCCTGCGCCCGTTATGCTACTCATTGAGAGTATATGCCTGTCATGCTGCTGTTCGTCAGCATAATTGTATGCCCGTTATGTTCCTCATTAAGATTATATGCCAGCCATGCTGCTGCTCTCATCATGATTCCATGCCCGTTATATAACTTATTAAGAGTATATGCCAGCCATGCTGCTGTTCCTCATCATGATTTAATGCCCGTTATGTTACTCATTAAGCATATATGTCAACCATGCTGCTGTTCCTCATTATGATTATATTCCCGTTATGTTTATCATTAAGAGTATATGCCAGACATGTTGCTGTTCGTCATCATGATTCTCTGCCCGTTATGTCACTCATTAAGGGTATATGCCAGCAAAGCTTCTGATCCTCATCATGACTGTATGCCCGTTATGCTACTCATTAAGAGTATATGCCTGTCATGCTGCTGTTCGTCATCATGATTGTGTGCCCGTTATTTTCCTCATTAGGATTATATTCCAGCCATGCTGCTGTTCCTCATCATGATTCAATGCCCGTTATATTACTCATTAAGCATATATGCCAACCTTGCTGCTGTTCCTCATCATCATTTTATTCCCGTTCTTTTACTCACTAAGTATATATGCCAATCATGCTGCTGTTCCTAAATAGATTCTATGCCAGTTATGTTACTCATCAAGAGTATATGCCAGCCATCCTTCTATTCCGCATCGTGATTCTATGCCCGTTATTTTACTCATCAAGAGTATATGGCAGCCATGCTGCTGTTCCTCACCATGATTCTATGGCAATCATGTTACTCCTTAAGGGTATATGCCACCCATGCTACTGTTCCTCATCATGATTTTTTGCCCGTTATGTTACTCATCAAGAGTATATGCCAGCCATGCTGCTGTTCCTCATCATGATTCAATGCCCGTTATTTTACTAATTAATAAGGCAATCATGCTGCTGTTCCTCCTGATGATTCTATTCTCGTTATGTTAATCATTAAGAGTATATGCCAGCCATGCTGCTGTTCCTCATTATGATTATGTGCCAGTTTGTTACTCATTAAGAGTATATGCCAGCCATCCTTTTGTTCCGCATCGTGATTCTATGCCCTTTATGATACTCATCAAGAGTATATGGCAGCCATGCTGCTGATCCACACCATGATTATATGCCAGTCATCTTACTCTTTAAGAGTATATGCCAGCCACGCTACTGTTCCTCATCATGATTTTTTGCCCGTTATGTTACTCATCAAGTTTATATGCTAGTCATGCTGCTGTTCCTCATCATGATTTTTTGCCCGTTATGTTACTCATCAAGAGTATATACCAGCCATGCTGCTGTTCCTCATCATGATTCAATGCCCGTTATTTTACTAATTAATCATATAAGGCAATCATGCTGCTGTTCCTCCTGATGATTCTATGCTCGTTATGTTACTCATTAAGAGTATATGTCAGCCATGCTGCTGTTCCTCATCATGATTCTATGCACGTTATGTTATTAATTAAGAGTCTATGCCAGCCATGCTGCTGTTCCACCATCCTGATTGTATAACCGTTATATTACTCATTAAGAGTATATGCCATCCACGCTGCTCTTCCTCATCATGATTTGATGCCCGTTATGTTACTCATTAAGAGTATATGCTAGAAATGCTGCTGTTCCACCATCCTGATTGTATAACCGTTATATTACTCATTAAGAGTATATGCCAACCACGCTGCTCTTCCTCATCATGATTCTATGCACGTTATGTTACTAATTAAGAGTCTATGCCAGCCATGCTGCTGTTCCACCATCCTGATTGTATAACCGTTATATTACTCATTAAGAGTATATGCCAACCACGCTGCTCTTCCTCATCATGATTCTATGCACGTTATGTTACTAATTAAGAGTCTATGCCAGCCATGCTGCTGTTCCACCATCCTGATTGTATAACCGTTATATTACTCATTATGAGTATATGCCATCCACGCTGCTCTTCCACATCATGATTTTATGCCGGTTATGTTATTCATTAAGTGTATGTGCCAGCCACGCTCCTGTTCCTCATCATGATTCTATGTCCGTTATGTTACTCATTAAGAATATATGCCAGCCAAGTTGCTGCTCCTCATCATGCTTCTCTGCCCAGTATTTTACTTATTAAGTGTATATGCCAGCAATGTTGCTATTCCTCATCATGACTATATGCCCGTTATGCTACACATTAGGAGTTTATGCCAGCCATGTTGCCGTTTCTCATCATGATTCTATGTCCGTTATTGTAATCATTAAGGGTATATGCCATTCATGCTGCTCTTTGTCATCTTGATTCTATGCCCGTTATGTTACTCATTATGAGTATATGCCAGCCATGCTGCTATTTCTCATTATGATTCTATACCCTTTATAATACTCATTAAGGTTATATGCCAGCCATGCTGATGTTCCTCATCATGATTTTATTCCCGTTATGTTACTAATTAAGAGTACATGCCAGTCATGTTGCTGTTCCTCATAATGATTCTATGCCTTTATATTACTCATTATGAGTATATGCCATCCATCGTTAGCCAAAACTGATAAATAACGATGATATGCTTGCTGTTAAAAGCCTTTTAACCCACCCCCCAACTTTCTATACTACTCATCAATATGGCTTATCAGCACAAACATAATATGTTTACCTATACTATATGCTATATTATCTTAATCCACCGTCTCCTATTGTAAAAGCATTACACAAAGTCACCCTGAACCGGACAGTAGTCTTCATCATCTCTGTACATATCATAGTATGTTTTGCTTTTTTACATTTGTTATCTTATGTTTTAGTTCAAGTAGCTCTTCGCTGTTTTTATCCAGCTTTCGTTGATAATAATTAATTTCAGCCAGAAATCTATTTCGTTTATTGACTTGGTTTTCTTTGGTGTCCATACAATCATCACGGACTACTTAATATTGTACTTGGCCCTGCTTGCCTTCCAATATTTTTTTTCTATATTTATCTTTTAAAGTGATTTGCAAATCTGCTCTATACCCATTTTTTCCATGAATACTATAGTAATACATTTTATTTTTAAGCGTTGAACGTACTTATATGTTTTGAATATCCTTAAACGGTAGCCAACTATTAAAATCCTCATTGTAACCTTTCCATTTAACTAGTGCTTATTTATTTTTATAATCACGTCGTATTACTCTTTCAATTCTAAATACTTTTTGGTCAACTTTTATCATTTCCAACTGATAGAAGCTTCCGGCAATCTTTTGATTGCTGAAGTCTTTTATTTTGTACGTCACAGGATTTGTGTTTTGAATTTCATCAATAACAAATAATTCTTCCGTCCAATTTGGAGTATATCTTTTCTCAAAAGTTCTTTTATGTTTACTGATTCTAACCTTGTCTCCTATTTTGAACTTTGGCAAAGCTGTAGTAATTTTCATCTTTCCGTACAAATTGAAATACACCTCTCCTTTATTCGTTTCCTTACTTGCATGCTTCAGCCGGTGTCCAATGTTTTGTGTTATTGTACTTATCAACCATCGCCAATATGTATTTGTATTGTTTGCTGTAAACTATTTCCACTGTTCGGTTAAACCGTTCAATTACTACAGCTTTTCCGAAATTAAACGTGAGATACATTTTAATAGCATTATCATCAAGAAATTGCTTGAATGTTTTATTATAAAAGTCTACACCCTGGTCAACTCAAAGAAATTTGCACTGTCTCCCAGTACTTATAATCTTTTGGAAAGCTTTAGTAATTTCTAAACCAGTTTTATTTTAAACAGGCACAATCCAAGCATATTTGCTAAATACATCAATAACAGTAAGCAGGTATTTTACACCTTTATTATATTTTGAAAACGAAATCAGCCGACCATATTTTATCAATTTCATTAACAATCACGCGGCGTTGAGTGAACTTTCTTCGTATAGGCTTATAAAGTCCATCTGGTAACTTGTCAGTCAATCTCAACGCATTTTATTGTTTTTTGATGCTCCAAACTCCAAGTTTATATTTAGTATTAATAACCGGCCTGACTATCAAATGCTTAGAGAGTTTTTCTCCAAGTGATTTAGACACTAGTTTTTAAACCGGCCAGCATGTTGTTATCAGACGCAGAATTATTACTAGGACTTTCTTCATAACAGTAATCATGATATTTGCAAATAGCATCTAATTCATTCGATGGTTCTCCACTATCAAGCGGATTACCTGGGCCGCAATATTTATAACCAGGAAGTGTTAGCCGCTTTTTAGGCACCCAAGGGAGTAATGCTTTATGAATATCAATGTTTCCATCTTGTGTACTTTTAACAAACTGTGTTTTAGTAATACCACAAGATTCGCAAGTTCCTTTTAACATTTTTCTGCCATTTGTTTGCTATACTATACTGAGGATTAACATTTTCCGTAATCATACTTTCTTTAACGCAGTAACTCATATATAAATATGATTAGACTAAACTCTGTTTTGCAAAATATGATTTTATAATGTTTTCATTTTCTATTGGCTTATAAGGTTTTAATATTTTGTAAAACATATCATAAATCTTACTTCCTTCTTGCAACTTTTTAATGAAGAATAGACAGAAATATCCACACAATGTGTTGTATCTTGGTATTGAATGGTGTTGTATTTTATATCAGGTATGTAAGTTAAAACTTCTTTTGGTGGACTTAAGCCAAACGGATCAATATAATAATCATTACACTAACAAGTCCAGTGTGTACCAGGTCCAGTAAAATCGTCAAGATTGATAATACCACATTCTTGTTTATTTTGTTTTATCGGCAATTTGTTCTTACTGAACACTCCTCTGAAGTTTGTATACCTAACTGCTTAACCGATGTTATTATGTCCATGTTCGAAATAGGCTCATTTTTGTAAATTAAGTTTTTTTTACGAATGGGATACTTCTATATGGCCTAATTTGCGAGTCTAATCTTGCAAACCTCTGCCCGATAAACCATTTCCGAGTTTAACTCTCAGTCCTTTCCCTTTTCTACATACATGTAAACCTTTGTCCGTTAAGCCACTAATAAGAGATCCGATTAAAATAATTACTAGTGATGCAAGCAGTCCAAGAAATCCCCAATCTTGTTATAATAATAATAATAATAATAAAAGCTTTATTTAAAGAAGGTAACACATTAGAGTTATATAACATACATCATATACATCTTATTTTCAATGTGGCCTTCTGCAAATATCATACACGCACGCACGCACGCACGCACGCACGCACGCACGCACGCACACACACACACACACACACAATATGCATATATACATCGACAAACACTCCATTAGTTAATTTTCTAGAAACAATATTAAAGATCATAAAATAATACAGTATAAGCGGATTCTTACTCAAAATTCACTTATATGTTTACTTTGTTATTGTTATCTGAACAATTAATCGTTAAATGATAATACATTACTTTGCAATAAGTGTGATCTGTATCTATATTTAAATGAATCTAACGACGATGATGAACGAATCTGTACAGGCACACTATTCCATACTTGTGCACTTACAAATGTAAAGGATTTTTTCATATACTTTGTACGTGGTTTGGGAGTTACTAAATCACTGTTTGTAATAGATCGAAGGCTATTTATGTCACTGCTGGAAAAGGTTAATAATTTGCTTATGTAATTTTGAGCGAGATTATATTTCGCTTTGTATACTAGAACAGCTATGTGATACTGATATCTATCTGAAACGGGTAGCCATTGTAATTCTTTCAGTAGTGATTTGCACCCAGTTTTGTAAGATTTATGCATTATTATTCGCGCTACTCTTACTTGTAGCTTATGTATCTTATTGATGTTGTTCCCTTTAGCCCATATTGGGCAACAATAGTCAATGGTCGACAGGATGTAAGCATTGTAGTACAGTTTCTTCATATCATCCGTCAAGAAATAAACAATTTTCTTTAAAAGTGCAATTTTAGAATTTATTTTGGAACTCAGTTTTGATATCTGTACATTCAATGATAACGTATTATCAACATAAATTCCGAGTATCTTTTGAACGTTAACATTTTCTATTTGCGAATCATTAATGTTTAATTGTAATAGCACATGGTTGTTATTTAGTGCTTTGTGTTTAATATGTGAAGTTATAATCATATATTTAGTTTTAGTGGGATGTAGAGCCATATTGTTTTCATCACACCACCTATTTATTGCTTTCAAATTAGCCTGAAGTCGGGTTTTGTACTTTAAGGATATCATGATCAGCTTCATATAGAGTGGAATCATCCATGTACAGATCTAACTTTCCTGTGGTAGTTGTATAAGCAATATCATTGATATATATTAAAATAGAAGCGGCCCATGGATCGAACCCTGGGGTACGCCTGATGTCACCATCAATGTGTTTGTAGTGAAAGTACCATGTTTCATGAACTGTGTCCGGTTTGAAAGGTACGATGTAAACAGTTTGACCGTTTTATTTGAACAATGATACAAATGCAGTTTATGTATAAGTATATTGTGGTCTACCAAATCGAATGCCTTCTTCAGATCTAAAAAAACCGCACCAACGTATTTTCCTAAATCCACATCTTTTAACCATGAATCTATTAAATGAATGAGCGCCGTTTGACACGAATGCTGTTGTCTAAAACCTGACTGGGTATCATGAATGATAAAATATTTTATAAAATATGATTGTAACTGAGATGCAATATGTCTTTCAAACACTTTGGATATGGTTGGTAAATTTGAAATTGGACGATAATTATTTGGATCTTCTTTGTCTCCACTCTTGAAAATCGGTTTGACACACGCCTCTTTTAGTGCATCCGGAAAAATTCCTTGATCAATACTTTGATTGATGATATAGGCAATTGCTGTAGTGATACAATCGCCACAGTATTTAAGAATTTTGGGACTAATACCATCTGACCCTGTAGACTTATTTGGATTTAAATTATCTATAATTGTCTTTACTTCATATGCCGTTATATGATCAATTTCAAATACTGCATGTTTTAATTTATCATATAGAGTTTGCTGAAGATTTGAAAAGTTTTCAGCAACCAAGGATGTTTTGTCAATAATATTTGAGATATTTGTAAAATGTTCATTTAGAGCATTTAAAATGTTATTCTGACCCTCAATAATAGTGTTTTTATACCGAAGTTTGTTTGATAAAAAGGAATTTGCATCGTTGTGAACTTCATTACATATAGCTTTTAAATTCTTCCATAAAATGCTTGGAGACTTATTGCTTTTTATTGCTTCATTGAAAAAATTATTTTTATGTTTTCTTATCATTGATAATATTTTATTTCTTACTATTTTAAATTCGGTGAATTTTTTTTCGCGGTGAAGTTTATTTCGTTGGAAAATAGCAGCTTTTATTTCATCATTGAACCATGCTGGCTGGATATCACGCTTAATTCTTTTTTCTTTTTGCGGTGCGTTTTTCAATAAAACACTATTTATAATACCATAAAAAAACTGTAATGAATCATTCGGGCTATTGAATGTTTCTATGGTCTCAAGTGGCGCATTCATTAAATCAAATTGGAAGTTATGTTCATTGAAGTTCTTAAAACTTCTGTAAGTAGTAGTTTTATGATTAGTTTGGCCGTGTTTAATTTTTCCTACTGAGCGAGTAAAACACACCGGATAATGATCACTGATACTGTAATATGGCACGTTAACTTCAACAATGCATTCAGATCTGTAAGTGTAAATATGATCAATTAGGGACGAACTCGTTTTGCTTATTCTAGTTCAATTTTTTACTTTTTGAGTTAATCCGTATTTTAATATCACATCGTGCCATTTTGTATTTTTAAAGTTGTCATAGATTTTATCTTGACTGTAATTTATGTTTATATCCCCAAGAATATGCATTTCATAATTTAAAGAATCCATTTTATCAAGAGACAGATCAAACAGATCATGATTGTTTTGCATCCGGGGGTCTATATACGAAATTTAATAAAAACGGTTTGCTGTTTTGATAATTTATCTCAATACAAATGGATTCTATACCGATATGTTCAAGGTCATGACGACGTGAATATGCAATTTTGCTGGCAATATACACTAAAATACCGCCACCTTTTTTTCCTTTTCTATCTTTTCTTTCAAAGGTAAAATTCTCGATATTTAACACATTATTATCAGTATTCTCAGTGAGAAATGTTTCACAGAGTCCAAGTATGTTAGTTGAATTGGGCAAAGATAAATGATATTTTAATTCATCAATTTTTCGTATTATATGTTGAATATTTAGATTGGCCACATGTAGCCCTTTTATTCATATAAAAATGAATTGATCTTAGTCTCATAATAGGTGTACTTTTATCATTTAATATTGTAATCGTACTAGAATCTAAATTGATAAATTCATCTTCCTGATCCAGCATTAACATAAAATCACTTATACATTTACATATGATGGAGTTACAGTTGCTACATATCACCTTTAAAAGTTCATATTTGTTTGAGTGTTTGTCGTTGAGTTCCTATGGAAAATGTTTGTAATTGCCATCCGCACGGTTTCGATTTTCTGCTAGGTCTCGGAATCTACTTCCTATATAGCCGGATTTCGAGCTACGCCACGGATATCGTCTGCAGTCCCGCGTGTTATGATTGTTTATGCCACATGAATCGCAGCGTAATGGATATCGTCTGCAGTCCCGCGTGTTATGATTGTTCATGCCACACGAATCGCAGCGTAAAGGGCGGGAGTTATACCGCGAACTGAGCTGCCAGCTTCCGGTAGTTACGTCACTGCGTTACATCCGTCTTGGCGCGTTTATACGGGGGCGTTCTTGTGGAATTGTCTTTATTTTGATTATGGGCAACTTTTTGTTTATGGCGCTGAGATGAATGCCATCATGTAGGAAGAAGTGGTTTACTACGCTTCCGTCTCCGTATATATACGCGCTGTACACTTTTATTAAATCTGCCTTTGTTTTAAGGCAGAGTTGTTTGATGATGTCGTTGGTTGGGACAATATCGGCGTCTTTCCTCGGAGAGAGTGTACATAAATACACTTTGATGTTTTGTTTCTGCAGAGTTTCAACAGCTTCTTTCAATATTGAATAGACTCCATTAAGATTGCTAGAACCAGCATCGTTTCCGCCAGCATATATGACTACAGTTCCATATTCAGACATGTCCCACTTCCTAAGTCGTAAGGCAATATCATTTGCTGTTGCCCCACGCATAGTACATATTTCTGTATTTTGCGACAGTCCACGACGTTGTATTCCTTTGAGTATGGAATCGCCAATTACTAATGTCTTGAGTTGTTTTCCTTCAACATTCACTGACATTTTCAAGAATGTTTCCTCTGTGTCTAGACTGACTGTTTGTTTGTTTTCATGTGATGCCTTTGGTGTCACAGGATCGTTGGATGGACATTTTCTTGTCGTGTTGTTGCTTTGTTATATAGCGTTATAGGAAAACAACCTTTAGACTTTATTATCTTTTTTCTTTGTGGTGGCGTTAATTTATTTGATCTAAGTAGCGCTTGTTTTTTATTATTAGGGATAGTTGCTATTCCATTTCCGAATAGTTTGACAATTCCAGTACTTGCCAGACCACTAAGTGCTCCTGTTGCTAGGGGTGCTAATACTTTTGGAGCAACATTTGGTAATATTGTTTTAGTTAACAAACCAGCTCATGCTCCTACAAAGCCTCCATATTTAGACTGAAACCTCATTTGCGATTTTGATTTTGTTAACGTCAAAAGTTTACTGGAAATGTCTGACGATTATGCAAAAAACAACCGGAACAAATGAATACTTCTATTTATACAATACAGCTGCAGCAGCATCCCGAAATGGTGAAGACGGTTATAATCCAGGATTTACAGCTCGTCATGCTTTAATCATAACTTTTAAAAAAGTTAGCTCTATAATTCCGTTAAACATTTTTCGAAGGTTTAGAAACAAACATGCTTCCTTCTAGTCAAATTCAAATTAGCTTGCAACTGACAGATGATAATGTGCTAATTTTCAAATCAAGTGGTGATGATGGTCGAGTAGTTATTAATAAATTAGTTCTGTGGATACCTAAAATGATATTTAATTCTGATGGTTTAAGTTATGTAATGGCGAATCACATGACATCTACAAGATGGATTTACCTTCGTGAAATGATACAAGAAAGCGGAAGTAGCCAAGCAACCGAATCCGTATTTAGAATAACGGCTGGTGTAAATAATCCAAAGCATGTGTTTTTGTTTTTGCAAAGGGCTGACAAGAGTTCTTCTCAAACGCAAAATCCTCATCGTTTAGATACTTTTAAACTGAATGACGCTGATGCTAATTGCTATTTACAATCAGCTAGATTGGAAGTTGGAAACAGTGTATATTATCCAAAAACTGAATACAGTTATGATACTATTATAAGAATATTCAGAGATGTTATTAATTATTCTTACAAACAAAATGATAAAATCACTGGAACTTTACTTAACGTAGGTAATTTTAAAAATCTTTTGGTATGGTATATTTTGATTTATGTTATAAAACTGATGAAGTCAGCATTGATCCAAATCAATTAAATTTGAGATATAAATTAAATGACCTTCCTACTGCTCGATATAAAGTGTATGCTTTGGTTCTCTATAAGGAAGGTGTTGTTATTGATACTATCACAAATGTTTTAGATATAGTTTAATCCAACATATAATATATATGAATTACACAGCTTATTCAGTAAATTTAACAGAGTGGCAAAAGAGAAGTTTGGCAAAAGCATATGAAAACAAAAGTGAACTAACGCTCAGGTTGAAAGATAATCAACTAACTGTGGATTTTCCTTTGTCGGTGATAGCTACTCAGATTAAAAATATTATTAAAGCTAAAAGCAACGGTCATGGCTTAGACATAAATATATCAAAATAGCAAATGAGGTCTCAGTTTAAAAATGGAGGCTTTGTAGGAGAATTAGCTGCTTTGTTAACTAAAACAATATTACCAAATGTTGCTTCGACAGTATTAGCACCACTAGCAACAGGAGCACTTAGTGGTCTGGCAAGTACTGGAATTGTCAAACTATTCGGAAATGGAATGGCAACTATCCCTAATAATAAAAAAACAAGCGCTACTTAGATCAAATAAATTAACGCCATCACAAAGAAAAAAGATAATAAAGTCTAAAGGTTGTTGTCCTATAACGATATATAACAAAACAACAACAACAAGATGGGCCGGGGGATTTCTTGGACTGCTAGCATCACTAGGAATTCCTTTAATTGGATCTCTTATTAGTGGCTTAACGGACAAAGGTTTACAAGTAGATAGAAAAGGACTAAGAGTTGAACTCGGAAATGGGTTATCGGGCGGAGGTTAACAAGTAGACTCGCAAATTAGGCCATATAGAAGTATCCCATTCGTAAAAAAAAGTTAATTTTCAAAAATGAGCCTATTTCGAACATGGACATAATAACATCGGTTAAGCAGTTAGGTATACAAACTTCAGAGGAGTGTTCAGTAAGAACAAATTGCCGATAAAACAAAATAAACAAGAATGTGGTATTATCAATCTTGACGATTTTACTGGACCTGGTACACACTGGACTTGTTACTGTAATGAGTATTATTTTGATCCGTTTGGCTTAAGTCCACCAAAAGAAGTTTTAACTTACATACCTGATATAAAATACAACACCATTCAATACCAAGATACAACAAATGTATTGTGTGGATATTTCTGTATATTCTTCATTAAAAAGTTGCAAGAAGGAAGTAAGATTTATGATATGTTTTACAAAATATTAAAACCCTATAAGCCAATAGAAAATGAAAACATTATAAAATCATATTTTGCAAAACAGAGTTTAGTCTAATCATATTTATATATGAGTTAAAGAAAGTATGATTACGGAAAATGTTAATCCTCAGTAAAGTATAGCAAATAAATGGCAGAAAAATGTTAAAAGGAACTTGCGAATCTTGTGGTATTACCATGATTACTAAAACACAGTTTGTTAAAAGTACACAAGGTGGAAACATTGATATTCATAAAGCTTTACTCCCTTTGTTGCCTAAAAAGAGGCTAACACTTCCTGGTTATAAATATTGCGGTCCAGGTAATCCGCTTGATAGTGGAGAACCATCGAATGAATTAGATGCTATTTGCAAATATCATGATTACTGTTATGAAGAAAGTCCTAGTAATAATTCTGCGTCTGATAACAACATGCTGGCCGGTTTAAAAACTAGTAAGTCTAAATCACTTGGAGAAAAACTCTCAAAGCATTTGATAGTCAGGCCGGTTATTAATACTAAATATAAACTTGGTCTTGGAGCATCAAAAAACAATAAAATTGAGATGGACTGACAAGTTACCAGATGACTTTATAAGCCTATACGAAGAAAGTTTACTCAACGCCGCGTGATTGTTAATGAAATTGATAAAATATGGTCGGCTGATTTCGTTTTCAAAATATAATAAAGGTGTAAAATACCTGCTTACTGTTATTGATGAATTTAGTAAATATGCTTGGATTGTGCCTGTTTTAAATAAAACTGGTTTAGAAATTACTAAAGCTTTCCAAAAGATTATAAGTACTGGGAGACATTGCAAATTTCTTTGGGTTGACCAGGGTGTAGAATTTTATAATAAAATATTCAAGCAATTTCTTGATGACAATGCTATTAACATGTATCACACGTTTAATTTCGGAAAAGCTGTAGTAATGGAACGGTTTAACCGAACATTAAAAGAGAGAAAGTTAAAATATGTACAGCAAACAATACAAATACATATTTAGACGTGCTACAGGCGATGGTTGATAAGTACAATAACACAAAAACATGAAATTACTACAGCTTTGCAAAGTTCAAAATAGGAGACAAGGTTAGAATCAGTAAATATAAAAGAACTTTTGAGAAAGGATATACTCCAAATTGGACGGAAGAATTATTTTTTATTGATGAAATTCAAAACACAAATACTGTGACGTACAAAATAAAAGACTTAAGCAATCAAAAGATTGACGGAAGCTTCTATCAGTTGGAAATGATAAAAGTTGACCAAAAGTATTAAGAATTGAAAGAGTAACACGGCGTGATTATAAAAATAAATAAGCACTAGTTAAATGGAAAGGTTACAATGAGGATTTTAATAGTTGGCTACCGTTTAAGGATATTCAAAACATATAAGTACGTTCAAAGCTAAAAAATAAAATGTATTACTATAGTATTAATGGAAAAATGGGTATAGAGCAGATTTGCAAATCACTTTTTAAAGATAGATATAGAAAAACAATATTAGAAGGCAAGCAGGGCCAAGTAGAAAATTAAGTAGTCCGTGATGATTGTATGGACACCAAAGAAAACCAAGCCAATAAACGAAATAGATTGCTGGCTGAAATGAATTATTATCAACGAAAGCTGGATAAAAACAGGAAAGAGCTACTTGAACTAAAACGTAAGATAACAAATGTAGAAAAGCAAAATATACTATGATAGAGTATGATATGTACAGCGATGATTAAGACTACTGTCCGGTTCAGGCTGACTTTGTTTAATGATTTTACAATAGGAGACGGTGGATTAAGATAATATAGCATATAGTACAGGTAAACATATTATGTTTGTGCTGATAAGCCATATAGATGGGTAGTATAGAAAGTGGGGCGGGTTTCAGCGTTGTTTTCCCGAGCGGGTTTACTTAAGCAATTTAAAACGTGTTAAAAGGCTTTTAACAGCAAGCATATCATCGTTATTTATCAGTGTTGGCTAACGATGGTGTGCTAGGTTGAGAGTCGTGACTAGCAAGTTTTATATTGCTTGGGTGTTAGGGATCCGCGAGGGGAAAAGTGCTGGATCCCCCATTCTATACTACTCATATACTCTTAATGAATAACATAACGGGAATATAATCATGATGAGGAACAGCAGCATGGTTGGCATATACTCTAAATGAGTAATATAACGGCATAGAATCATTATGAGGAACAGCAGCATGGTTGGCATATACTCTTAATGAGTAACATAACGGGCATAAAATCATGATGAGGAACAGCAGCATTTCTAGAATATCCTCTTAATGAGTAATATAACGGGCATAGAATCATGATGATGAACAGCAGCATTTCTGGCAAATTCTCTTAACGAGAAATATAACGGGAATAGAATCATGATGAGCATTTAGCAGCAAGGCTGGCATATACTGTTAACGAGTAACATAACGGGCATTCAATCATAATGACAAACAGCTGCATGGTTGGCATATACTCTTACTGAGTAACATAACGGGAATAGAATCATGATGAGGAACAGCAGCATGGCTGACATACACTCTTAATGAGTGACATAACGGGAATAGAATCCTGATGAGGAACTGCTGAATGGCTTGCATATACTCTTAATGAGTAACATAACGGGAATAGAAGCATGATGAGGAACAGCAGCATGGCTGTCATATACTCTTATGAGTAATTTAACGAGCATAGAATCATCATAAGGAACAGCAGCATGGCTGGCATTTACTCTTAATTAGTAACATAGCGGGCGTAGAGTTATGATGATAAACAGCAGCATGGCTGGCATATACTGTTAATGAGTAACATCACGGTTATAGAATCATAATGAGGAACAGCAGCATTATGGCATATACTCTTAGAGAGTAATGAAACGGGCATATAATCATGATGAGGAACAGCAGCATGGCTGACATATACACTTGATGAGTAAAATAACGGGCATATAACCATGATAAGGAACGGCAGAATGTCTGGCATATACTCTTAATGATTAACATAACGGACATATAATCATGATGAGAAAAAGCAGCATGGCTGGCATATACTATTAATGTGTAACATAACGAGCGTAACATCATACTGAGGAACAGCAGCATGACTGGCATATACTCTTAATGAGTAACATAATGGGCATAGAATCATGATGTTGAACAGCAGCATTTCTGGCATATACTCTTAATGAGTATCATAATGGGATTAACAGTTAAAATGGTACATATATTTTGCTATTTTCTTTTTAATTTGGTAACGTAAAACATATGGAAGAGTCGTGTAAATTTTATACAAACTTCATTTCATTCAATGTTTGCCTAAGTATAAACAATAAATAAAGGAAAATAAAGAGATATATCCATTTTTTTATTTGATACTTAGATGTGGTATTTAAATTATATGATGCAAACGTAACTGGTAACGTACGTAACGTTTAACACATGAGGTAAAACATGTTAGCTTGACATAATGTCATGTCTGTTAAAACATTGTTGCTACCATCGATGATGTTTAGAGGAAAATTGTATTAACATCTTTATAAGCTAATTGGCCGAGTTTTCTAGATATCTAGTAACACACGGAAAATTATTATTAATTATTTTAAAAAAGACACAATGTAACGGACAACACAAGAACCAAACATTGTTTATGTAAAATACTTATTTTTTTAATTTCTTAAACCAAACACCTTCATTCAACAAGGTAACGTAAATTACGATAACGTAGGTTTAATAATGAAGGTATCAAATGTATAAACATTAAGTGAAAATTTTGTAGTTTAAAAAGCATAAATAATGAGTTGTTACAATCAATTATGTCTAAAGGTATGTTGCAATAAAACGTTAATAGTGGAGCGCTGTGGTCTAGTGGTAGAGCGTTGGACCCATGATCCAAATGTCGTGGGTTCGATTCCCGTCATTGCCATATGCGTTGTGTCCCTGAGCAAGACACTTTATCTGCATTGCTTAGGACTGGTTCTACCCAGGAAGACATCGAGAGTGATTCAAATAAGTTCATAGAGCTTTCGTTACAATCGAAGTAAAATAAATAAGTTTAAACTAATAGTGTGTTGAATGATAATTTCTAATTTCTTTTAACATGCGGAAAAAAGAAAATGATTTAAAACACACAATATAACGTACATTACAAGAACCAACGTCTGTGATATCTGTAAGGTTTGAAATAACTTTCGGATGTAACATCATTAATGTTCTTCATGACTTACGTTAATAAACTTAATGAAACAAGGTAACGTAAATTACGGTAACGTAGGCTTCGCAATGCAGGTATCCAAGGTATAAAAAGTAAGTAAAACCAACTTTTGTATTATAATAGGCATGAATAATGAAGACAATTTAATATGCAAACCCTTCCTTCCATACATGTTTAGTCTTCAAAATGAAGTAAAATTAATTATTATTTTATAGGTAACGTATTCTACACCCAGTAACACGATAAGGCCCCAGTCGCCAGATGGCACACATGTTCCAAAATGCTCTACACATAATGGGCCAAGAAAAAAAGGGTGTACAAAATTCCCCCTGGGGGGAGGGTTTCTCCTACTAGCTTACAGCCTAAGAGTTATCGTGTGGAATTGGGATCATGGTGACTTTGACCTTAGACCTATTAGTCCCAAAGCAATATGATTCCTCCCCTCACCAAGGATAATGTGCCTGTCTATAAAGTTGCATGGGTGTATGTTTTACACTACTTGGAATATGTACGTCTATATGATGTCATGGTGACCACCAATGAAGTTAGCATAAAACATAAGACAATGAACCGGAGAAAAATCATGAATGTAGGTGTATATATATATTCCGAGACTCCTTGTTATCGTGCGTAATGTGTAGTTGCATACGGGGTCATGACGACCTTGACCTTAAACCTAGTGACCCCAAAAGCAAAACTATTTCTCCTATGACTAAGGACAATGTACCTATAAAGTTTCATGATGTTGGGTTTTATTCGTTTAAAAATATTGTTCGGCATGTATATTACCACATGAGGTCATAGCGTCCTTGGCCTTTCAGCTACTCACCGTAAAACAATATGTTTCTACGTCTCAACAATGCCAATGTACCAAAACGAGTATGCTAATGGACCTTTAGAAACGGCCGAACACGACACATACAAAATATTGCAGCCTCGGTTTGATTGAGACTGTTCATGAACGGTAGTGAAATTGCTAGCTACCGCTCACGCCCTCTAGCCCCGGGTTGAGCAGAACTCAATATTCATAAAATCAATGGTACATAATTTTAACCATCCCGAAGATGCATATGGCGGTGGACATAGAGATTTTCCTCCCCCATGTCCAGCGGCGTATGGTCCCAGTATCTAACAAAATACTATGCCCCGAAGAGCGAAATAAACAAAATGGAATTTAGTTGGGAGCAGCGGTTATGAAGCCTGCATATCACAAGTAACAGCCAAAATACTAAATTAAAAAGCAGACAACATATCCTATGAGTGGTTAAACAATACCCAGAGCCTTTTATCGGCCGGAGTAGTGGAACCACCGAATCGAAAATTAAGTAAGAAAACAAAAGCAATTGAAAATGTACCACCGATAACTAAATATAAGTATCGGGCTCAGCGATCTCCAAAGATCGAATGAATAACAGTCCTGATTGCAAGCGCGGCGAGACGTTTTACTGCCGCCACACTGCACAAGCAACGCCACTGTGCTCTATAAAAGAGCATGATAATGAACCTTTGAAACGGCCGAACCCGACACATACAAAATATTGCAGTCTCGGTTTGATTGAGACTGTTCATGAACGGTAGTGAAATATGCTTGCTACCGCTCACGCCCTCTAGCCTCGGGTTGAGCAAACTCAATATTAATAAAATCAATAGTACATAATTTTAACCATCCCGAAGATGGCAAAAGACATTGCTCCTATGAAGTTTCATAAGTGTGGGTGTTACTGTTTCAAAGCTATCGCACGAAATTGTGTTTCAATATACAATTATAACGACCTTGACTTTTAACCTATTGGTCTTAAATACAATAGGATTCCTCCTCTTATCAAGGACAATGTATCCATGAATTTTCTTGAGTGTGGGTGTTATTGTTCAAAGTTATTGTGCAGAATGCGTATTTCCGTTTAAGATCAGTGTGACCTTGACTTTTGACCTACTGCCCAAGGGCAATGCACGTTTCATGAGTCTGTGCTAAGTGTGCTAAGGTTTCAAAGTTGTCTTGTAGAATGTGTGTTTGCATATAAGGTCATGGTGACCTTCACCATATACCTACTGACCACAAAAGCAATAGGGTTTCTTCTTTCACCACTGGCAATGTACCTTTCATGATTGTGAGTATTATTGTTTCGAAGTGATCGTGCCTAATGCGTAATTGTTTACGGTCGAACGGATGTACGAACGGACAACCCCATATCGAAATGCGTCCCGTTTTTCAAAAAAGGCGTACAAAAAAACCGAAATAACGACACGCGAAATGACGAATAGAAGATATTTTATAATTACCTTGCGTTTTTTTTTTGTTAATTGTCCTCTGTTAGTTCTGTCATTCTTTCGTTTTTTCGTTGTGTCCTTTTTTCGGGCTGTTGTTCTATAGTCATTTGTTCTTTTATTTTCGTTCTGTCGTCTTTTCGCGTTCCGTTTGACATGCTCGTTTCGGACGTTTCGTGTTTAAAGCACTATTAATCCGAGTTCCTTATTATTCTGAAAGGAGATAAAAAAAAAGTCAAACAGGAAAACACCAAAAACAAGCATTCAAAACAATAAAAAAAGGGATAAATATTGATATAGAAGTGAATTAAAGGACGCTAGAAAACAAAAAGTATTGACAATTTATTATTACCCTATTGTCATCACAATATGTAACTAATTGTTTGTTTGTTTGTTTGTTTGTATAGTCAATTTCAACACATCTAAGGTTATGACTGTCGATTTTTTTTTATTTTTTTTTTGTTTTTTTGTGATGGAGGCAGACCACACACTTTTCCTGGGTATAACCAGTTCTGTACACCTCCCGCCATCCGTAATAATCGACACTTCCTCATTTACAAGTCGAGCTCCCAGTGAGATTCGAACCCGCAGCGGTGAGAGGCGAGAAGATTTACAACGCAACGTCGTTAAACCCTCGGCACGGATACGCTCTCAATATGTAAATAAGGAAATCTCCTCCAGGCTTTGCCCTGCTAGAAACTAGGCAGCATTAATACGCAAATAATCACCAAGATGATCATGTATAGGAACATAAGAAACAAAACCCTAGAAGGCCACAACATGAGTAATCAAATGGCAATCCATTATATTCTAGACAAGTTTTGTCTGAAAAACATGGTATATTAAAACAAATGTAAGTGTACAAAGAGGGATAATTTTGTCAACACTCAAGCTAAGTTAGAATTATAGTTAGAATAATGATTATTGCGCTCTGCACATCCTACAGACCTATCAGCTCTGCACATCCTACAGACCTATCAGCTCTGCACATCCTACAGACCTATTAGCTCTGCACATCCTACAGACCTATCAGCTCTGCACATCCTACAGACCTATCAGCTCTGCACATCCTACAGACCTATCAGCTCTGCACATCCTACAGACCTATCAGCTCTGCACATCCTACAGACCTATTAGTAGTTTTCAAATTATTCTTCAGGCTACAGAACTATGAATATAAAATTACAAAGGGCAATCTCTCTAACATGAATAAAAATAGAGCTGTGGAGCTTGCACTCTGCCCTTTATCTTATTGCCCTCTGTGATTGTATAGCGTTTCATTCCAGTCATGTTAGTAGTTTCTAATTTATTCTCCAGACAAGAATTAAAGTGTAACATTACAAAAGGCAGTAACTATACGTGAAATAAATATAGCGTTATTGTTCTTGACTCGCATTACCCTCGATCAGTGTGTGACGTTTCATTTTAGTCTCTTTAGTACATTTGAAGTTATGCTCCGGCCAAACATTATAAGAATACAAGTATAAAGGGCAATTACTATAATGTGAATAAAGATGGAGATATGATTCGTGCACGCTGCACTTTCTCTTATTATAATATATCCTCATGTGAAGTTTCCTTCAAGTAGTTTTCAAGTTATACTCGAGAAAAGACGAACGGGAGGATGGAAGAACAGAGCGGCGGCTATATATTTTCCCGAAAACATATATTCGAGAAAGCATAACAATACGCCGAGGTATGTATTTTTTGAGAAAAATGCAATTATAGGCCAGACATTTCTGAAAAGTGAGTTTTGGAGCAAAAAGGAAACGACTTTGTCTTACACTGTTTTTTTGTTTTTTTTGTAGTCCATTCCGGTTGGATTATTATATTATTGTCATTACATAGTCGTACCGTAAAATAGCATATTGGTGGTGAATGTTTTTGGACTAACATACATTTTTATTCCCAATGATAAGTCTTCTAATCCACGTTATTTCAGAGAATATACTGAAGTCTTATTTTCAGATAATTCCAATGGGTCATAAGACCCGTGAGGAAACAACAAATACATATAAACTTGATTTGTTTTCAACCTGTTTTAATATATGAACTGTTTAATATTGACCATTCTAAGTCCACCACTAACATCATCTTGAGTTACAATAGATCTCTTTATTTTGTCTGGGTGATTATTCCAGAGGAAATTAAAACACATGTTTTGCAACAGTGTGTCCTGGTCTTCAGATGGATTAGATCATAAGAGTAGGGCACGGTTCCAGGATTCCTATGAATCCCTCCCCTCCCTCTGGGGCGGCTCTAAATAACCTATACTGTGTTGATGAGCCGTTATACAACATTCAATTCAATTCAATTCAGGTGGATTAGGTAATGATGAAATTAAGTGATTTAACTTTGGTAGAGCTAAGCTTTTTATAACAGTGATTTTTCCAATCGGTGTGAGTATTCTTATTGACCAGGACAGCAGTAGTGATTTAATTCCGTTTATTTCTCTGTCATAATTTAATGCAACCACATTCCTTAAATGTGTTGACATGGGTAATTCCTAAGATCACAAATTCCCCCTAATCCCAATTAAGGTATGTGTCTGTGCATAATTTTACATTAGGACCTTTATTTTTCCCAAACCATATAACTCTGGTTGTATCAACATTAAAATTAACCTCATCAATAAAAGACGAGGAGAGGGCATCAAACGTATTTTCAAAGTCTGTAATAAGTAATAATCCTGGTATAGCATTTTTCTCAGTGTAATAGAACAAATCATAAATGGAACGTGTATTTTCACCTATATATCTCCCCGCCAAAAAGCCAGTCTAATCGTCATTTATAAGCAAGGGTAGTACTTGTGTTAAACGCTGTGCAATACATGTTGATGATAATTTATAAGAACGGTTTAATAAAGATATTGGTCTCCAATTTTTTAAATAACGTCTATCTTGGTTTGTCTTTGGTATACATGTTATAATGCCCTCCTTTTGAATGGCTGATAATTCACCTTTCAATAAACCATGGTTAATAGATCTCAAGAGAAAAATTCCTACATCTATATCCAGAAAAACGTATAAAATTCCATGGTATAACCACTCGAGCCGGGGCTCTTAAGATGTTTTGCCTTTTTTAAACAAAATAATATTTCATGTAATTCTATTGGGCCTTCTAAATTGCTCTCTATTTAGCTTGGGTATAGGAAAATCTCTAAACAATTCATTTAAATATATATTTTTGCTGGTTTGTGTGAATATAAAGAGTGATAAAAGTTTTAGTTTCTTTTAAAATAGAATCTTGAATTTTTAAAATATTTCCGTCATTTGAAATGAGAGAAGGTATACATTTACTTACAAAATTCCTGTTTTCTAAATTACAAAAATATTTATTTACTTTCTCTCCTTCATCTAACTATTTGGCTTTTGACCTTATCTTAAGTTCATCCAGTCTTTTTGTCTCAATTCAAACACACGTTTCCTTTTGCTTTCTAAGCTTATTAAATCAATATCTAATTGTTTTTCCAATATCTCTATTTCTCGTAATAGTTTTGCTTTAGTTTTATCTTCTCGTTTTTAGCTACTGGCCAACGGCCAGCAGAGCTTATGGGATGGTGTGTTGTCTGTCGTCCGTCGTCCGTCGTCTGTCGTCCGTTAACTTTTCTTCAAACGACTTATCCTCAGAACCGCTTCGCTAATTTTGACCAAACTTCACATGGATGATCCTTAGATGAATGCTTTTTAGATTTGTTAAAATTAGGTCAGCGCTACATCCAAGATGGCTGCCATTACCATATATAGTCGAAACCTTAAAAAATCTTCTCCTCCAGAACCGCTGGACAGATTTCAACAGTTTTTTTTTTTAAATGATCGCCAACGCCTAAACTATCAAGTTTGTTCAAATAAAGTCCCCGGGATCAAAAATGGCCGTGCCCCGGGGGTCCAAAGTTTGTATATTGAGGTTTTGCATGTTTTTCATATAGACATATAGGAAAAAACTTTATAAAATCTTCTTCTCTGAAACCACAAGGTACAGAGCTCTCATGTATTACATGTATCATCAGCTTATGGTCCTCTACTAAGTTTGTTCAAATGGTGACCCTAGGGTCAAATTTGTCCCTGCCCCGGGGGTCACAGTTTTACATAGACTTATATAGGATTTTTTTTTTTTTAAAAATCTTCTTTTCGGAATCTACAAGAGCCAGAGGTTTGATACTTTACATTTATTATAAGCTTATGGTCCTTTACCAAGTATGTTCAAATGGTGACCCTGGGGTCACATTTGACCCCGCCCCAAGGGTCACATGTTTTACATAGACATGTATAGGGGAAAACTTAAAAAATCTTCTTCTCTGAAACTGCAAGAGCCAGAGGTTTAATATTTTGCTGTTGCTATAAGCTTATGGTCCTTTACCAATTTTGTTCAAATGGTGACCCTGGTGTCACATCTTGCCCCGCCCCGGGGTCACAGTTTTACATAAATGCTTGTATAGGGAAAAACTGAAAAAAATCTTCTCTGGAACTGCAAGAGCCAAAGGTTTAATATTTTGCATTGCTATAAGCTTATGGTCCTTTACCAAGTTTGTTCAAATGGTGACCCTCGGGTCACATGTTTTACATAGACATGTATATGGAAAAACTTAAAAAATCTTTTTCTCTGAAACTGCAAGAGCCAGAGGTTTAATATTTTGCAATTGCTATTAGCTTATGGTCTTCTACCAAGTTTGTTCAAATGGTGACCCATTGGTCACATTTGGCCCACCCTGGGGGTCACAGTTTTACTTAGGCTTGTATAGGCAAAAACTGAAAAAAATCTTCTTCTCTGGAACCACATGGCACAGAGCTCTCAAGTATTATTTTGCAACTGATCTTAGCCAAACTTTAGCAGATTTTATGGCTTTATTTTCTTTTTTCTTTTTTTTAACTTGTTTACATTTTTTTTTAATTTTTTTTTTTTTTTTTTTTAATTTTTTTTTTTAAATTCTTTTTTTTTTTCTATGTTGGACCAGTACGACCAGTAACAGAGGAGTTATGGCTCTTGATTTAGTTAAAAATGCTATATTTTGCCTCATTAATACGGTAGGGCCTTTATTTTTCATCTGATCTTTACCAAACTTTACCAGCTAGATTCTTTAGTTATGGCCCTTGATTTAGTCAAAAAGCTGTTTTCTGCCTGAAACTTCCAATAAAACATAAATGGCAGTCACTCTCTTCATTGATGTTATAAGAGCCATGCTAGCCAGTAGAGCGTCCACAGGCCCTCTTGGGCCTCTTGGTTAAGAAATGACGATTAGGATATTGTTTTACCTCTAATCTCCTTCAATAATGTTTCAAGAAAGAGTTGGTCATCGATGTCTTATATTAAATCTTGACAAGGAATGTCTTTAATTTGTAAATTTATATTTTGATTCTGTGCTGCATATTGATTTTTTTGTATTTTCGATCACTATTTTAATTTTATTTACAAAAGTAGTTTCTTTAAGGAGCGAGTTGTTAAATTTCCAGTAAGATCTCCCGTTTATAAACATTCCAAATACAAATGATATAGTTATTATTGAATGGTCGGTTCGATACCCAGGTAAAATGGTACTATCTTCAATATCGGTAAATAAATAATGTAATAGATATGTTAAAGATATTAAACAAATCTAGTCTAGCAATTTTATTTGTATTTGGACGTCTCCATGTAAACCCTTTTTTATCAAAATTTAATTCTCTCCCACAGTCAATCAAGCAACAGTCACCGATAATGGTTTTAACGCTTTCTCCAGCTTTTCCCCGTGGATTATTTATATTAACATAGTTATGAGTATCGACTTGAGGATGTAAGACCAGATTAAAATCTCCTGCTAGAACAGTTTCATTTCCATATCTATCGATATCTTGCTGAATGTCTATATAGAAATATGGTGAATCTTTATTTGGACCATAACTATTTATTAAAGTCATCCCCTTTCCATTAATCGTAACATCTAAAATAAGCTTGTCACCATCTGTATCCCGTTCTTGTTTATGTAAGTTGTATTCAAAACTGTTATTAACTGAAATTGCAACCCCTCTAGATTGACTATTAAAATTATTAAAGAAACATTCCTACCCCGATTCTGCACGTATATAATTTGTATCTTTATTTCCTGTAAGAAATATACTGAAAAGGACTTTTCTCTTAAGAAATGGAAGACATCTTAACGTTTGTTTCTATCACCGAGGCCTTGGACATTCATGGACATAAATGTTACCTTTTCAGACATAATTTAAGAAGACTGTTCTTTTGCCCAATGCTTGCTGTCTGGTCAGACTCAACAAAATATTCTGTGCAGAAGACTGTGAATAATATTTGGGTCTAGTGAATATGACAATGTTCTAAATAAACTAATTCTGCATTCAAAATACTTCATATAAATGGAAGATTACCATTGTTCGGAAATGTCAAACAACAAATTAAATACAAATTCAAACTGAAAAAATAAACGCAATTAAAAGTTTTACATTTGATAAATTTGAAAATAATTGGTTGACTTATCAATCCCTACTTAATAATTAGTTTTGTCTTAAGTTTTAAGAGTTAGACTGTGCAACACATCTATCTATCTAAAGAAAAATCAAAAGGAAAATCCCATTTTTGTTTCACAAAGTCAACTGTAGGAAAACTCAGCAGAGATGATATGTGGATCTTGTATAAAAATTGAAACACTCATAGTTGATTATGCTAGCATTTATCTACGTTAAACAATTCTTTATACAAGATGTATATGCTGGGTTTTGAAAAAACAAATATTTTCTTTACAATTATTAATGAATTTGTAAATGTTTACTGCTTTCAAGATTTAAAGGGACACACAGCAATCTGGTGTATTTGCAAATAAAATTATTTTGAAAGACTCTCAAACTGCAGAGAAATTTCATCATTTAGTGGTGTACGACTGTCCTATAGAGACGATCATCTAGAGACTGTGGAGTAGTACACCTGGAGTAGTGGTGTACGACTGTCCTATAGAGACAATCATCTAGAGCCTGTCGAGTAGTACACCTGGAGTAGTGGTGTACCACTGTCCTATAGAGACAATCATCTAGAGACTGTGGAGTAGTACACCTAGAGTAGTGGTGTTATAGAGACGATCAACTAGAGACTTGGAGTAGTATAATGGAGTAGTGTTGTGCGACTGCCCTATAGAGACGATCATCTAGAGACTGTGGAGTAGTACACCTGGAGAAGTGGTGTGCGACTGTCATATAGAGACGATCATATAAAGACTGTGGAGTAGTACACCTGGAGTAGTGGTGTGCGACTGTCATATAGAGACGATCATATAAAAACTGTGGAGTAGTACACCTGGAGTAGTGATGTGCGACTGTCCTATGGAGACGATCATCTAGAGACTGCGGAGTAGTACATCTGGTGTAGTGGTGTACGACTGTCCTATAGAGGCGACCATCTAGTGACTGTGGAATAATACACGTGGAGTAGTGGTGTTATAGAGACGATCATCTTGAGACTGTGGAGTAATACACCTGGAGCAGTGGTGTGCGACTGTCCTATAGAGACGATCATCTAGAGACTGTGGAGTAGTACACCTGGAGTAGTGGTGTGCGACTGTCCTATAGAGACGATCATCTAGAGACTGTGGAGTAGTACACCTGGAGTAGTGATGTGCGACTGTCCTATGGAGACGATCATCTAGAGACTGTGGAGTAGTACATCTGGTGTAGTGGTGTGCGACTGTCCTATGGAGACGATCATCTAGAGACTGCGGAGTAGTACATCTGGTGTAGTGGTGTACGACTGTCCTATAGAGACGACCATCTAGTGACTGTGGAATAATACACGTGGAGTAGTGGTGTTATAGAGACGATCATCTTGAGACTGTGGAGTAGTACACCTGGAGCAGTGGTCTGCGACTGTCCTATAGAGACGATCAACTAGAGACTGTGGAGTAGTACACCTGGAGTAGTGGTGTGCGACTGTCCTATAGAGACGATCATCTAGTGACTGTGGAGTAGTACACCTGGAGTAGTGGTGTTATAGAGACGATCAACTAGAGACTTGGAGTAGTATAATGGAGTAGTGTTGTGCGACTGCCCTATAGAGACGATCATCTAGAGACTGTGGAGTAGTACACCTGGAGAAGTGGTGTGCGACTGTCATATAGAGACGATCATATAAAGACTGTGGAGTAGTACACCTGGAGTAGTGATGTATGACTGTCCTAGAGAGATGATCTTCAGGAGTCTGTGGAGTAGTACACCTGGAAGAGTGGTGTGCGACTCTCCTATAGAAATGGTCATCTAGAGACTGTGGAGTAGTACACCTGGAGTAGTGGTCTGCGACTGTCCTATAGAGACGATCATCTAGAGAGTGTGGAGAAGTACACCTGGAGTAGTGGTCTGCGACTGTCGTATAGAGATGATCATCTAGAGACTGTGGAGTAGTACACCTGGAGTAGTGGTGTGCGACTGTCCTATAGAGACGATCATCTAGAGTCTGTGAAGTAGTACACCTTGAGTAGTGGTGTGCGACTGTCCTATAGAGACGCTCATCTAGACACTGTGGAGTAGTACACCTGGAGTAGCGCTGTGCGACTGGCCTTTCTCTCGCTTTTTAATCCTAAAGTATTATGCAACCTAATAAAGCTACAGATAGAATAAAACAATCAATTAAACCAGAGATATTGTATGGTAGTACGTATCTGATTTGACCAAACAATCAATTAAACCAGAGATCTTGTATGGTAGTACGTATCTGATTTGACCAAACAATCAATTAAACCAGAGATCGTGTATGGTAGTACGTATCTGATTTGACCAAACATAATTCATGTTCATCCTTTATCATCAGGTAGACGAAACCACTACCTTTCTTTACTCGAACGTAGACTAACTTTGGATACACCCGTTGTAAATAAAAATGTATGAATTTGGTAAATATCACGTAGATGTCCCTGTTGATATTTTAATCAGCGTAACGTTTAGGGTCATTTTTGTAAATAAGAATGCAATTAAAACTCAAAGACTCGATTTATTACTGTTTTATTGAAGAAATGATATGTACATGAAGAGTTAAATAAACATAATAATTAAATCGATCATAATGCAACTGCAACCATTGGAGAGTGGACGAGAAATGAAACAAGAGTTATTGCAAAAACACAGTTACGAAACTGCTACACTTCTTTCGTTTTATTGTGTTTTCCCAGCCTAAACTGTGCATGGTATTGTGCTGAATGAAAAAATATTTTATTTATTACGTGTATAATTATGATAGCTCAATATATTATCGGCTATAGTTCGTTTTGGAATGCCAGATACTTATACAATAGTATCATAACATTGTATGCAAGTATAATCCTTCTTATGCACATACCTCTTTTACAAACCAATATGTCTGTACCGACTGTGTGCAGCTTAGCAAATAACGTATTATCTTTCAATAACATGTAGAGTGTTGTAAGAATCAATGAAATGTATGCATACCTGAGAAACTGGTGAGCGAGAACTTGTATCTTCCTGAGACTGTCTTGTGACATTTCCAGAATTTGAGGAAAATCATTGCAATCACAAATCCATATAATTATTTTTAAAAAAGCAGTCTGTTTTCTTTTCAAAGCTACCATATACAGCACACAATGCGTGTCTGCAGTAGCAGAAGTACATTGGCGCCTTCATGGGAGTTTGATAAAGGGAAGCTACTCAAGTATACCGTGGATCACAAATTCATTACTTGTGTTGGAACCTTCTTTGAATACAAGAACAAGTACTTGCTGGGTGGTATGTGCATTATTGACGAGTTTTGTTGAGTATGCGAACAAACTGTAAGGACGCAAGTAGTTGAACATAATATGAATATGCATGTTGCCATTATAGATTAGTGTTAAGTGTATAGTAATCGTTTGCTTCAGTGTTAAGTGTATAGTAATCGTTTGCTTCAGTGTTAAGTGTATAGTAATCGTTTGCTTTAGTGTTAAGTGTATAGTAATCGTTTGCTTCAGTGTTAAGTGTATAGTAATCGTTTGCTTCAGTGTTAAGTGTATAGTAATCGTTTGCTTCAGTGTTAAGTGTATAGTAATCGTTTGCTTCAGTGTTAAGTGTATAGTAATCGTTTGATTCAGTGTTAAGTGTATAGTAATCTTTCGCTACAGAACACAGCTTTCCTTCTAGTTGTTATTAGAGCTTTATTAGACAAGACAGACGACAGCTTTATAAGACAATATAGACGGCAGCTTTATTAGATAAGATTGACGACTGCTTTATTAGACAAGATAGACGACAGCTTTATAAGACAAGATAGACGACAGCTTTATAAAATAATATATACGACAGCTTTATTAGACAATATATACGACAGCTTTATTAGACAAGATAAACAACAGCTTAGGCAAGATAGACGACAGCTTTATTAGACAAGATAGACGACAGCTTCATAAGACAAGATATACGACAGCTTTATTATACAAGATAGAGGATAGCTTTATAAGACAAGATAGACGACAGCTTTATTAGACAAGATAAACGGCAGCTTTATAAGAGAAGATAGACGACAGCTTTATTAGCGTGGTCAATTTGTATCGTGCCTCGGTTATTATGCATGTATGTAGCACTGATGGTGGTATTACACGCCCACATACACACATGCACACTTAAATGGTGCGTGTTCCTTATTTATAATTAATTGTGTGTCGTTCCATATTCCATATTGTATTATATTCATTCAACGCTATTAAAGGTTCCAGGCCTGTGGTGATACACTTTTCTATAAATGAACATGCTAAAATAATCTAACAAATTACTTTATGTATGGTGGCTGATTTCTGCCATTTTCGTCTTTTCGTTATTTCGCCGCGAAAAGACAACAGAACAAAAAAAGTCGACAGGACGAAACGACATGACGAAAAGACGACAACTGCAGCGCGAAAGAACGACAGAACGAAAAGACGATATTTCAAGGGCGAAAAAACGAAAGAACACCACTAGAAAAGACGAAAAGACGACACTGCAGCCGCAAAAAAAAGCCATTTGATATTGTCGTCTTTTCGTTATTTCATGCAGCCTTCTGTCGTCTTCTAATCTTTCGTCTTTTCGTTCTGTCGTCTTTTCGCGCCGCATTTGTCGTCTTCTCGTTTTGTCATCTTTTCGTATTTTTGTCTTTTCGTTCTGTCGGCTTTTCGTCTTTTCGCCTTCCGGTTGACCTGCGCGTTTCGGCCATTGCGGCCATTTTACCGTGACTACTAAAGGTGTACCTGAAGTAAATAAACTCCCATTGAGCCCTGTGTAAATTTTAAAACCTCCCTAGTTGATCATTTTTCAAATGGAAGTTCAAACTAAGATTCACTCACATACTCTTAGTGATGTGGCCTTCCTCTCTAGAAAACTGCTGAGAAAAGTAGGGGTCATGTGGCATAGAATAAAATAAAATTCTGATCTTTGTTGCCACCGTAAACAAAATGCATTCATTCGGCACCCATTACATGTATTCTACTTTCATTTTCAAAACCTTCAAGTGATAAATAAAATCAACATATAGCCATGCAAATGGTTCTCCACCTCTCACAAACAAGTCAATGAACCCATTTCAGCCAGAAAAACAGACCCTAAATACTCAAACGCAGAATGCTTCAGTTAATATGAATATTAAAACATAATAATATAAAAATAATATTTTGACTTTGTAATTTAGAATTAATTTGCCGGGACTTTTTTAAAATTGATGATCATATCTGGACCAGTTGTACTATTTATAATGTTTGGTGTAAACTTCATATTCTTATTATTTACATTGGTATATATCATTCTATGATGGCTAAACGGACATAGCTATGAATTTGTTCATATACAAATATAATAAAATGACTTTGTAATTAATGATTTACATTTCGGGACCGCTTAAAATAGATTTTGGCAACATGGCTCTTAGCGCTCCTGTTCTTCTATTAAAACACATGACAAACAAATTAATGTTTTGTTAATTTAACACTAACTTTGCGGGAACGTTTGTTGAAACCATCATATCACACTGATTTTACCATATATGTATCAATCCTTATATGTATCAATCTAGTATGGTATAGCAAACATATAGAGAATATTATGTCAGTGTGTTTAAAATAAAGTTTATTAGGCGAGGCTTAGAAAACGAAGAATGGCGAGGCTCTGCCGAGCCATTCTTCGTTTTTGAGCCGAGCCTAATAGCGAGCGAAGCGACGCGCGCGCAAGCGAGCTCTACGGTAACGCGAGTAGCAAATACTACGGGGAAAAAAAACGTGGTAAAAAAGTCAAAACACAGTTAACTCCCTTAGTCAAACACAGCCTGTCATAAAAAAACAGGATACTTTACAATTTAATAAGTGGCATGCTTCTTAAATAAACAAGGCTACGGCCTTGCCAGCGGCGTTTAAGATTATCAATTAATCGTGTCATTAATAAACACATACAGGTGTCAATCATTGTCATTTTGAAACATCAATATATGATAAGATTCGGTAGAGAGGCAGGCATATACAGTAATTTGCAATTTTTTCCCTTTTTTTTTTTGCAATCATTTGTTTCTTTTTAAATATTATTTTTTAATTATTATTTTTTATTTCAGACACAATTAATTTTCATGTTCTACGTATATTTGTTAATCAGAAATTTCATTAAAAACATCGATATAAAATCGAGTTATCCAATGTTTAAAAAAAATATCAACTACGTTGACATAAAGTACAACTATTCAAAACAAGAAATTGCAGCACAGCTGCTGAAAAAATGTTGGACAATTCTGAACATAATATTAATATTTCAGGGGTCAAGCTAGGGGACGGCGAAGTGGGAAATACGAGTGGATAAAATTCACAATTATTTATATTGGCTTAATAAAATTGGATGAATGATTTATATATGTTGTCAATTTTTATTTAAATATATGATATATCTAGGCATTCTGTTTCAGTTCAAATTAAAGTTTTTAATTTCGACAGACATTTTTAATAATTTAATTTTGAGTGGTCATATTCAGTATGTATATGATTATCAGAGAATTTAATATGAATGTCATTAACGGCTCATCAAACCATTATAGGTTATTTAGAGCTGCCCTTCGATAGGGGAATGATACATGTAAAGGCCCATACCCTAACTCTTACCGAAGTTTCTTTGTTTTCTACATGACATAATGTGAATTCCAGTGCATTTTCAAAATATTTAATTGCTAAATCCTATGGTAATGACCAAGTGCGAGGTCCTTAAAATCTGACAAGCATAGGCTAACACTGTTTGTCGAATGTTGAGTATGTGATGGTGTGGGTTGGCTGGGACGGAGAGCCTATGGTTCGCCCTTATTATTTGGGGATAAGCCAAATTCAATATGTAAGGTATGAATTGAATGTTGTTTAATGGCTCATCGACACATTATAGGTTATTTGGAGCCGCCCGAGAGAGGAGAATTTGGAACCTGGCATACTATAACGAATGTATTCTTATATATAGTTCTTTAAACTAACGTGCTTTGAGGATAGACTCTGATATACAAAACCTCCCAGTTTACGTCCACATCCGACGGACGAGGCTAATGAAATGTATCTTACTGAAGAAAACAAAGACGAAACGCAGTGGCGATGGTGGGGCTTGACCCCGGGTTCACCGGATTTCAAGTTCAGCGGTTATCCATAGAGCCACGCCAGCCCCTTTATAAATTATGAAGCGGTATTTAAAATATTCCTGTCAACCATTTTAATGAAATTGAGACCATACCCTCGTTTGAGCTCGCAATCATCTTGTGTGTGTTTGGATGATGGAGACTACAAATATGCGTAACCTTTTGTGAGATACACACAACTTAAATTGTTGTTATTCACCTCGCTGCGCTCTGTATTAATTTGGCGTTTACAGCACCATTTCATCATGTCTACCACACTGTCATATGTTATAAATTATGAATTTGTAAGAGATTTGGGGCTCCGCTTCGCAAAGCTTATGGCAGTATGTGATATATTTTTAATGTTCGTGGTCTCGCTTCGTGCGAAACTTAGAATGCGAACACGCCTTGCTAGTTTATATAGTGTTTGCTACTCATGTTTAATTTATACTACTGGACACATTTTAGCACAGAATAATTGTCCGGCATTATTATCAGTATGATTCAGACACCAAAACATTTATTTAATGTTCGGGGCTTCGCTTAGCGCGAAGCTCAATACTTTATAATTTTTACATTTTCACGATGTCATGTACATAGCTAGTCCCAAATGACAACATAGGCCCGATGTTTAACTTATCATAGCGGAGTTGGAGTGGGTTTGGGGAGCGTGGAGGCATGATCTTCCGGACTTTTTATTTCATTTTAGAATACGTTAGGTAAGTAAGCTGTCACGGATGTATCTGATAATACCCCCAATCCCCCCATTGCCAGACCGTATTAGCATTTGTATAACCACTGCCAGACCGTATCATGCATTTGTCTAACTTTTACTTGCAAACATTGTAGACCAAAACAATTAGCACAGTCATGTTCGCAACATCTCGTACACCGCTTCGCAGCATTACTCGAATGTAATACACAGGTTTCCATATTGGTTACGTCATCGCGCCTTAGATTCCCGCCAAAACCGCCAAAACAAATTTGCATTCAAAATCAAAGTTATCATCCAAATGTTGCAATGTTATTCAGCCGATTGCTCCATCAATAGTTTATTTACATGAAAGCAGTGATAAAACCTTCATCTGCATTGTAACGAACAAACACTCAACGCAAATTATACATCAACACGTGCGGCTAGCGGCCATTGTTTACATAGTAACAGTGCACTATTTTTTGTGCCGTTGCCTTCCGGCTAACAGAATGTCAATATTTTGAACATACCGAAGCGCCGTGATACACACGAGGCGGCTTCGCGCACATGACGTCATGTTTACAATATCGCATGACGTCATGTTTAACGTCAGTTGTTGATGCACAAGTTACCCCTACTCAAGTTTTGTCGTCACATGCTGCTTCTCACAAGTAAAACGTAAGACATTCACATTTAATTAACTTGGAAATACGCTTATTGATGCAAGTCTGAATCCGCGTACCATACGGCATATTGAAAAATCTGAAGCAGGCCGGACGAGGTAAACTCCGGACATGAAGAACTCGGCGACACAATGTCGTAAAGATGAATAATTTGAGGCTTCGCTGCGCGAAACTTAGGGATAATATAAATGTGTGTTATTTGATTTTCCCCAAACCTACGTCATTTCAATCGTTGTATAAGAAATGTGTATTTGTTGACAACATTGATATCCATATAGTTACCTCAAATGACAGTTAAAAGTTCTTGTCGAAATATCCGGTATCAATTCCATCACTGACTTTTCATACCTGATATCCCGGGAAACTTACAAAACGTTCTTTTGAAAACAGGAGTTGAACATTATGTCATAATTAGCTTTAATTAAAACAGGGATTAAAGTTCTTTTTTCGTCACTTATTACATTCTAACAATCATTGTTACTAAATCATAGCGCGAAAAAACTTCACTTTTGTAAATTCTTTTGCTTTAAACATATTACAACTGGCATTTGCAAATCTATTTTCAAACGACCATTACCATACACCACAAGACTTATTTTGTTTCATAAACGTCTAACTTTAATATTTGCTGACCAAAATCTTTGTATTACGTACATGGTCCGCAAAATACCAGTCCGCATTTTATACCATACTGGGCCGCAGTCCGCTAGTCCGCGTGTGTTAGTCCGCGTTTTATACCTACCCCTTAACTCCCTTGTTAAGGGGAGGTCATGTCTGTATTCGTTCCAAACGCAGTTAACTCCAATTTGTGTTTGGTATCCGGCCCACCTCTATTCGCGTTGGAGCTAGTCCATCCAGTTGGCAGGTTACCAGACTTCATCGTTAATGTGACGTCATTAGTAGGTGGACAACCGTTGGTGATTATTATTGCCAGCTGGATATAGAAAGTCAAGGTAACAGTAGATCTACCTAAACTTTAAAAGCTACTGCAGTATCGATAATCCAAAATACCATGATTAAATGAAAACGCATCGCAATTTAGTGATATATATCTAGTTATTCTGTACCGTAAAGTCGGTGGGTGGGGAAATTTTAACCACTGCTGTTGCCAAGTTTCCAAGAGACAAGAGTTAGGAAATACACGTGTACTCTTGTGAAAATGAGCATATACACAAATATCATACACAGCTAAACGCATTTCAATTGGAATTATTTTATTGTTTAAAATAAAATGCCATAAGAAACAATACAGGAAAGAATACATACTTTAAAGCTACAAAGTCCCTATATATCAATTGATTTCTTCTTTGTAGGCGTGTCTTTATTTGTAACTTCATGTTCACCTGCAAAAACAAACAAAAAACAACAACATTCGGGTGGTAGTGATGATGGTGTGTTGGGATGGTTGGGGTGTGGGGGTAACAAAAATTGCCCGAAACAACACAGAAATATGTAAAAAAAAAAAAGTTTCCGGAGGTGAGGGAGGGGCGTAATGGGGTGGGGGGAGGGGGGGGGGGGCAACTTAGCTATATGTGTAAGAATTGACCAAAACAACAGAAATATGTAAAAAAAACAAAAAATGGGGGAGGGGGAGAGGGGTGGAGTGGGGGGGGGGGGGGGCGAGGAAGAGGGAGCCCATGCCCAAATATGGGTGAAGTACAAATAAGATGCATAATGATATAAGATCCCAAACCAAAATTATAACTATATACACCAGCTTACATGCAAACCTAGATCTGCCTTTATTGCACATTTTATGGGCCATCACAATTTGGGTTCCATGGGAGCCCAGAATTCGCGGAAGACAACATTACTTAAGCACCCCTTTACAACATACTATAAGGAAACCAATTCCCAAATTTAGTTGAGCTAGGATGGGACATTGTGCTTTATAAAAAGAAATCGTTGTGTGTTTGGTGGAGCTGAACATGGTGATTTTGTTTACGAAAACAATAACTGTCACTAGTATTCAAATCCCCCATCCCCCCCCCCCCCCCACCACCCCCAGGGTTTATGGGATGGCGAGTTGTCCGTTGTCAGTTGTCCGTCGCCCGTCGTCGTCCACTAAGTTTTGCCTTGTGAACACTCTTGCAACTTCATTATTATTATACGGATCTTTACCAAATTGCTAATTTTCATATATTTTATATTCTCTTTATTACGATTTAAGAATGAGGAAGAGTCTTGTAGAATAATAAACGAATAGAACAAGTAATTTTAACAATACTATAAATATAACAAAAATATTGCTTTTAAATCGGCATGAAATATGTGTAGTTTAAACACACTACACAATGTTTAACGATTGTAGCAATAAACGGTTCTATTCTATTCTATCGACGGTGCATGGTAGGTTGCGTATGGTGAACTAATATGCGCATGGAACACTGGGTAAGAATTTCAAACAAGATGGCGGTAACTTTCGATAATTCGGAAATGTGTCAATATATTCGTGATAAATTTGGATAATCTGAGATATTTCATCGTGGCATGTAAATTTTGAAACACCAATCGACTCAAAAAATTCTTCTTTCAACCTGTGCATATATAATATACAAACAATGCTGTTTAAAAGCGTGAAATCTTCCCAACAGATTCCGTTGGGAAAGTCCAGTCGTAAAATGTGCAATAATCAATACACGTTGATGCTCGCCAATACGAACAATTTCAAAAAAGCATTAAACGTGTATTTTAACACACTAATATTCTGCCAGAAGCCGTATATTTATCGATATTACCTGTACGGAGGCTAAATAAAAATGTGAAATTGTACGTATCGATTTCTCCTTATATACCGACTTTTGGGGTGTTCGTCGAGTTGAAACTACTTCACACGTGACTCATTCATATTCATGAGTTATTACCATTTAAAATAGGGACTGTACAGCTTTAATAGAATTTTCTAAGTTCAAGGCCTGAAACAATACTTCACACTGACTAACCGATTATAACTAATGATTGATCGGTTACCGGTACACCCTACCAATGGTAACCAATTACCGATTGTAAATTTCAATTGATTGCCCATCACTAGTAAATGACAGATGCCATAATTTGGATCTTGCCTTGTTTTTGCAGCGTATTAGCACACTTTTGAAAAAATTATATGCGTCTCATTTCGAATAAACTTCGGTTTACGGAGCTAATTGCTCAAACATCTGGCATACCTGAATAGAAAATGGCTATTCTGTCGTCTAAAAATACACTGATTAGTGATGGGCAGTCGGTTGAAATTTACCAGCGATCATCATTTACAATCGGTTGGATATAACCGATCAATCATCGGTTATAATCGGTTAGTCAATATGAAACATAACATGTGTATGTTAATCTGAGTTTGAGGCCTTGTACTTAGAATTATTACTGATTAATCAGGTATTCTTTCCTGTCTTGTGTCTTATACCATTGCCATTTCAACGGCAAAATAATTATAATTGATATAAATTTGTTTATTTGTTCATTTTCACAAGTGTGGTCTCATGGAAAATCATGTTTATTTCTATTTTGAACATTAAGTGCATTTTTACATGCAACCGATGATCGATTATAGACTTTCCTAATCATAATCGGATGCCTAAGTAACTGATGATCGATTCGGTTACAATCGAATAATCGGTACATCACTTACACTGATATGTTATCTTTCTGGCACTGTTTATGATTTTATCATTTATCATACCTCCCAAGGCACATTATTGTTGATAATATAAGAACAGGTTAATAATATAAACAGTGAATTTAAAAATTGATTCACTAATTTTCAGTATTCCGTGGGTTTTAACGACGGCCGTGGTTGGCAAATTTACCATAAAATGCAAAGCGAATGGAAAATTTATCATAAAGCTATTTATGGTAAAGTTGCCACTCACTACCACCGTTCAGATCCCAATATAATTTACATTTCTATTGCATTGACCTTAAATGAAACATGTTTATTTGTTGCATTTAAATTCCCAGTGAAAAAAACGTTTACGTTTTGGGCAGGGCTAAAACAAACAAGGTGTAGTTTATTCGTTTGAATAACTTGTTTTGGTTGTATAACATAACCGTAAACGTGTCTTGACGTTTTCATGCTAACTGTCGTAAGTTGCTATAAAAAAAGTGTGCAAGGTTGCCAACGTCACTGTTACCAACAGTATGTATAACAGGTTTAAAACAATATTTTTAGCACAATTACATATAAATTTACATGAGTAAAGTCTGAATAACATACAGAACAAACAAAATGTACATAAAAGGATTGAATTCAATATTTCAATATTTTTACGGGGTATGAAAAACATGAAGCTAGTTTAAAGTTAGCGAGAAATGCCTCGGAATTCACACACTTTAAACTAGCCTAAATGTTTTTCTTAGCCTGTCGAAAGATCGAAATACTTAATTAAATCCTTAAAAAACTATGACATTCGCAAATCAATTCTTCAATGGAATCCATTAGGTGAATCACCTAGTCTTTCATATGCCTGACTCCAGTACATGCTTGTTAACATCCCTCTGCCAGGAAATATTTTCTTTTTTGCAGTGTTAAACAGTAGCTTGTTGAACAGATATTGTTTAATGGCTTATCAACACATTATCTAACGTTATTTAGAGCCGTCCGAAGCAGAGGAGAAGGATATATAGGAATCATAAAACCTTCAATACACAGGATTGCCCACTTTATGTCTGTTGCATCCTTGGCCGGGACAGTAAAGAAGCTACGTCTAAAACTTTCTCGCCTCTCACAGCTACGGGTTTGAATCCCATACATGCCAAATCTCCCGCATTCTCCGGTAGACGGAATTGCCTTTGATTTACCGATGACACGGAAGCCGTTCAAAACTTCCCGGAAATCAATTATTTGCCGAGGATGGTTAATTGCTTGTAATTTGCAATACACAGAATGTGATTAGCCCATGTCAAATAGCTGTCGCGTGTATAATCGATCAGGGCGGCGTTACGATCGTGCAACCAACCAATGAATTGCATCTAGCGACATGCGGCACACGACGAGATTTATTGAAATATGGCCGGTTATACTGAGAAGGATTTTGCCGAAATCGGCACTTTTTGATCGATGCATTCGGTAAAAATGTCTATTAAAAATGTTTTATCCTCCACAATATTACAACTAAACCAGTCTTTCATAATTGCAATACATTTTAATGATAACAAACACCAGTTTTTCCCCATTTAATTTGCCAATTTCACGTCGTTTTATGAAGAAATTGTGTACCTCAACACCGGTTATTACGTTTCCGGGTTTCAGAGGACAGGTTTAAAACGCGGCTCTCAAAACAGTGAAAATTGGTGTAAAAGCCGGCATAAAAAAAATGGGGACGGACGGGGATGATAATCTAGCAATTAATTTATTACGGCATAATGCATATACCGGTACTGTTATTTGTTTTCATCTATTGTATATATATTGATAATGAAATACAAAATAAAATTAGCAATTATGTATTCATTATTTGAAAAAATGCGACGGTTCCATGGCATTACGTAAATCTCCCTGACTTGGGCACATTGAAACACCCAGTGGTGCAAGTAAAGAACATAAGTAATTTACTTTCGTTCTAATCCTTTTTCTGCTATTGTGTACAGATTCCATGCTGTAATAATAATGAGAAATAAAATATGTTTAAACCAAGTAAGATCTCTGGATTATAAGTCTACCATGCCGTTTCAAAAACTAAGACGTTTTAAGACAAATGCTATCAGTCGCGGTTGCTGAATCGATTATATACGTTGTTTTTAGCTCTACTGGCCAAAGGCCAGGAGGGCTTATGCGATCACTTTTCGTCTGTCCGTCCGTCCGTCTGTTATCAATTTTATAAAATCGACATCTCCTCTGAAACCGCTTGAAGGATTTTGAAGGATTTTGATGAAACTTCATCACAATTTTATTTGGGAGGGTCCCTCTCAGATTTGTGTTTTTCGCGGCCACCAGTCGTGCAAGATGGCCAAACTAGGTCACATTTAAGGAAATTTCAAACGACATCTCCGACGAAACCACTTATTCCATTCTACTGAAATATCATATACATGTTCCTTGGGTTGGCCTCAATCAAGTGTTTTTCGTTATCGTCAAATAATCAAAATGGCCACCACGGCGACTCAAAGTTTGCATAAGAGTTATATAGGAAAAGGTTAAAAATGACATCTTCTCTAAAACCGCTTGAAGGATTTTGATGAAACTGTTACTTGGGAGTGCCCCTCTTAGATTTATGTTTTTCGCGGCCGCCAGTCATCCAAGATGGCCGCCATGGCTAAAACTAGGTCAAATTGAAGGAAAGTTCAAACGACATCTCCTCCGAAACCACTTATTCCATTCTACTGAAATATCATATACATGTTCCTTGGGTTGGCCTCTATGAAGTTTATGTTTTTCGTTATCGTCGAATAATCAAAATGGCCGCCAAGGCGACTCAAAGTTTACATAGAGTCATATAGGAAAAGGTTAAAAATGATACCTTCTCTCACACCGCTTGAAGGATTTTGATGAAACTTAATCACAATGATATTTGGGATAGTCCCTCTCATATTTGTGTTATTTGCGGCCGCCAGTCATCCAAGATGGCCGCCATGGCTAAAACTAGGTCAAATTTAAAGAAATTTCAAACGACATCTCCTCCGAAACCACTTATTACATTATACTGATATATCATTTACATGTTCCCTGGGTTGGCCTCTATCAAGTTTGTGTTTTTCGTTATCGTCGAATAATCAAAATGGCCGCCACGGCGACTCAAAGTTTACATAGAGTTATATAGGAAAAGGTTAAAAATGACATCTTCTCTGAAACCGCTTGAAGGATTTTGATGAAACTTATTCACAATGATATTTGGGATAGTTCCTCTCAGATTTGTGTTTTTTGCGGCCGACAGTCGTCCAAGATTGCTAAAACTAGGCCAAATTTAAGGAAATTTCAAACGACATCTCCTCCGAAACCACTTATTCCATTCTACTGAAATATCGTATACATGTTCCTTGGGTTAGCCTCTATCAAGTTTGTGTTTTTCGTTATCGTCGAATATTCAAAATGGAACTACATCACAATGTTACTTGGGAGGGTCCCTCTCAGATTTGTGTTTTTCGCGGCCACCAGTCGTGCAAGATGGCCGCCATGGCTAAAACTAGGTCAAATTTAAGGAAATTTCAAACGACATCTCCTCCGAAACCACTTATTCCATTCTACTGAAATATCATATACATGTTCCTTGGGTTGGCCTCAATCAAGTGTTTTTCGTTATCGTCAAATAATCAAAATGGCCACCACGCCGACCCAAAGTTTACATAAGAGTTATATAGGAAAAGGTTAAAAATTACATCTTCTCTGAAACAGCCTGAAAGATTTTGATGAAACTTAAGCACAATGATATTGGGATAGTCCCTCTCAGATTTGTGTGTTTTTGCGGCCGCCAGTCATCCAAGATGGCCACCATGGCTAAAACTAGGTCAAATTTAAGTAAATTTGAAACGACATCTCCTCCGAAACCACTGATTCCATTCTACTGAAATATCATATACATGTTCCTTGGGTTGTCCTCTATTAAATTTGTGTTTTTCGTTATCGTCGAATAATCAAAATGGCCGCCACGGCGAACCCAAATTTACATAGAGTTATATAGGAAAAGGTTAAAAATGACATCTTCTCTGAAACCGCTTGAAGTATTTTGATGAAACATAATCACAATGATATTTGGGATAGTCCCTCTCAGATTTATGTTTTTCACGGCCGCCAGTCATCCAAGATGGCCACAATGGCTAAAACTAGGTCAAATTTAAGGAAATTTCGAACGACATCTCCTAAACCACTTATTCCATTCTTGTGAAATATCATATACATGTTCCTTGAGTTAGCCTCTATCAACTGTGTGTTTTACATTATCGTCAAATAATCAAAATTATTCCAAAGTTTACATAGAGTTATATACTCGGTAAAGAAAGTTTTGGACCAGGGTATATAAAGTCATATAAAAATAAAACTAGTGGACACAATTTAAGTATCTTTTTTTAATAACCAAGGTCTACCCTACCCGGTTAATTTGGTACCAGAAACATTAAATTCCAAACAATATTTGATTTTAAAAAAAATATCGCGAACACACAAACAAAGGTCTGTAAAAAATGTTGCAAAGTCCATACAAAGTAACAGTTACGGACACATTCGAGTAACCAATAAAAAGATTATTATTTTTTCGCAAACTTTCATTGTAAACGATAATTATTGTTGATTATTGATCTACTGTGAATTATCAACTGAGATAATAAGGGTTATGGTCGAATGTCATGGTTCAGCGATCATTGTACGGGTTCGAACACTGCCATGGTCCAAAACTTCTTTTGCAGAGTATATATAGGAAACATGTTTCTTGGGTTGGCCTCTTCCATGTTTATGTTTTTGAATCACATCATACAAGTAGAGCGTCTACAGGCCCTCATGGGCGTCTTGTTTTTGTGTTGTATTTAATATCTTTTATATTTTTCAGTGCCATTTCTGCCTTAATTAAGCTGCATGCCTAGATGTCCTGAATGTTCAAGAATGTCCAAGAAAAGAATATAGTATATGCCAGTCTTCCATTGTTTGTGGTTGTTTATGACTGCGTTCTGCTTTATGTAGAACTCAGCATTAATAACCTGCAACGGATGGCTTGAAAATCAACTTACAACCAAACAAAAAAGGACTGGATGTACCATCATAAATTAGGCACCGTTATCTGTGGTTGATGGATACAAGAGTTTGAATAAGTGATGTACCAAGCAATCAATTGTGGCCAACGATCAGTTATTTAGTAATTGATATTAAGTTATGACATTCCACAAGAGATCATTGCAAAAACAAGAGGCCCAAGAGGGCCTGTGAACGCTCTAATGGCTGTTATACCATTGATGAATCGAGTCGTACTACAATTTATGGCTTTTTTAAACTTTGTATGAAATTATTCACTCTTGAATTAATTTTGCTGTAAATTTTAGTATGTAATGTACATACATTTTACATAAAGGTCTCACACCTCAATTAATTTTCCCATAGGGTTACTGTACAGCCTTTTCCAACATCTGAGCTTCAAAGCAGGGCAGCAGACATTGTTGTTGGTTTAATATCTTCAGTATAGCCAAGACCAGTAATTTAAAACAATAAAATACATAAGTTAGCCAGGTTGGTTTTTTTTCTCGCTCATGTTTTGTGAACCCTATGGAAAATACAAAATTCATACACTATCTAGCTGAATATGCGGTGCTTCGGTCAAACAATTCTGAAATTTGAATGAAACCTCATATCAATATGGGATTTTCTGTATCATCTGTCTTTTACACTGCAGATGTATGCTAAATCAAAGAAAAACCTATTTTTCAAATTAAAAATTGCCTAAATTGAGAAAAAATAGAATTATTTTCTGTTTTCCTTTTGTCTCTAGGTCCGTGAGCTTTCAGGGGAGATAATAGAGGTGTGAGACCTGAAGACAAAATAAGAAAAAAACAGTATAATATATTGGCTTTAACAAAGAACAGTACACACAATGCTAAGTATATTAATTTATTTTAACACTTATCTAAAGATAAACAAAAATGAACATCTGTAACATAATATCAGTTAACAGTATCAGAATTAATGGAACATGACTACATGCTTATTAATCAAGTAGAAATGGGTTTTACAGTACACCATCAGAAAAAGTCACATAAATGGCATTGACAGAAAATGTCATTGCAAATCTACCCTTCATATATTGAAATTTATAATTTTGTTGTCAATACTACATTGATGTTAGAAGCATGTTTTTCTCCTATCACTCATTAGTTAAACTGAACTGAATTGTGATCACAAGAAAGGTTATATGACAAAAACAGGGATGAACATGCCATGCTCATCCTCCATTTACTTCGAGATAAAATATGGAGAATCGGCCTGGAATCACCTAACCAGTACAACTGCAGACTTGCTGAAAATTCTAGAGACTCCATTTACGATGGAGCCATGTTCGCATGCAGGGTCATGATGAAAACCTTTAATGAGCATGACAAAAAAGACAATGAACATGAAGTGAGCTTCTAGCCCTCTGCCTTAGCGGGATTTGCAGTCTTCCTGTTTTACTCTTTTCATGATGAAATGATGAATTGAATTGGGTTTTAAGGTGCACAAAACACATGAAAGGTTATATGGCGCCTAACGCACAAAACACATGAAAGGTTATATGGCGCCTAACAGGCATGAACATGCCAGGGTCATCCTCCATGTACATCGAGATAAAATATGGAAAATGGGCCTAGAACCTTCTCACCCTGAACTGTAGAGTTGCTGCAAATTCTATCGTAGAAACTCTATTTATGCTGGAGCCATGTTTATTTTTCTGCCACTGCTCTTTTGATGTGAGCGAGATGGCACCTGAAACAATGCAGGGATCATGATGAAGGAAATGATGAATTTTCAGACGTATTTTTTCATGATGCGCAACAGTTTTCTATATGACAAAGCTGTTCAAGTAAAAAGGCACAAGTGAAACACTGAGTTGATGTTTTTGTGACTCTTCGAAATGTACCCAAAAGAATGCAAATATATTATTAAGGACATACAGTTGTAGTTTTCTTCTGTGCTTTGCCAAAAAAAAATGCAAGAAACATTATGGATTCAGATAGTAAATAATATTAAAAATTGTGCTATCCATTATGTTCTGTGCTTTGGCAAAACAAAATGCAAAAACATTTGAGAATCAGTATGAAAAATAACACAGGCATGTATATTGCTTTAGACATGCAGAACTTCAATTTGAAAAAATAAATATGATGAAACAAAAATAAACAAATAACCAGTCAGTATTATAAATGACACGATGACCATGTTTTTATTCAAGTGTACATGGATTGAACTGAATTGAAATGAATTGGGTTTAAAGGTGCAGCAACACATGAAAGGTTATATGGCGCCTAATATGAATGAACATGCCAGGCTCATTCTCAATTTACATCAAGGTAAAATATATAGATGGGCCTAGAACTTTATTACCTTCAGAACTGCAGAGTTGCTGCAAATTCTATAGTACATACTCCATTTATGATGGACCCACATTTTCAGATTTGCATACGCAGCGTCATCATAAGCGCTGTCATGATAAAGACGTCGAATGAGCATGATAAAAAATGAATGGGGTGGGCAACCACACCCGGGGATTATTGAAGTGTACATAAAATAAGACAATTTCTGAGATTTCATCGATTTGAACTGTTCCATTTTTATGTAAACCGTTAGTTTTTTTTGTCTATATCACAAACATTGAGTTGATGATAAAAACTGTAATTGCATGTATATATATGTTTCTATTTCTATACTTTTCAGATCATCTTTGTAGAAGTGGTTAGAAGTTCCTTTTCATTTGTTGGATGTCCAGTAATCATGTTCAGTTCTCTATAGCTTTGGTTGAGGTTATTTCTGTAAGCGTTTATGGCACAGAATCAGTTTTGCGATCCTGGAATGGTCACACTTGGAATATATATGCACTTTCAATTATGACACTTCTTCACTTATACTGGAACACAACACTAGATGTTTCCCTCCATGACGAGGTTGGTTTATATATGGTCTTCAACGATATGAATTCAGTTGTGTTTGCAGAATGACTTTTTTAATATGGAAATGCTGGTGGATAGTCTGTTGAAATTTGGAATAAATCCTTTTGTATAAATCTTGTTGAACAATACATGAAAGCAATAGGTATTACAGCATAATTGTTCTTGTGCAACTTTGGAAGCTTAATTATCACTCTTGAAGTTGTATGCGCTACCGATGATGCTTCAGTAATTCTGGAACAAAACATTAATATGTCCTTGCATAGCTTTGAGTATATTCTATCTTCATGTGTAAACAATTACCACAGTTCTGAAACTAACTGAAATCAATGTATTCTGTTTGTGGATAGACTTCTTAAATGTTTACATCCTGATATTGCCTGTAGCAGTTGACGATATGTGTGATCATTATATGTTCGTCAAGAACCAATGTTGACTTTGGCACAGCTGTTCTTGTTGAGAAATGTCATGTAAAACCAATGCTGTTATTTCCAAGCTTTTATGCTGAGAAATGTAATGTAACGTCACAGTTGTTATGTCGAAACTGTTATCTGTTATCTGGCTGCTGACCGTTTCAAGTCGATAACCGTCTCCACCACTATTTGTGTTGCGCACTGTCCTTTTCACTGTATATTTAATTTGCTCTTTGTAGTACAGTGCGGGTGTACGATGTCATTGTGTTTGGGTGCTGTGGTTTCTATAGGACCTTTTTTCTCGTTTTCATTTAATGTCAAAGCTGTTCTCTCAAAGAAAGCTTAAGTGACAAAGATGTTGTAAAACTATGTTCTTTTTTGACTGTCGTTACCATCTAAAATGATATAATATTACCATTGCTTTAATGTTTGGTAATGTGAAGAATCCTTTTCTATTAAAAGTGCATGGCATTGTAATCAATTGTTCACAGACCAGGTGCTTAAAATCTGACCATATCGCTATCTTCATATTACAGTCTTTCACGTCATCTTCGCCAAACTTGGTGTCATTATACAGGAAAATGATAATACAAGTAAAGCTAAGATCTGAACAAGTTAACAAATAATACTAATAATACTACCTAGTATACAAAGTATGTTATTGATGTAATTAATAATGTTTTATCGTTATATTAATCATAAAACTTTGGTAACAGCTGATGTATTTAAAGTGACACAAGATAATCTTGACTTGTGTTTAATTGAATTGAATTAGGGTTTTAAGGCGCACCAACACATGAAAAGGTTATATGGCACCTAAAAGGCATGAACATGCCAGGCTCATCTTCCATGTACATCCAGAAAAAATATGGAAAATGGGCCTAGAACGTTCTCACCGTGAACTGCAGAGTTGCTGCAAATTCTATCGTAGAAACTCCATTTACGCTGGAGCCACGTTATTGTTTTTTTGCCACTGTTATTTTTTTTAAAGTCACAGATTTATTTAAACTGTTCTATATAATTTCCATATTTACGAATCGTGACCACGTATTAATAGAAAAGTTCAAAACAATCTTATTTGGCATATTATTAATTGCTGATGATATTGCTCTGATAATATATAATTTAACCCTAGGCTACAGTAGAATATCTAAGATAAAACTAGAACTATCACTGAAGGTGATGAATACCCTCGCTTAAACAAAGTCAAAGGGTCATAATTTGTTAATTAACAATGGGTGATATAGAGGGACATAAGGTCATCAGTTGTTGTGTGTATATGAAGTTTGGGAACAACCGATTCAAAACTGTTTGAGAAATGGTAGTTATGGGATGCGACATGAAAGGACGCACACGATAAAAATGTGTTACGTGATACGACATTATGGACAACGTCATTACCATATATCCCCCATTTCAGTTTATGAAAGCAGGGCTATAATGAAGAACACAACAAAAACGTGTTACATGAAGCGACTTTACAGATAATATGATTCAATATAGCCCCCACTTCACTTTGTGGAAGCGGAGTATAATTAAATTCTGCCTTTTTTTTTTTTTTACATCTTATTTAAGTATATGCATACAAATTTTAAGTTAAAATCATGACTAATATTGAACTGGGGTTTATTTAAAATTTGTAATAAATTGAATTGAATTGGGTTTTAACGGCGCACCAACACAAGAAAGGTTAGATGGCGCCAAACAGGGATGAACATGCCAGGCTCATCTTCCATTTACATCCACAATGGGCATAGAACCTTCTAAACTGCAGAGTTGCTCCAAATTCTATTGTAGGCACTCCATTTATGCTGGAGCCACGTTTCCGCATTTGCATATGTGGTGTCATGAAGAAAACTTTGAATGAGCATGATAAAAAATGACAAAATGAACATGAAGATGAGGTTCTACCCCTTTGCTTCTAGCAGGATTTGCTGTGGTTGTATCATACTCCGGCAACCACACGGGGAGCATATTAATGATTATTGATGATATAGTGGAAATGACAGATTTAATCTTATGTCACAATATGTAAAAAAAATGGGAAGTCATATTTTTACCTTTTGTTGTACAGTTAAAAAAAAAGTATAATACACTGATGATCTTTATAACAATAACCTTCATTTCTAGCATCAGAAACATCCAATTATGCAGGATACAGTTTAAAGTGGAATGTGTCCATGGGACGTAAATGCCCTCATTAAATACAATCCGCACAAATCTTAAGAAAAAGGGGCCTTAACTTTGCTAACACAAGGATGATTTTGTTGGTGAAGTGATATGCACGTCTTGATGGATAAGCATCCTGTAAAGTTTTGAAACAATCGGTTGAAAACTGTGAGAAGAGATAAACACACAAAATGTTCAGGACGAACAGATGGATGGACATGTCTAATACTATATGCATCCTCACCATTTGGTTGTGGTGGAATAAAAAAAATATATAAATAACAAACTGTAATAATTAAAACAAAATCTTCTTAATACACAAAAGTTTATAATAACAAATGCATTGATGTGGTCCGTTAGCAATTAAAGTGCAGTAAAAACCTGTGTTCAGAGACCAAGTTTATGAAGAGATCTGTCAATAGAAGAGTAATATTATTAACATAGGTGGTCTTTTAATACAGTAGTGTTGTAATTTAAAACAATACATTGGGGAATGAAATGGTGATCAATATAGTGCAGTAGGAGGTCTCTTAGTAGGTCTCCTTATCAAGTTTGATTACGTATATACTGAAAAGTGGCGATCAACCCATTTCCGACATAAACCGCCTTATTCCTACTGACTGCATTATGCAGTAAGTAGGAATAATTTTACACAGATTGGTTGAAGAATAATAGAGTACTACTACATCAAATTGATATTGTTGTTTTTTAAAATCATAAGCTGTTTATTGTCAATTTTCTAGATACAATCTGTGATGAATGAGTCTTTAATGAGCTATTGCAGAATAAACTAAGGCATGATCTGACCAAACACACTCTATCACTTCATTTTTGATGGATTCAATGTTTGAGTAAACATGATCAATAAGCGATCCTGAATCATGAGTCGCTTTCTGAACAACTTGCTTGCAATGAAATTGTTCTTCAATGAAGGCACTGACTGTATGTTCTTGTAAGATATCAGAATTGAAGTCACCTTGAATTACAAATTCTGTATTGTATGTGACTGGTGACACAAACTCGAGTAAGTGTTTTTTCAAGGAACTTATTGAACATGAATGAGACCTGTACAATGTAACAACAATTACTCTTCTCATGTCAAACAAAAGTTCTGTCAGAACAATTCAAAATCTTGTTGAATGAGTGTTTTGTTTTGAACAACAGGGATACCTTCTTTAAAATACAATGCAAAACCCCGGTGAGGTCTTGTGTTCCCACTTTGGTAACCGTCTGCTCTGAATAGCTGATATCCTGGTACATTCAAAGTATGCATTTCATCTTCAGCTGTAAGCCATGTTTCAACAAGACAAATCATGTTTGCATCTTGAACATTTGGTTCCTGGAAAATGTCATCTTTATGACTTTTCAAAGATCGAGTATTCAAAAACACAAGTTTTGCCAGAGTGTCTTGAATTTGATATAGTGGAATATAACACAAAGCAAGAACTTGTTCATTTCATAACCTAATCAATTCTTGTTTGACTTTTTCAGACACTGATATCTTTGTTTCATTTAGATTCAAAATATTGAGACCCTGTAGTGTTTTTGCTCTGCTAATGGCAACGTAGTGTGCATGAGAAAAGATTCGTGTACCAGACATGTCAATAACAACTTCATTTAAAGTGCACCCTGTGATTTATGTATGGTTTTGGCTGCAGATTGGCGAAGTGGGAATTGAATCCTCAGAAATGTCTTTCTGAAGTAAACGAAGTTTCTTTTGATATAAAAAATGGGTGTCCAAGAAGGATCAATACCAATATGATATAAATGTCTGTATTTAGCACGCCATTCAGAACCTACGTTATGGTCATAGAATTTTACCCAAACAATACTTGGTCTATTTGTATTTTGTTGTTTGCTTTCTATGAATTTAATACAACAACTTGAACCATTGGCTAATCCATCATTAACATCAACATTTGCACATAGATCATACGTCATTCCAACAGCTATACCTAGTTTCTTTTGCAAACCAGCCGTTTTTGAGGCATCATTTGGCAACCTAGAAATCAGTTGCTCTTTTACAGATTTAGTATCATCTCCTATTACAGTATCCAAAGCTGTTGTGACAGTTTTTATACTAGATGATAATTGGAATGCTTCCTTGTTAAATGAATCCACGCTGGCATTTGTGCTGAAAAGGTGAATAGCATTCTTTGGATAATTTGGATTTGTTGTTTTTATTTCACGCTTTTTAAGAACTTCTATATCGCTTTGTTGATGCTTTCCTTCACGTAATCTATTCAAAATCTCTGCAAATTCCTTGTCATCTTTTTGTCTCATGATTTCGTCAAGTTCATGCATTGCAAATAATTCCTGCCACAAATTTGTTGCAAGAGGACCAAAGTTGTTTTTTAAGTTTTCAAAAATCCATCCATCCATAACAAGCTTCAATTGAAACAAGTCGCCAATCAGAATCATGTGAACACCGCCAAAAAATAAAGTTGAACCTTTAATTTGTTGAAGCCTGTGATTGATTAGCATCAGCATGTTGTGTCCAACCATTGAAACTTCGTCAATCATTACAACAGTGAGATCTCTGTATATGGTTCGCAAGGTGTTAAGTGTGTCACTATCTAATGGTTTGATGCAGTAGCCTTGACTAGCAGGGATACGAAATGCTGAGTGGATAGTCATGCCACTTATGTGAAAAGCAGCTTTTCCAGTAGGTGCACACAAAAGAACTTTGCATAAATCAGGATTGTCACCTGCCGAAGTAGACAAATGTCGCAACAATGCTTCAGGTAAAGCCGAGACAACTACTGATTTTCCAACACCTGCACCACCAGATAGAAATACATGCAAAGGCTCCAGGTTTTGTTTGACACTTTGCAGAACATGCTGGAAGAACTCGTGTTGCTTTCTATTTAGCGAATGTACAAGAGATCTATAATTTGCATCAGACATTCTTTTTGTATTAACAGTAATATTTACCAGTGCTACTGAACTACCAATATCATTTCCTAAGTCATACTGACGTTGTACTTCCGGACGATCTGGATCAAAATAAACAAACTGCTCACTTGCCACTGAACCCGTCTGCAGATCATCTGATTCTCTTTGCTCATTGCTTGGTGCTATTTCATCGAAGTTCAAGTCATCAGCAGCCCTTTTCATTGCCTCATTTAACTGATCAGCATTTTTCTCATATTCTTTGACTTTAAAGTCAATGAAATTCTTCAAAGCAAAGTAATGATCTTCATAAGAACTATGTGCATCTAAAACATCTTCACTCTCATTACGCCATGGATGAAATAATAACAGTTTTTCTCTGTAATAGTTTTTTGGATCCACTTTAAGTGAATAACGAACATAACGTAATACTTTAGGGTTTTTTCTGGATTTAATTCTGATGCCACTTTTCAACGTGATTTGTATTCCTTCCTCAACTAACATGTCTGGATGAATTTCTTCAGGCTCATTTCTTTCATGATCATTATGCTCATTTTCTTCATGAAACATGTCATCAGATGCTGGATATATGATTTCAAGTTGCGATACATAATCAGCAAGACACCAATGTTCAAGTTGCTTTGGCCTTTTTGAATACCTTTTAATTATATTGTCTGCCTCGATTTCTGTTGAATTTTCAGCCATTTTTTCCAACGCTTCCCTTGATTTCAAAAGGAATGTACGTTTGTCAGGTGGTGATGTGTTTATGAATACTACATCTCTTGTAGCTTTGGTCATTGGAAGTTGTAAAACAAGGTAGCATGCTTCCTGTGCACTAATTTCAACACTATTCAAAAATTTGTTACCAATATGTCTTACTTGCTTCTTTAAATCCATATTTCCTTTTCTTGCTTCTTTACATGCTTCATTCATAAGGATGCTCATTCCTCTTTGGGCTTTACTGATAGATGATACTATGTATACAGCACATCCATACGGATCCAAAACAAACTGAAGATCATGATTGGCTCCCCAAGCTCTCAGAATGAGTTTCATGTAGGCATTTATTCTCACCTCAGCAACATTCCTTTTCAAAAACACTTTGGGTCCATCAAATGAGCTTTGAACAGCTTTAAGATAATCTTCGTCATCTGTGTTCAGTTGTTTTAAGAATTGCTCAAACGATAAATCACATTCTTTTATCTCATTCAACTTTTGTTGGATTGAAACAAACAGTTCTTTGTACTTTTTGGTGTCAGCTTGATCTGCAATAAGTGGTTCCAGAATAACTGTTTTTTTTCATTGGTGGAATTGGAAATCCAAATCTACAAACTGCTTTTTCCTTTTTTCTGCATGATCGTGAATGTTTGTGTACTTGAAAGTCAACAAGTGGGTCATCAATGTTTGAACACGAAACATACTGATCAATGAATGATATCACTTCTTCATCTGTATGTGTTTCATATTGTGGAGCATCTTCAATCCAAAGAAGCATGTGAATATGTGGAGACCCTCTCTGTTGGAATTCAACACGGTAAAAGTAATCTTTGACTTTTCCCAAAGGTTCATGATTGCTTTTAAGTACAGTTCCTATGAACTCCTGTACACGGTGGTCAAAGTATCTAACACATGTCACTGGATCAGTTTGAACGAGCTTGGTTTTATCAGCCCAAGTCATTTTCGCAACATCGTCATCATTAAGAGTTTTACCGCTATTAAGTTTTGCTAAAATCTTCAGCAAATCAACCCATCGTGTATCTGCAGAGGACAACGAAGTAAACCATGTAGGCAAACCTAATTGGCGTATCATAGCAAAAACATCTTTCTTCCGAGCTACCAAGTACGGTGGTGAACTCCTCAAAGTTCGAAAAATATAAAAGCCTTCATCAAGATTTACTAAGTTTTCCCGACATTCTGGGCTTAAAACCTGGGATACCGTAAGTTTTTTGCCTTCTGTTTTACATCTTCTTAAAGCTAGATGCACTTTGTCTGAAACTTGTTTCAGTTGCAGTTTTTTCATTTTGAAGAAAACATTTGGAACATTTGATGCCACCCTTCTGTCAACATGGCGAAGTTCAATTTTGCATATGTCACTATAATGAACAGGAACAGATCTGCCTTCATTTTCAGGTCTCTTTTGACCACAACATATTGATGGAAATGATAAATACTCAGCATTGGTATCTTGATATAAACTTATGGGTATTTGTCCTTCGCCAGGTGCAAATGTGTAAATAGTGTCAGTTGTTGGAACAGCCGAGTCAATAATTGTATCACTATTACCAACAACTTTTTCATTTTCGTCAATTTCACTAAACTGATCAGATTCATAGTCATTTTCGTTTTTGCTCGTTATGTTTTCTGTTTTTTCAGTAACATCATCTGTAGGAGGGAATTCGCATATTAGTTCTTCCAAAATACTCTTGCACTGTTTCTGAGCAATTTTCAGTTGTGGTTTGCAACCAGTTTTCATCAATATGGATACCAGAATTTCTGTACAAGTCACTATGGTTCATCAACCAATGAAGAGCACTGATAACTTGCAATGGACGTACGTTTTCAGTAAAGTCACACTTTTTGTATGAAAGTTTCTTTTTAAGCCTCACTGGCACTGTTACTTGTGTATCAAAAGCCCTAGGTAAACTTTCAATGACAGGCTGAATATCAACTGGCACATTAACAACATTTCCTTTCACAGATAGCTGCCCACCTCTAGGAAGTTCTCGAATTTGCATGAATGGAATTCTTAATGCAACAAGCCTCTCTTCTAACTGATGTAACTCAAGTTCTTTAGGCTTAATTGGAAACATGTTTTTGTTGGCAACTGAAAGACTTGGGGTTTTATTTTCTTTAAGCTATTAGAACAAGTTTTACATATCCACTCTTTATTATCCACAGATAAGTATTTCGTGAAATGCTGCTTTACCAATGATGGATCAATAATGTATGCGACTGTGCTTGCAGACTCTACAGAATGTTTAAACCATGTCTGGTGACAACAGGTGCAGACATAAACAGGTCCAGTTGAAATTGTTCGTTTAAATTTCGAAATACATTCATTTAGTTCAGAACCATATTTTCTTGCATCTCGCAAGTTCTTTTTCTTGGCTTGAAAATCTGCCTTTTTTCGCTTTTCTCGTAAAGACAGATTCTCTCTGGATTTTTCCTGTATCCTAACAGATATAAAAGACCTAAACAGACGTTTTTTCTCACTTTCAATAGCTTTATAGTATGCATTATTTCGTTTCTTTTGTTTCGATTTCAGTTCAAGTTTACTTCATGATGTCTTATTACAGGATCTTCACGCAATATTCGTCTCTTCATTTTTTCTGCTGACTTAACAATAGGATCTTGTCTGACTTTCCGTCTACTGTCTAGGTCTCGATTCTTTTCTTTTGCTCTTATTAAAGGATCTTGTCTGACTTTCCGTCTACTGTCTAGGTCTCGATTCTTTTCTTTTGCTCTTATTAAAGGATCTTGTCTGACTTTCCGTCTACTCTCTAGGTCTCGATTCTTTTCTTTTGCTCTTATTAAAGGATCTTGTCTGACTTACCGTCTACTCTCTAGGTTTCGATTCTTTTCTTTTGCTCTTATTAAAGGATCTTGACGTACTTCCTGTCTCTTCGTTTTTTCTGCTGACTTAACAATAGGATCTTGTCGGACTTTCCGTCTACTGTCTAGGTCTCGATTCTTTTCTTTTGCTCTTATTAAAGGATCTTGTCTGACTTTCCGTCTCTTCGTTTTTTCTGCTGACTTAACAATAGGATCTTGTCTGACTTTCCGTCTACTGTCTAGGTCTCGATTCTTTTCTTTTGCTCTTATTAAAGGGTCTTGTCTGACTTTCCATCTCTTCGTTTTTTCTGCTGACTTAACAATAGGATCTTGTCTGACTTTCCGTCTACTGTCTAGGTCTCGATTCTTTTCTTTTGCTCTTATTAAAGGATCTTGTCTTACTTTCCATCTCTTCGTTTTTTCTGCTGACTTAACAATAGGATCTTGTCTGACTTTCCGTCTACTGTCTAGGTCTCGATTCTTTTCTTTTGCTCTTATTAAAGGATCTTGTCTTACTTTCCGTCTACTCTCTAGGTCTCGATTCTTTTCTTTTGCTCTTATTAAAGGATCTTGACGTAGTTTCTGTCTCTTCATTTTTTCCGACGACTTTACAGTACGATCTTGCCTGGCTTTGCGTTTACTTTGTAGCTCGAGATTTTTTTCTTTTGCCCTAATTAAAGGATCTTGTCTTCGTTTTCTCATGTAGGTTTTCATGTAAGAGCTTTTGTCTTTGCTTGAATGCCTGTCAATATCAGAAGCATGTTTTCTTAAGGCCTTAGTTTCTTGGTCTTGGAAGTAATTATCTAAGAGATTTGTTTGATCTGCAGATACAGTTGGCATCATAAAGTCGTAAGCAAATTACTTTTTCAGATCAATTGGTATAACATCAAACTGTGAAGAGAAATCAATATTCAGACTAGAATAAAAGGCATACATATAAGTTACCAAATCATCAATAATTTCAAAACCTATTAATATAGAGGAGCCATCTGGAGCAGACAGAGCATTTTGTCCATGGGAATGTGAATCAAAGAAGTAGAAAAGTCCGTTGTTATAGAAGACAGCTGAACATACTGCACCAACAATTACCAAACTGCAGGAATTCTCATTTAACACAGTCTGAATAGCAACATGCAGCGTAGGTAAACGTACACTATTAATGCAACCTATGAGACTTCCACTGACAATGTTTCCTTTCTGGACTGTTATCTCTTCGGAGTGAAATTCTACCGTCTCTGGCAAGTCATTAAAGCACAAAAGATGGCTTCTAAATTTGTCATTAGCAATTAAATTTTGAACAATCTTTCTATAAAGACAATCACCAAATGAAAGGATAGTGTCCAATTCTATGGAATTATTGACTTCTGAATAACGTGAAAACAAGATTACAGAGAGCGCATTTGCAACACAATGACTACCCCGTGAAATTTCACAAAAACGATCATCACCTTGATGGAAAGAGCCATAAAGCATTACTTTAGCTCCAAATGGTAAATTGTTTCTTTCATTATGACTGCATGACTGCTGGTTTAATTTATGTTCTGTCGGATAAGACGAAGGCACATTTTCTGTAAAAGATTCAACCACAGGTTCAGGCACATACTCCTCCAGTTGTAGAATTTTTGGCAATCTCTTTGCTGGTTCGTTGACGAGTGTAGCAGTATAAAGGAACTTCTCTGAAGGATCAGTGTGTACTTCATTGTCTTCATCAGACTTTTCAGTCACAATTTCAGAATGCATATCAAAGACAGTCTTAATATCAATCTCTGTATCAATCGAAGTTCCAGTCACAGTATCAATAACAGTATCAGGCACAGATGGATACATGGGCTGGGCAAAGCCACCATCTGAGAGTTCAATGACGCCCATTTTCAGTGACACAGATGTCCCTTCATCTAGTACAGGCAAAGATGAAGGGTAAGGGTGGGCTAGTCTCCCATCTGATGGTTCATTGACAGCCATACTTACCTCTTCCAACTGTTCCCCATCTCGCTCACACCTCTCAATAACTTCCTTCCTCGCCTGCGACCGTCTCCAATTCTTCCTTCTAGGCATTGTTAGTTAACTGAAAATAGAAAAACAAGAGGTGCCACGTGGCACAAAATGTCAAATTGCATTATGGTGGCCTTGGTGGGGCCAATGTCAAACTTGGTACCCTTGGGCGCTTCTCAGCTAAATGGAAAGAATATGGCCCGTCACACTCCAATTTCCAAGGTCTGAATTTTTTAATAATATAGCCCACAAAAGTGATGGGAGTTATGTTGACAATTTTCCCCCCATAGTTTTGCTTGACCCTTTCTGTAAAATATGATTTGGGAGTAGTTTCACACATCCTTTCAGCCAAAAGAAACTGCAATAGAGAGATAGTTCCCCTAGTCTCAGAATCTTACTCGTTTAAAATGACGGACGTTACTGCTTTTCATATTCACTTTTTTCTTTTTTAGACATGTTACCAATACTTTTATAATACTAGTAACTCAACTACCACAAACCTGCAACAATTATTTATTAATCACATTGTTACCAGGATAAAATTCAGCTTATTTGATGAAACTGGTTACCCTAAAGAGTGCGGAAGTTATGTTTGACAATTTGACAGTTACAAAAAAGTGATGGTTACAAAACACTTCCATTTAACAGCCCATCCAAGCAGATTGGTCATCTCCAGGAATGAATCTCCTAACTGTCCAGGCACTGAACATGGGAACCGACACGGCAATCCATCACTGAGCATGTAGTACAGATTATAAACCACGTATACTATCCCAAAGAGCTTAATGCAACACCACAATAATTGGACGATATCTTATTCTGACATGAATATTTTATCACCATGCAAACAAACTGATTTAGGAAGTAAAATTATTTGGTTTTATTTTCCATACAATGTATTGAAGGTGTGTGCACGATGTGACGTGATGCACAACACGAGGTCACCCCCATCATTCACCTGTCAGGTAGGTCAGGCGAATTTCGCGGAGACTGCTGAAGTCATGTCGCGAGTCACCTTCCATTACTACACCTTCCGTGACTTGAACATAGTAAATAATAAACTTGAGCTTAGATTCAAAATTCAGAGTTATTACTTCATTTGTGTTTAGAAATGAAACAATATAGCACAATATATGCAGGAGATTAGACGAAGCAACCAGATGGAAGCCATTCACAGGATTTGTGTCGGAGCAAAACAGCAAATTTTAATCGATGTCGTATAAAGGTGACAGTAGGTCCAATGTCAGACGCATTGTCATCAATGCTGAAATGAAGAATTAAAGCAGTACAAGCTCAAACTATATAAAGTCTTTAATGATTACTAACATGTACTGTGGCATGTATCTAGGTAGAATGGAAAATAAAATGACAAAATTCAGCCAGATTTTGGTGGAAGTATAAAATGAATAGGGAGTTTATTCACTTAATTGCATGATGCAAATGGCGACCAAATGGTAACTAGGACACATGGCATAGTTTAAATCATGCAAGGTTGAAAACACTATATATTTTTGGCCAATATCTAGGAAATCTGGACTGAATTATGGTGTAATCGACTAAGATACATGCTACAGTACATTTTAGTTAATCTTACCAGTATGTAAATTTATTTCATTGGTAAAATGAAAAATGAACTTAACTGTTTTAATGCAAGAGGGTGAAAATAATGACACATGATAACGAGTGACTTTATTCATTTAACATGAAGATCATGAACACACGTAATTCCACCTACACCTCTCCCTAATGCTTGCATGTTGAATTCCACCTACACCTCTCCCTAATGCTCGCATGCGTGACAAACATGTGCAATTCTGTGACACTAGTTACTTACACACGCTTCGATATTTCATTGAGATGGCCTTAGAGATGACACACAACACCGTCAATACGTAACGGACGTCATCATTATGTAAACTTTCTTTGCTAAGATCACTTGTTTTCTGGAATTTTGTTGAATAAAATATAATTACGATTAGAACGTATTCATCTACACTATTTCATTGGGATTTTCTCAGTGTCTATTGCTTCAAAGACTTCAGAATGCGCTCGGCAGTTACGTCTGAAGTTTGTGCATGCTCATTTTCCAGTCAAAATAGTTACTTCCGTGTCATGAATACTCCATGCAAGAGCGTAGTACAATATTACGAGCGTTATTTCGTATTCATTTAGTAATTTATTGAACATTATAACTTATAAAAGGTTGCCAGTTTGTATACACGATACATGGATACCGTAACTGCATGGATTACGTTCTTGTCACGGCAGTTACAGTGAAATTCATGTTGACCAACACCAAATACATACCACAACGCCCGCAATCTTCTTCGAGAAAGGTCGACCCGACCTCATGGGTTGACAATAGCCTTGTTTTCGATATATAAATATGCATTAGGCATCGCCACTGTTGCATATGATGATAAATCCGTCGTCGCGCGTGGACGTAACGATTAGACGGACTCACGGATGGGTATCAATTAAATGATATTCTGTATTTGAAAAAACGCCGGAAGCCAAGATATAGTTACATATTCATGAAATGTAAACATTCTTTCACCCATCAATTAAAAGTGCAAGATTGATAAGTTGCTGTGAAAATCACTGAAGTTCATTTTAACTGATACTCTTTTTGACAGACACTAGTAACGACCGTCACACAATTTTCTAAGCCTTATCATTCTATTTTATCTTACGATGATTATTATAAAAATCATATTTTTATGGAGACAAAACTTTGTGCTTTCGAAATAAATTCACAACCTTTCTTTACCAGGACTTGCAACTACGCATGCGATTGTTTTGACATAGCAATTTCACCATGTGACTTAAGGAGGATCAAAAACATTGACATTTTGATACAAATGTGGAGATATAATAAGTTTCCAGAAAGCATCAATCTTGAAGTTATCTCTGCTATGTCCTTGCCGTATATTATAACTAAACACTCAGAAATTAAAAGCTTTATTCCAATACATAATAAAATATTTGTCCAAAAAGTGACGGATGTTATACTTTCCATGTCAATGTAAAGATTATTTGTTCGAAGTTACCTCGAACACATTTGCCATGGATGTAGAACAATGGCATCATGGCGTAACAGCAGTGAAAAATCGTAGAAAATCAAAACCTGTTAAAAACACTTCTAATAGCCACGAAGGTCAGGCTTTGGAGCAAAGTGGGTGGGGAAGGTTTTTTTTATCATAAATTCAGACCAAAATCAAACAAAGACAATATCATTCATGAACATTTAATAACATATAATAATTACAATTTTCAATGCAAACTGTAGTGTTAATATGGTGGGAAGTCGCAGTAATGAATGTAAAATTGTGGCGTTAGCGAACTTCCGGAATTTTCGCGAATACACGATAAGTTTGTAATGGCTATTATAAGTTACACGCAAGAATTAATCAGAAAGAATAATATAATTTAATAAAAGGAACGTTTAATTATATTCACGCACGTTCCAACCAACGAAAACCATCGTGAAATGTACGTAAATGCACTTTTCTCTGGCAAATGTTTATGTTTATATCCGCATACTTACAATATGGCGTCGTTTTAAAAATGGGTTGGGGATAAAAGCCGTTTTGTGCATGTATCGTACCTTTGACGGTTCGTACCCAGGTAAATTCCCTAGCCGGGCCATTGCAGTTGATGTTCTGTTTATAAATCTTGTAGTTTTTACATTCATTTCTAAAGGAACACACCTTAATCTGGAAGTTTGTATCAAGCATTTACATAAAATACATGGTAAAATATTATTAACAGTTGCCTTGATTTTTTGTGTTTCTTGCTTTTTTAGTCAACCTAACCTCTCAATCTGTGAATATAATGCAATTCATCACGAATCTAATAATTATGTGTGTATATGTGGTTTCCTTAATTTTTATCTAGTTTTAGACATGTTGGCCATCTTGGAAAACTGGCCACCACGAGAAACACAAATCTGAAGGGGACTTCCCTAAAAATCATTGTGATTAAGTTTCATCAAACTCCTTCAAGCGATTTAAGAGAAGATGTCATATTTAGCCTTTTCCTATATAAACTTTGGGTCGCCACGGCGGCCATTTTGATTATTGCAAGAAAACAAAAAACACAAACTTAATAGACGCGAACCATTGTGATAAAGTTTCAACAAAATCCTTCAAAAGGTTTCAGAGAAGATTTCATATTTAACCTTTTCCTATATAACTCTTATGTAAACCTTGGGTCACCATGGCAACCATTTTGATTATTCGATGATAACGATAAACACCAATTTAATAGAGGCCAACCCAAGGAACATGTACATGATATTTCATTGGAATGGATTAAGTGGTTTCACCGATCCAAATAATTTGAACAACTATGAAAGGCAATCCCTAAAGGAACATTTCTGTGAAAGAATTTTTAAAATCAGACCAGCGGTTTCAGAGAAGAAGATTTTTTAAGGTTTTTCAACATGGTTGCCATGTAAACCAAATCCCTTGGCACAATGCCAAAATTTGAACAACTTTGCTTTCCCCTAACCCAAGGATGCTTCCTGTGAAGTTTCAATTAAATTGGACCAGTGGTTTCTGAGGAGATGTTTAACGAGGAAAAAGTTAACGGACGACAGACGACAGACAGACGACAGACGACAGACAACTCACCATCCCATAAGCTCTGCTGGCCCTTGGCCAGTAGAGCTAAAAAAGAAAGTCAGAAAATCTGGTAAAGTTTGGCAAAATGAAGGCCCTAGCATTTTTAACAAAATCAAGGGTCATAACTCCGCTGTTACTGGTCCGATATGGCTGGTTTTCAAACTTGACCAAGCTTTCATTGACAAAACTGTGACCCCCGGGGTGGGGCCAGATGTGACCCCAGGGTCACCATTTGAACAAAATTGGAAAAGGACCATAAGCTTATAGCAACAGCAAAATATTAAACCTCTGGCTCTTGCAGTTTCAGAGAAGAAGATTTTTTAAGTTTTTCCCTATACATGTCTATGTAAAACATGTGACCCTTGGGGCGGGGCCAAATGTGACCCCAGGGTCACCATTTGAACAAACTTGGTAAAGGACCATAAGCTTATAATAAATGTAAAATATCAAACCTCTGGCTCTTGTAGTTTCCGACAAGAAGATTTTAAAAAATAAATCCTATATAAGTCTATGTAAAACTGTGACCCTCGGGACAGGGACAAATTTGACCCCAGGGTCACCATTTGAACAAACTTAGTAGAGGACTATAAGCTGATCCTACATGTAATACATGAGAGCTCTGTGCCATGTGGTTCCAGAGAAGAAGATTTTTTTCAGTTTTTCCCTATACAAGCCTATGTAAAACTGTGACCCCCGGGGTGGGGCCAAATGTGACCACTGGGTCACCATTTGAACAAACTTGGTAGAGGACCACAAGCTTATAGCAAATACAAAATATTAAACCTCTGGCTCTTGCAGTTTCAGAGAAGAAGATTTTTTAAGTTTTTCCCTATACATGTCTATATAAAACATGTGACCCTTGGGGCGGGGCCAAATGTGACCCCAGGGTCACCATTTGAACAAACTTGGTAAAGGACCATAAGCTTATAGTAAATGCAAAATATCAAACCTCTGGCTGTTCGTTTCCGAGAAGAAGATTTTTTTTTAAAAAAATCCTATGTAAGTCTATGTTAAACTGTGGCCCCCGGGGCGGGGACAAATTTGATCCCAGGGTCACCATTTGAACAAACTTAGTAGAGTACCATAAGCTGATGCTACATGTAATACATGAGAGCTCTGTGCCTTGTGGTTTCAGAGAAGAAGATTTTTTAAAGTTTTTTCCTATATGTCTATATGAAAAACATGCAAAACCTCAATATACAAACTCTGGACCCCCGGGGCACAGCCATTTTTGACCCCGGGGACTCTATTTGAACAAACTTGATAGCCTAGGTGTTAGCGATCATTTTAAAAGAAAAACTGTTGAAATCTGTGCAGCGGTTCTGGAGAAGAAGATTTTTTAAGGTTTCGACCATATATGGCAATGGCAGCCATCTTGGACGTAGCGCTGACCTAATTTTAACAAATCTAAAAAGCATTTATCTAAGGACCATCCATGTGAAGTTTGGTCAAAATTAATCAAGCAGTGTCTGAGGAATAGTCGTTTGAAGAAAAGTTAACGAACGACAGACAGACGACAGACAGACAGACAGACGACGGACGACAGACAACACACCATCCCAAAATTCTAAAAATAGAATTTTATTATCGCTGAAAACAAAAACAAAACATACCAGCTACTTTGTCAAGCATCAGTCGGATTACCACTATCTCAAAATAGTACATGATAAACTTTTTTTTTTATACATTGATTACAAAGAAAGCTACATAGCTAACACAAATCACTCTGGATGGCACAGATGATGGTAACCTCTCGCATTAGAGACAGGGAAGCGAACCCGAGCTGCATTCGTCTAGTGACATTGGTGAGAAGTGAGTGAGTTCGAGTACGTTACCCAGACATGATTTGATATTTTGTAGCGCATCCGTGTTTGAGAGGGTAAAGACGCTGCGTTGGCAACCGTCTCAATACTGCGGGTTCGAATCCCACTGGAAGCTCCACTTGTAAGTGTTGATTCTTATGGACGACGGAAGTATACAGTACATGTCTTACATGTTCTACCCAGGAATAAGTGAGTGGTCGGCTTCCACCACTAAAACATGTTGACCATCATACATAGCCTAACATGTGCTGGAAAATGACATTACACACCAAACAAACAAAAAAAGTATTATTTCAATTGTCCTTAATAAAAATGTTTGTTCAAGGTCATGCAGTTTTTATGTCCAGCCAACTCCTAAACCCCTTCTTCTTCTCTTCTTCTTCTTCTTCTTCCAAGTACAAAGTTCATAATCATAATTAGCTCTTGAAATAATGAGACGCAACCTTATTGCGTATGTGTTTTCAATAGACCGTCTGTTGCACATTAATGTTCAAGGTCAACGTGAATACTGATGTAATTTTGGTGTTCATTCGAATAAGCTGTCCAACAATTTCAGATAATGAGATGAAACTGTTACCGTATCATTAATATATTGGGCGTGCACAACACCAAATATGGGCTCTTAAGTTTAAGGTCAAGCATCTTGGATTTGTAACCGGAGACCCCGGGTTCAATCCTCCATGGTGCCACTGAGTTTCATCGGTGTGTTCTTGGGCAAGGCACTTTCCCTTAGCCTCGTCCGTCGGATGGGGACATAAACCGGGTGGTCCCGTGTTTCTGTCTATCCTCCGAGCATGTTAAAGAACCATAGGAATCTATTCGATAATAAGAGTAGGGCACAGTTCCCTGATTCCTATGTATCCTTTCCCTCTCTCTCTGGGGCAGCTCTAAATAACCTATACTGTGTTGATGAGCCGTTAAACAACATTCAATTCAGTTCAAGCATCTTGCGCAAGACATTTTCCCTTGGCTTTGTCTGTCTGATGGGGATGGGGATGGTAAATAGAGGGTCCAAACAACCAAAGGCCATCCTGTCTGCATGTTAAATAATTATTACAATGTTTCTGACAGTAAGAGTAGGGGGATGTCTCGAAACACCCAAATCTACCTATTCCCCCAAATCTTCACCAAATCTACCCCTAAACTTCCCAAATCCACACCAAATCTACCTTATATGCTTTTACAATGATTTTATTGTACCAAATATCAAAAATAAAATAATCATTTGAGAAAAATGAAGATATATTTGTTAATTTATTACTGAATTAACGATTTTTTCGTTATTTTTTTACACATTGTGATAACAAAATAAATGATTAACAAATAATAAACAACTACATCTTCATTTTGCTGAATAATTTTTTTGTTGTGATATTTTTTGTAACAACATCGATGTAACACCATACAAGGTAGATTTGGTGTGGATTTGGGATATTTAGGGGTAGACTTGGTGTGGATTTGGGTGGATTTGGGGAAATAGGTAGATTTGGGTGTTTCGTTTAACCGGTCCAGGATTATTTTGTATTCTTTACCTCTCAATGAGGTGGCTTTAATAACCATAATGTGCTGATGATTGTTTTTATTTGCATTCCAGTGTTTTTTAAGGAGTTGAGCTCGCTATGAAGCAGTGCCTTATTCATATTAAACTTGATTGTAAAAGGCACTGACATAATATTCTATTTATCATGTAGATTATCCACATTTTTTGTATGAATTACTATTATTACCTATTTCTCAGAATGTTACGCTTATCGAGGACGCCGCCATGTTGTTGTTTTTTTGTTTGTTTTATGACGTCAGGCAACGTCACGTGCATGATGTCAGATAACGTTACGTATATTACTATATCTACAACATATGAAATATAAAAGACAAAGGAAGTAACACATACTCGTTCTTAATATTAAATATGTCATTAGCTCGACTAAAGAGAAAATGTCACCACTTGAACGTCGTCTTAAAGTTTGTATGTAAGCTTGCATCTCCGTAACTACTTTACACAATGGATTGGAACTTTACAAATGTGTTTGGCATCATTATACAACATATAAAGCCAGATTACGGTCATGAACTATGGTGGTATATTTCTGCCACTAAATACCAGGGAGTAAGTATACGGGGAGAAAAAACAGATTCATAAACGCTCTGGTTTATGTTGTCGCGCTAGAACGCCGCCATTTACTATTTTATCGATACAGGTAAATCGATCGTAAGCTCGTTACATGTGAAAAGTTAAAATTTCAGCCAACATATCAAATTAGGCTGTTTTAACAGCCTCTTTTTTACGTCTTTCTGATTTAATCAACATGACGGAATTACCTTCTTGACACAGATAAATATGTCTACTATTCACTTTTTGTTATTATTAATGCCTAATATAACCCATACTTCGTATCTCGTTTGCAATAGCTCCACACCATTTTTAATTTGAAAAACAAAAACGTTCAGCTTATATCTCAAAAGGCATATTTGCATCACCTCTTTTTTATGGCTTTGTCTTAAAATCACCACCTTGAAATTACCTTCTTGACAAAGATAAATATGTCTACTATTCCCCTTTTGTTATTAATAATGCCTAAATAACCCGTAGTCTCGTTTCTCGTTTGCAATAGCTATACACTGTCACCATTTTTTATTTGGCGCAGAGTGGCGCCATCTTTGTTACACGGAACTGTCTGGTAAATTGTGCTTTTATACATGCAAACAATTACACGCTCTGTATCAGAGGACACAATGTGAATAAATAATACTTATGTTTACATTTCGCACCTTTATTGAGTTTGTAAGTGTAATAATTTATAAGAATTTGCTGTTTTACACACACGCGCGAAACAACCGGAAGTAGTCATTTTCACGCAGTAGTGAAACACTCGCGCGACAACATATAACGGCAAAACGATCCGTTTCTCCTCCCCGTATACTTACTCCCTGTAGATACCTAGATAATTATCACGATTATTTCGAGATAGTAGCATGACCTTTTCGAGATAATAATGAATTTTCACGAAAATCTCATACAATTTGTTCGATACAATTATCTAAATGTCATTAACTGTCATGACGTTTAATGCCACGATAATGCCCACTTCTGCCACCATCACGAATAGTTCAATACCGTATCCGGTTGGGGGTAAAAGCCGTACCGTACAGTCCGTACAATAACAAAAACTATCGGAAATTGTAGGTGTGGCATGGAAATTATAATGGCTAAAAGTGTCTATGAAAGTGATCTATGATATGTATACTATTGTTTATATAATTGATGATAAAACAGATGTAATTATATTAAATCTAAAAATAAATATTTGATGTTATAATATATAAAATCAATGTTTCTATATGATGAAAAGATTACAAAACATTTCCCGTATGTTCACCATTTATCATTCCACTTACTGTTATCATATATATAGATGTAATAGTATATGTGTGACATTGACCTTGAAGGTAGGGACCTGGATCTAAGTCGCTACACATCATCTCATTGTGGTGAACATTTGTGTGTAATATTATAAAATCCAATGATAAATAAAGAAGTTAGAGCCTGAACACGACATGTTAAGCAATAACCTTTGAAGTACATGTGTATGACCTTGACCTTGAATGTAGGGACATGGGTTTTAGTCGCGACACATCGATAGACTCATAGTGGTGTAATTTGTTTATAATAGATAAAGAAGTTCAGCGTGGACACGAAATTTTAAGCAATGCCTTTCAAGAAACATTTGTGACCTTGACCTTGAAGGTACGGACATGGCTTTTAGTCGTGACACATCGTCTTATGGTTGTGAACATGTGTATCTAATATTGTTAGAATCCAATGACAGATAAAGAAGTTATAGCCTGGACACGAAATGATAAGCAATAACCTTCAACAAACTTCAAAGTTTATGTGTGACATTGACCTTGAAGGTAGTGACCTTGTTCTTAGTCGCGACACATCGTCTCATGATGGTGAAAATGTGTTTATAATATTATTGAAATACAAAGATAAATAAATAAATTATAGCCTGGAAACGAAACTTTAAGTAATGCCAAACAAAGAACATGTGTGACCTTAACCTTGACCTAGCTCTTAGTCACGACACATTGTCTCATGGTGGTGAACATTTGAGTATAAAAAAAACAGTATTAGTATACAATGACACCGGTAGGGGACTTACAATTATTAAGATTAAATTAAAATTACTGTTTTAAAATCTGTATGTCTGTCTGTCTGTCTACTTGTAAAGTTATAACTTGTGGAACTTACGATATTTTGTACACTGTGCCAGGTACAGTTTGTATTGTTTTGTTTAATATTATATATTATAGATTATATACTATATTTTATAATAATTGATATAAATTTGATCATCTTGATATTGTGTACATCCTATGAAAAGTAGGGCCATATATAAATGGTAATCATTTTGGTTTTGATAGCGATATACGGTACAGCTTTTACCAATAACCAGGTTATTTATAAACAGTCTATTTATAGATATATAAACTGCCGTGAGACGTGAATTTTCGCGATAGCTACTCAGAATTATTAAGAAAACAAATGATTAACTAGCTAGTAACGTGAATTTTCATGATAATTATTCAACATTATTTCGAAAACAAAATGTGAAATGTTTAAGATAATTCTTATCGTGTTAACTATTGTGCTAACGTGATGACAGAAGTGAGCAATATCGCAGCAAGTTTTGTTAGATAAAATTGTTGAAAATTAACATTATCTCGAAATTTACACGATAAATTATCTAGCTATCTCGTGGCAGAAATCTGCCACCATAATGAACAACTATTAAATATGAATTAATTACTACTACTATAAGTTTTTATTTTCCTCGCCCTTTGGCACAAGGCCTTTTGGCGAGCGTTTCTATGTAATTCATTTTATTTATTCATTAATTATAATTATTCTAAGGAGATTATTTTAACGTTATTATCTTTCAAGAAATGACAAGAACAAAGCAGACACTTTAATATATGCCCAAGGAAGATTATGGGGTTCACCAAAGTTTTTTGTTTTTTTAAATAATTTACATCAAATAGCCAGGCCATATAAAAAGGGTACCAGTTGGGGGCATGGGTCAGGGGTTTGTGAAATATCAAAACACTCTCTAGTAAGTTAAAAATGTTCTATTTATTTATTTTTATATAAATGCACCCGTCCTCAGCATATTTTGTCTGATCATTGCTCCCTTGTTTAATTTACTGAAATGTTTAAAATATATTGCATATAAAAGGTTGTAAAATATGATAAAAATACCCAGTGCGGTTTGTCAGGCACCCGTCCTCAGCATCCGAATTTTCTTAATACTGTCTAGAGACCTTCGTCTGAAGAAGGGTGTTTGTCCACATAGAGCCACGTGGAGGCCACACTGGGGAGGGCAATGATCAAAGATATACATAGATATTATGTGATATAGTGGAACAGAAGCCTGCTCTAATAATGAATGACAGCCTATAGATAAAACTAAAATCTCCGACGCTTCTGATAAAATAAGTGGTAATAAGTATTAAAATGTGTATATACAACTAAAGTTTTGTCGGAGATATTAATGTGCGCAGTGGGGTATTCAATATTTAAGTGTACTGTAAACATATGTGGGTTTATCCCATAAATTACAACATATATATAACAATGGTTAGAGCATATTGAAAGCATAGGTGGATTATTTCCTTCCAAAGATAGTTAAATAAAAGTACAAGATATATCTTATTACCTTATAGGTACATGAAAGAGGTATATCTCCTATTGAGGAGGTGTTTAGTAAATATGGGATATGATATTGTCATGGGTAGTTTATACATTTTATACAATGTGGGTTATGCTGTAGGATATGTTTAAAAGATGTGTGTATTGAACACAGAAAACAAAGTGATGACGATGACTATACGCGTTTACATGCAGAAAATAGATATGTCGTTGGTCAGTACTAGAAAGCCAGTACGACGACCGTCTAAGCTAGCTAGGAACAGTAACCTAAATTGGCATTAAAGTAACCCAATCAATATAATTTAAAAGACTTCGTATTGATTACCAGATAGAAAGGTAGTTCAACGACCGTCTAACTCAATGACAAACAATTCAGACCGATTTACTCACTAAATATTGATATGTCGAAGTGGGTGGCTTTAATATAGTCACCAAGAGCGCTGAAAACCAATTGTTTGTGTCTTTTTTCGGGATCGGGTTAATTATTAAAGTTTAGAGGGATTGAAATTTGCTGGAGTTTAGATTTACCTTCGTCCCGTTTTGTGTCGAGCTGACTGCATTCAAGAAGAAAGTGGTCAGTGATGTATGTGACCGAGCAGGAAGGACAGTTTTTGGAAAGTTCCATAATGATGTGGCTTCCTAGACTCGCAGGTAATAAGTTATATCCCATTATAAGTCTGATTATAGATTTGGAAAGGATTTTATTGCCCGAAAACAGGTCACGATTTCTAAAGTTATGGCTAGGTCTAGAAAAAATGGAATTTACTTGTCTGATTAGATAGGTAATTATTTAGTTTAACATCAATTGTTTTACGGATACAGGAATAAACTTCTGAAGGCCCAAAAGCTACCTGTTTATCAATAAAAGATGGTCCAATCCATCTTTACAAGCTAGGTCGGCCTTTTCATTGCCGGAAAGAGTTACCTGGGCAGGGCACCAGTAGTATAGATAGTAGGGGTATAAGGCCAGTTTTCCCTCGCGTGGAATGAGAACAACTAGTGAAATATGCCAGGGTGGACTCAGGCGTAACTCTCATTTATATCACCAAGATCTAAATGTAAGTCACGCCTGAATCAACACCAACATATTTCATTAGTTTTCTCAAGCACCCCGCTCAGGGAAACTCGCCCTATACCCCTTCTATCTATACTACTAATCAATCCGGTTTGCTATTTTAATAACATAACATTTGCAACTCGTTAAGCAAAGTCAGACGGAACCGGGCAGTAGTCTTCATCATCGCTCTGCATATCATTTTTTTACCATGGAGTATTTTATTTTCCTACACTTTGCTATTTTGTATTTCAGTTCAAGATATTATTTAATATTTTCAATATCCTTGAATGGAACCCAACTATTGAAATCCTCATTGTAACCCTTCCATTTAATCAATGCTTGTTTCTTTTTATAATCACGTCGTATTACTTTTTCAATCCTGAATATTTCTTGCTTTGCTTTTATCATTTCTAATTCATAAAAGCTTCCGTTAATGTTTTCGTTGTTTAAATCTTTTATTTTGTATGTCACAGGATTTGGGTTTTGAATTTCATCAACAACAAATATGTCTTCAGTCCAATTCGGGGTATAACCTTTCTCAAACGTTCTTTTATATTTGCTGATTCTAACATTATCCCCTATTTTAAACTTTGGTTTAATTTGATTACTTCTCATCTTTCCATACAAGTTGAAATACACCGTTCCTTTATTTTTCTCATCACTAGCCTCAATCGGTGTCATTTTAATACTCCGATGTTTTGTATTATTATACTTCTCAACCATTTCTCGTAACACGTCTAAATATGTGTTTGTATTGTTTGCTGTAAAATATTTCCACATCCTCTCTTTTAATGTTCTGTTAAATCGTTCAATTACTACAGCTTTTCCAAAATTAAAAGTGTGATACATTTTGATATTATTATCATCAAGAAATTGCTTAAACGTCTTGTTGTAAAATTCCACACCTTGATCAACCCACAACAATTTACACTGTCTTCCTATACTGATTATCTGTTTGAACGCTTTGGTAATTTCTAAACCAGTTTTATTTGGAACGGGTACAACCCAAGCAAATTTACTAAATAAATCAATAACAGTAAGCAAGTATTTAGTACCTTTATTATACTTTGAAAACGATTGCATGTCAACCAAGTCAGCAGACCATATTTTATCAATTTCATTAACAATCACACCTTTCTTCGTATAGGCTTGTGAAGTTCATCTGCTAACTTGACAAGTTAGCAGATGAACTTCACAAGCCTATACGAAGAAAGTTCACTCAACGCCTTTTCTCGTTGTTTGGCTCTCCAAGTCCTAGTTTATATTTTGCACTAATTACAGGCTTGACTAATAAATTCTTAGCAATCTTTTCTCCAATAGTTTTAGACTTACTAGATTTCAAACCAGTAAGCATGTTTTTATCACACATCGATTTATTACTAGGATTTTCATCATAACAAATATCATGATCTTTGCAAACAGCATCTAATTCATTTGAAGGTTCTCCACTATCAAGCGGATTACCGGGACCGTAATATTTATAACCAGGAAGTGTTAGCCCTTTTTTGGGTAGCAAAGGGAGCAAAGTTTTATGAATATCAATATTTCCACCTTCTGTGTGTTTTTACAAACTTTGTTTTAGTAATACCGCAAGATGCACAAGTTGCTCTTAACATTTTTCTACCATTTTTTGCTAAAACATACTTAGGATCAACATTTTCAGTAACCTTTTTTTCTTTTATACAATAGCTCATATATAATATGATTAGATTAAACTTCGTTTACAAAATATGATTTAATAATGTTTTCATTTTCTGTTGGTTTGTATGGTTTTAATAATTTGTAAAGAATATCGTACACACTATTTCCTTCTTGCAACTTTTTGACAAAGTACAAACAGAAATATCCGCACAGGACACTTGTTTTATCTTGATATTGAATGTTGTTGTATTTTATATCAGGTATGTAAGTTAAAACTTCTTTTGGCGGGCTCAAACCAAACGGATCGAAGTAATAAGTATCATGGTAACAAGTCCAGTGTGTACCAGGTCCAGTATGATCATCAAGATTAATAGTACCACATTCTTGTTTATTTTGTTTTGTTGGTAATTTGTTCTTGCTAAACACTCCCCTGAATTTTTCTATACCTAACCGCTTAACCCACTTTATTATGTCTAAGTTAGAGATAGGTTCGTTTTTGAAAATTAACTTTTTTTATGAATGGAATACTTCTGTATGGCCTAATTTGCGAGTCTACTTGCAAACCTTTTCCACGATCAACTCTTAGTCCTTTTAATTTTCTACCCACTTGCAAACCTTTTTCAGTTAAGCCACTAATAAGAGATCCAATCAATGGAATTCCTAGTGATGCAAGCATTCCAAGAAATCCTCCATCTTGTGGTTGCTGCTTTGTCAGTTTAATAGGACAACAACCTTCAGATTTTATTATCTTTTTTATTTGTGGTAGTCTTAATTTATTTGATCCAAGAAGTGCTTGTTTTTTGCCACTAGGAATATTACCATCCCATTTCCGAATAGTTTACCAATTAATTTCAGTACTAGCCAGACCACTAAGTGCTCCTGTTGCTAGAGGTCCTAATACGTTTGGAACACATTTAGCAACTGTTGGTAAAATTGTTTTAGTTAGCAAACCAGCTAATGCACCTAAAAAGCCTCCATTCTTAGACTGAGATCTCATTTGCGATTTTGATATATTTATGTCTAATCCCTGCCCGCCAGATTTAGCCTTGTTAATACTGTTAATCTTGGTAGCTGTAAGTAGCAAAGGAAAGTTTCAAGTTAGATGGTTATTTTTTAGCCTGAGTGTTAATTCACTTTTGTTTTCATATGCTTTTGCCAGACTTCGTTTCTGGCCGTCTGATAAATTTACTGAATAATTTACGTAAGTCATATATATTATAAGTTAGATTAAACAATAACTAGTTCATTCCCGACAGTATCAATAACAACATCTTCCTCATGTAGAACCAGAGTATAAACTTTATATCGAGCAGCAGGTGGTATATTTAATTTATATCTCAGAATTAGTTCTTTTGGATCAATAGTGACTTCATTTTTCTTGTAACTCAAATCGAAATACATCATTCCAAAAAGAGTTTTGAAATTGCTCAGGTTTATTAAAGTTCCAGTGTTTTTATCATTTTGCTTGTAAGAATAATTAATAACATCTCTGAATATTCTTATGATATTAGCACACCTATATTCGGTTTCTGGATAATAAACTCCATTTCCAACTTCCAGTCTAGCTGATTGTAAATAGCAATTAGTATTAGCAGCATTTACCTTAAACGTATCCAAAAGATGAGGATTTTGTGTTTGAGAAGAACTCTTGTCGGCCCTTTGCAAATAAACAAACACATGTTTGGGATTTTTAACACCAGCGTTATTCTAAATACGGATTCAGTTAGATCAGAACTTCCACTCTCTTGTATCATTTCACGGAGGTAAGTCCATCTTGTTGATATCATATGATTTGTCATTACGTAACTTAAACCATCTGGGTTAAATATCATTCTGGGTATCCACAAAACTAATTTATTAATAGCTACTCTACCATCATCACCACCAGCTTTGAAAATTAGCACATTATCATTTGTTAGTTGCAAGCTGATTTGAATTTGACCAGGAGGAAGCATGTTTGTTTCCAAACCTCCGAAGAAGGAATATTTGTTTAATGGAATTATAGAATCAACTTTTTGATTAGTTATGATTAAAGCATGGCGAATTGCAAATCCTGAACCAGCTTGATCGTTTCGAGATTCTGCCACAGCCGTGGTATCTAAATAAAAGTATTCGTTTGTTCCGGTTGTTTTTGCATAATCATCAGAAACTTCAAGCAAGTTTTTGACATTAACAAGTCTGTGAAGATTATTTCCATCGTAAACTGTTTTTCCATTTTGCCTTACTTGCATTTGATCAATCAGTGAAGCCGCATCATTAATTAGAGCAATTTCATCGGCGGCTGCGAAAGCGGCTCCATCAGCAAGTTTGTTTACTTGAAAACTGATTTCAAAATATGCATTATACCAATCAAAGTAAAAACTTCTGTCATTTAGTGTAAACTGATAACCACTTTTCATTTGTCTGGTATTATTTCCTGGTTGTGTTATAGGAGTATCTAGCTGAATAGGTACATGTTCATATCTAGTATTATATTGATTACTTCGAAACATCTATATATACTAGTAATTAGATTATTTTTTATTAATTAATCGATTAATTCTAGCATGGATTCCTCTTCCGGATAGTAATCTGTTAATTTTTGTATTTACATCTTCTTCAATTACATTATCAGCCGCAACTTTAGCTACATCTTTTGTGGCAGCTTTTGTAAGTTCTTTTAAAATTATATAACCTTTTGGTTTACTAGGAGGTTTAATAACTGAAACTAACATATCAGCAGCCATTTTTCCTACTTCATCTCCAAGTTTTTTATAACCACTTTCTAAGATTTGTTTTCCAGCAGTTTCTAATGCTTTCTTACCTGCTGTTTTTACAGACTCACTAAATATTTTGGATCCGACTTTTGAAAAAATGTCAAATATGCCAGCTCCGGTTAATCGATCAACTCGAGTATATGTTCCCGTACTAGTGTCATAAACTTTTTTTAAACGTGCCATATAACTTATGTTACATTAATTCCTTCAAAACAAATCGAAATGATGTGTGGACACCATTAAGATTAATAATTTTACCAGAGAAATCGGTTATGTAAATATTAATACTGTTAATGATCGTTTTGTTTACCTCACAGAACCCGACTCTTATCGGTTCATCTTTGAAAGGATATGATCTCGTAAGATCAGCTGTACTTATTTCATAAATGACATCCCCGTATGATCCGTCAACAATAGAATTACTTATCAAATCACAGTGGATATACAATGTATCAATAGAATTTGTTATGTTTGGTGTCACAGTTCCAAATTTAGTTTCTCTGATAACTGCATCTTTGTCAAACCCGATCAAGATGTGAAAGTTTGATTCTCTTAAATCAAGCATGAAATTATAAAGAACAGTAACTAAACATTTGAAACTTGATAAATCAAACTCAATTCTTATCGGGATGGGTGAGTCATCGGTTAAATCATTGTTTACAGCCAATGCTTCTTTTATGTAATTATCGATATCAGCATAACTGTAATTTCCGTTTGTAAAAATAATACTTTTCCAATCTGTTCCATTGTGATACCTTATCACTTTGTTATTAAAATCCTCGCTAATATTATACCACGAGTAAGTCATAGAATTAATCTTATCAAGTCCGATGCCGTACTGTTTGTTCTTACCTAATATTAATGGTCTGTCAAATACAGTTGTAAAATTACTCGGTGTATTTGAGCTATTAATTATTGACGCTTTCTCCGATGATAATACAATTTTTTGTTCCATATAATATAAGATGGATAAAATTAATCATCTATATAAAACAGTTTAAAACTTGATTTTTCAAAATTGTAAACAAGTGTAAGGTCTTCTGCCGCACGTACAGAGAAAAGAATAATATCTCGTTTTAAATAAAACTCAAATGTTTCTTTTGACACAGACCTGCCATCTATCTCCACCGTGTCAAGATGCTTTATATTCCTCCTACCTGTTGTATAAATTATGAATTGTCCTACATCCACTCCTGTATAAGTAAAATCTACTTCAAATACATAACGGCCTTCTTTTTTAATGTTGAGTTCGCCAATCTTGTCGACTCACCTCACAGAATAATATTCTTCACCTTTTATAAGTGGATTGGCTACAAAAGTAAACGCATGGAGAAAACTAGTAGTACGTTCGGTTCTTTAAAGTGGTTTTTGCGTCGGGTATGATACAAAAGTATTAAATCTACCATCATAATCTCGATTAATACTTATTCCATCTATCGTATATTCAAACAGTTAAATCCGACTTAAATAGTCTACTTTTACTTTCAACTCATCAATTATACCAAGAATTGCTGTGTGCCGGCTACCAGACTTTTGATTAAACTGTTTTAATGAAGCTATCTCACCATCAAAAGCTGTGTTTCATTTTTCCTGAGCAGCTTTCAATTGCTTTGAAGCGTCATCAATAGCAGTCTCAAGTTTATCGGTGTTAACCAGTTTGCTCAGTGCAGTCTCAAGTTTATCAGTGTCGACCAGTTTGCTCAAAGCAGTCTCCAGCGACTTACCGCCAACCATTTTCTTTTTGATGTCTTCAAATTCTTTGTTGATATCAGCAACGTTGGTGTTTATCTGCTCATTTAATATTTTAATTTGAGTTATTTCGGTAGTAAAAGCAGTTCTCATTTGTTTTGAAGCATCGGCAATAGCAGTTTCTAGTTCATTATTGTCAACCATTTGTTTATTGATTTCTCCGATCCGTGTATTAATATTTTTAACACCAGTTCTTATTTGTTCGCTTAATTTCTTGTAGTTTTCACTCTCTTTCAATCCATCTTCTTTCTTTTCTAGCTCTTTCAAAGCATCACTCATAAGTTTTATTTCGTCTTTCAAACCGTTTTGAATTTCAATCATTTTCTCGCGGTTTGCTTGTAACTTTGTTTGTATTTGACTAAGTTTATCTTCAACACCTGTTGTCAGAGTTTTTATCATGTCTGGAATTTTTTCAATATTATAATCACGTATGATTTTTGCAACTCTTCTTTGAGGAAATTGCTTTGTTGCTGCATCATCTGCTTTTGCCGGATTGCCTACATTGATAATTTTATTTTTATTCATGTCAAGATTACTTCTCAAAACATTTTCCTGGTTTCTGCCTTTGTGAAGATAATTAACCAAATGTTTTTGTTTTACATACTCGGACAGCACAATACCGAAATTTGTAATATTAACACTGCCAGTAGTAACTTCGTCGCCAAGATCGTTAAAAAGCCCCATTATATTTAATATGATTAGATTTAATATTACCAGTGAAGTTTCTTTTGATCAACTTCCTCGGGCGATCCAGATACAGAAAGTCGTACTGCTTGTCAGTCGCTTTTCTGTACTGCTCTTTGCTGACATCTTGTCATTTGGAAAGCATACCAAGCTCGCGATTAACAGGAGTTGCAAAGAAGATGTAATGAGAACAGTTCAAACGAATGTCTTTGGGAGTTTTGTAATAAGATTGAGATAAATAAATTACGCAACACTTTTTGTGTCTTCCCTGGATGAAATAATTAATAATATCATTTTGATTACGTTCACAAACATAATCATCAAAAATGGCTATCTTCTGATTATCTGAATCCAAATCATTCACAGGGATAACTTCATCATTAGAACAGTCTAATATATCTTCAACTGGGATTTTATTCTTTTTTGCTATCTTTTCAAGTTTTTGTGATAAGTTCTTATACTTTGACTGCTCCAAGTTTTTAGCAAACAAGTAAATCTTGTCGTAATAAACTAAAGGTTTCAATAGCATGTGAACTAATGTGTTTGTCTTGCAGGAACCTGAATTACCACAAATTAACATTCTAAAACAACAGTCTGGCATGAAGTTCCATATCTGTTTAAAATTGCCGTTTTCTGTCTTCATGTCATAGTTTGGAATTTCCATTATATTAATAGTCAGATAATATTAATATTATCCAAGTATTATTATATATGTCTAAAGTGTATTGTGGAATAAAACAAATCCCCCGTGGTAAACGCCTTGGAACAGAAGCAGAATGTTTTAAAGCTAATCAAGTCAGATATTACGGATTACAAAAAGTAGTTAAAAGCGTAGTTAAGACTGCAGTTGAAAAAGCAGTTAAAAAAGCAGTCAAGCCTGCAATCAAAAAAGCAGTCGGACCTGCTGTCAAAAAAGCGGTTAAACTCAAAGCTATAAAAGCAGTTAAGCCCAAAGTTAAAAAAGCAGTCAGGCCTTATCATCCCATGGATGACTACTGGGAGCGGAGCCAATTTGATTAAAAACTTATCTAATCTTTAGTATATAATGTCTAAAGTGTATTGTGGAATAAAACAAATCCCTCGTGGTAAACGCCTTGGAACAGAAGCAGAATGTTTTAAAGCTAATCAAGTCAGATATTACGGATTACAAAAAGTTAAGATGAATATCCCAGGACCTACAAAACAAAAAGATGCAGATCCTGCTGTTTGGAGACCAACAAGGAAAAATCCAGGAAGTCTGTCGAAACAGAAGAACTACCAAATATTATTTATTTGTTAGGATTAGAAGCAGAGCGAAAACGCATAAATAAAATGTTAAGCAAATCTGAATCTCCCAGTAAGATAACACGTCTTAAAAAGAAGCTATGTAAAAAACAAAATGAGGCTAAAAAAGCGCATGCGAATATTGAACTCATAAGAAAAAATTTAAAAGCAGCTAAACCTGCAGTCAAGAAAGCGGCTAAACCTCCAGGTAAGAAAGCAGTTAAACCTCCGGCTAAAAAGAAAGCAGTTAAACCTCCGGCTAAAAAGAAAACAAAAACTACGTAATACTCGATTTAAATTCACTTGGTTTAACTTATATCAACTTATCTTAATTTATCTTATTTTAATCTAACTTATATTATTACATGTCGTTGTTAAAATGGAAAGAATTAGTCGATAAAATATCGAATAATCTTGTTAAAGAATTTGAAAATAAAGTTATTCAAAAAAGACTAGAAAAAGGAGCTAGTCGTGATTTGTACAAAGAAATATTTAAACCTGTAACTAGCGAAATAAAAAGTCAGTCAGAACAGCTAACAGAGCAGTTAGCTTCTCTTCCGAAAATAAGTCAGCAATTAGCCGCTCTTCCGGCAGCAATAGGCGAGGAAGTAGAAGAAAAACAAATATACCAGGGATTTCCCCAGTTATTTGCTGAAGAATCAACTACTGGTGATATAAATGCTGGAATCGATAAAAAAGTGATTGATTCACATAACTTACCCTTACCATCAAGCATAGCCAGAGATAACTCAAAACTTGGAAATACACTCAGAAAGGTTGGCGAGATTATTCAACAAAACGGTCGCGATAGGGCTGTTTTTACTAGCCAAATTAAAAAAGAAAAGATTGCAATCGCGAGAGAAAACTATAAACAGGCCAGGGGAAACCTAAAAAAAGAGTCAGACGCTTTAAAATATTACAGAGTAAGAATTGATGCACAAGCAGTGCATAGTGAAGTTTTTTCAGGGAAAGGATTACAACAAAATAAAAATTCCTACAAGGTCGACAAAGATGGCAACTATGGAATGTTGCAAATTGATTTACCTAAGCTTGTTGGTCATCACAAGCTTATTGCCAAACAAGGAGAAGCGGTTGTGCTAGATATGAAAGTGGATGATGATTTTATAGACTTGATAACAAAGCGTTACAATAATAAAAAAACCTTATTCAAAGCTGTCTCAGAATGCTTTTAATTAAGGAACTAACAGAATTATCTGGTTTACCAATTCACAAAGGTTCTTCAAAGTTCAAGAAGATTTTAGGAGGTTGTGCTGATGTTGAATATTACAATAGTCCTGATGATTTGATGAATGATCTAGAGTTAGTATGCGGAAGTATCGAATCAGGAAATAATAGTCCACAGCTAATAAATAAAGGTATTGGCATAATCGATGAATTATTAAAAATAGATAAAATATCATCCAAAGAACATGAGCAACTATTTTCTAAATAGCTTAATTAAATTATTGTCTAACTGTAATTATACATGACACAAATTACTAACAAAGAAGAATTAATTGATCATTTGACGCGGCTTGTGGCTGCATACAGGCGCAGTTATAAATTGTGCGGCATTATAAACACAACATTACAAATTACCAGTGGAATAATTGGTTGTACTGCTGTATTAGCATTGGTTCCAGCAATTCCTGTTTTCATAGCTGTAGTTGGCGCAGTTCCTCCAGTAGTTGCTGTTTTAGCAAGCAAAACAAGAATAGCAGAAAAAAAGACTTTGTTAAAAACGCATCATAGGAGTTTTAAACAACTTCTATCATATGTCCAAACAACCACAGGACTAGAAAATGACGAGGAGATAATTAGGATTGTCTTTAATAAAATATTAGAAATTCAAAAGAATGATAACTTTACAGAACCTCTGTATATGAAAAGGTTCAAGCTTAATGGAAATTAAGCTGGTAGAGATGCTTCGTAGGGGCATCTGTTCAAGTTAAACGGTCATGGCATTCAGTCGTAATTCTTGTCTGACTTGTTTCCATATCCTATCATACTTTTCTCTGGTTGGTTTTGTTTTAATCGGTTTTGTTTCTTTTTCTATTTTTAATATTTTAAATATTTTCTGAAATATATATTCAAATTTGATTGATCTTTTTCGACCTTCTATTTTATCCAAAATCTTTACAATTTTGTAAAACAAATCTTCGAATCTTTGCCTATTTGCAGAAGACAAATCATATTCTACCAAGTATTTATCTAAGTGGTGCTTTCTGTGGTAAATAGTTTTCTTTCGGCTGTAATTGTAACCTGCAATAAGATTGTAGCCGTTGTGAGTGCCACAATTAAGACAAACACGCTCGTTATCAAAAACTTCACAAGTATCATTACAATTCACACATGCGTAAGTACACTTGTAACACAGCTTGGATCTGGTACACTATTTACAAAGCTTCTTTTTATTAGTTGTGTAAAATAAAACGCAATCTATGCCCACCCCAGGAGGATCAATAATATCTAAAACTCTTTCACAATATTTGCAATTCATTATATTATAATATAGCATTATATATTTAAATATAGGCTTAAAGAAATATTATCTTATATAATTATATAAATGGAACGTATAGAAAAGAAAGTCAAAAACGTTAAGAAAGATCAAACGGAACATGCAAAAACTATTGATTTTGAAGATGCGAGTAAATTAGATGCAGAGCTTTTAATTTTTTTCAAACTTTCAAGATTTGACAGAAAGAATCATAGTAATGGTACAACAACCAAAACTGTCATATAAAATATAAAAAAAGGAGATATAAACAAACTGCGTGCTTTTTGTAAAAAAACAAATTTCAGAGGCAACCAGTTACCATCCAAAGTTATACGAAGTTTCTTTTATTGCCCACTATGACATTCTACTTAAGCAAGGAATTGAAATTATTATGTATGGTTGATTAAAATAATATAATCTTTAATATATGAGTATTTACAGTTATGCGGAAGAAGAAAGAAAACATTTTGAAGAGGAACAGAAGGTTTATGAGAAAGTAGCTGCTTACGAGCAGGCTCTTTTAACCAAGACAAATGAACTTATCAAAGAGTTTGAGACTGTTCACATGCAACGATTGTCAGATGATATTGTAGCTTTTAAAAAAGATTGGGCAATAAAAACTGAGATTGAGTGCAATGATGCTGTAAAGCTTCTCACAGATCTAGCAGAAAAAGAAATTAAAATTTTTAATGAAACACAATTAAAAGTAATGTCTGAAAATGTTGAGTCGTTCAGAGATAATCTAATCAGCAATCTAGAAAAACCTCATGTGATTAATACTGATAGCAGATGTCATGAAGACTTTGAAACGTTTGTCGAAAGTTTAAAAGAAATGATTGATGCAGAAGTTTTGATAAAGACGAGTTTATAAACTATTGCAAATACAGGATAAAATAAAATCACTGGCAGCTGGAGGCGATTTTGAAACTGTTGATTTTGACAGATACTGCAAATATCATGTAAAAATAAGTCAAATGATAGATAATAGAGTTCTCGAGGAAAAATGCTTTCGGAGATATTTAGACATTCTCCTGGATAATGAAATAGATGCTCTCTTGGATGAGGTTACTAACGAGGGCACCGGTGGACATATTTATGAGGTTACTGATGAGGATACCGGTAAGGACACCGATGAGGATCTCGATGAGGACGTCGATGAGGGTGAAAATATTAAATAAAAGAATGTTATTTAATTAATTAATTAATTAATTAATAGGGGCTTAAAGAAATAATCTTATGTAATATTATAATAATGAGTATCCAAGAAATTGAAACATCTCCAAAACAGTATAGCAAGGTTTTTAAAGTAAATGTTGTCAGTAATGATCCGCTCAGACAACTACAAAAAACACAATCAAGAGTTGTGAACTTTCTTGAACAAGAACTAAGAAAAACAGGTGGATTTAAATTAAGCATTGATGTAAAACTTACTTTTAAAAAACAAGTATCGGGTGATAGAGGAGGTTTTGATTTTGTATACAAAACAGCTTACTTTGCCTCAAAGGCTGTAATAATATTAAACAGAAATCAAATATCAGAAGAATTAGACAAAGCACATGAAGAAATTATAAATAGAATTGGAAATTGGATTCAATTGGGAAGTGGTTGGATAATTGAATCACTAGATGCACATTACATAAATCGAGTAAAGTACAAGCCTTTGCGAGGTAGCTCGTATTTAGCATTACCAAAAGAACTGCAACGTCACAAAAAAGGTTTAATAAATATAAAAAATGAAAAAGATAACGAATGCTTCAGATGGTGCCATTTGGCTTATGAATTTCCTGCCAATAATAAACCACAAAGGATAACAAAGTATAAAAAGTATATTGGTGATCTAAATTATGAAGGAATTACATTTCCCGTTACTATCAAACAAATCCCAAAAATAGAAAAACAAAACAACATCTGTTTTAACATATTTGGGTATGAAGATAATCAAGTATACCCTTTGCACATATCAAAATATAAAGCAGAAAAAACATGTGATATGCTTTTAATCACCGAAGAAGAAAAAAAAATCATTACGTGTGGATAAAAGATTTTAACAGTTTGATGTTTAATCAAACAGCATACAAGGGGAAAAAATGATTTTGTAAAACATGCTTGCAGTGCTTTAAATTAGAAAGAGTTCTGGAAAAACATAAACCTGTTTGTCTTTCACTTAATGGTAAGCAAGCAGTAGAGATGCCAAACAAAGATGAAAAAGTTAAGTTTAAAAACTACGACAGACAGCTAATGGTTCCGTTTGTTATATATGCTGATTTTGAAGCAGTAACCGAAAGTATTTCTTCAGTATCAAACAATCCTAAAAAATCACATACAGAAGAATATCAAAAACATACTGATTGCAGTTATGGGTATACGGTTATTTGTTGCTATGATGATCAGTATTCAAAACCAGTTGTAACGTATAGAGGACCAAACGCTGTTTACAAGTTTTTGAAAAAAATGATAGAAAAAGAAAAGTGGTGCAAGAAAACTATGAATGCAAACTTTAAAAAATATCTATTAATGTCACAGAAAGAAGAAGCTGGATTCCAAAAATCTAAATCATGTCATATTTGTGGTAATGGTTTTGCAACAACTCTCAAAAAAGGTGACGCGGGTTATACAGTAGCATACAAAAACTCCATCAGAAAAGTCAGGGATCATTGTCATATAACTGGACAGTATATAGGAAGCGCTCATGACATATGCAATATTAATTTCAGGTTGACTAGAAAAATACCTGTTGTGTTTCATAACTTGAGAGGATATGACTCTCACTTCATAATGCAGCACATCGGAAAGTTTAAACGAAACATAAATGTTATACCAAATAACATGGAGAAGTACATGGCTTTTATGTTAGGACAAAGTTTGGTGTTTATTGACAGTTTTCAGTTTATGTCTCAGTCATTAGAAAATTTAGTAAAAAACATCCCTTCGTTTCAATACACCTCCCAGTAATACTTTGATGATAAGCTAGAATTAATAAAACAAAAAGGCGTTTATCCTTATGATTACATGAACAGTTTTGAACGCTTCAAGGATGATAAGTTACCTGATAAAGATAGCCTTTATTCTCAATTAAATGATGAGCACATTTCAGATGCAGATTATGATCATGCTAAAACAATATGGAAAACATTTAAGATTAAAAATATGGGAGAATATCATGATCTGTATCTTAAGACTGATGTGCTGCTACTGACAGATGTTTTTGAAAACTTTAGAAAAATGTGCAATGAGTTTACAAATTAGATCCTTGTCATTACTTCAGTAGTCCTGGTTTATCCTGGGATGCATGCCTCAAGATGACTGGTATCCAACTTGATTTAATAACTGATATTGATCAATATTTGTTTGTGGAAAAAGGATTAAGAGGCGGCACGAGTTATATTGCAAATAGATATTCACAGGCTAACAATAAATATATGAAAAACTATGACAAGAAAAATGAAAGCAAGTACATAATATATCTCGATGCTAATAACTTGTATGGGTGGGCCATGTGTCAACCGTTACCTACTGGCAACTTCAAGTGGGTTGATAAGTTTGAAAGGAAAATCAAATTATATTGTTGAGTGTGATATCGAGTATCCTGAGAAACTGTATGACTTGCATAATGATTATCCTCTCGCCTCGCAAAGTTTAAATATCAAAGATGAGTGGTTGTCAGACTATTGTAAAAATTTAAAACAAAAGTTTAATTTAGGACATTGTAATGTTAATAAACTTGTTACTACGTTGAAAAATAAAGAAAAGTATGTCGTGCATTTTAGAAACTTAGAATTGTATAAAAAAAGCTTGGATTGAAGGTAACAAAAATACATCGAATACTACAGTTCGACGAATCAAAGTGGTTGAAAATATACATAGACTTTAATACTGCCAAGAGAACAGCTGGTAAAAATGCTTTTGAAAAGGATTTCTTCAAACTGATGAACAATTCAGTTTTTGGTAAAACTATGGAAAATTTGAGAAAAGAATTAATGTTAAATTGACTCACGATTAAAATATGCAGCAAGACCTTCATTTATTTCTTGTAAAATGTTTAATGAAAATTTATTTGCCATAAACAGAATAAAAGAACGATTAGTTTTAAATCGTCATTGTTATGTTGGCATGTATATTTTAGACTTGTCAAAATATTTGATGTATGATTTCCATTACAACTATATCAAAAACAAATATGATAGAAAAGTTAAGTTATTATTTACTGATACCGATTCCTTGTGTTATGAAATAAAAACAAAAGATGTGTATGCGGACTTTTACAAGGATAAAGAACTGTTTGATAATTGTGATTATGATCTGAAAAGTCAGTTTCATTTTAATGACAATAAAAAAGTTATTGGCAAGATGAAAGATGAAACGTGCGGAATACCCATTGTTGAATTTATTGGGTTGCGAAGTAAACTATATTCGTATGTGCTAGATAATGAGGTTAGCGCAAAGAAATGTAAGGGTGTTAAAAAGTGAGTTGTTAAAAAAGAGATAGCACATGACGATTACAATAAGATTTTGTTGACGGCAACAGAAGCTCACCATGAGATGAAAGTTTTTAGATCACAAAAGCATAACATAAGCAGCTATGCAATAAATAAAAAAAGTTTATCAGCTTATGATGATAAACGGTACATACTAGATAACGGACAAAATACGTTAGCATACAAGTAAAATGATATGCGGAGCAATGATGAATCTCTCTTTATGTTTTTCTAATATGGCGCTAAAAAGAATTAACGTTTTGTGACACATTTTTGTTTTAATTAATATTTAAAAGTACTTTTACAAATATTAAAGCAAATGTTAACGCTATTATTACTAACACAACTAATTAATCAGATTGTATTGCAGCACAATGCTAATTAGAATTAATAACTATGATAATTTAAATTTATGCAAATTTAAAAACCCTTTTTAAAGTTCTGCGGTCTATAGTATATATAGACTATCGAGTTATATATCTATCGGTCACGTGTATGCAAGTGCCGGTTATTTGCTAACTTGTTGTAGTCTCACAATCGTGGCGCTTAGTAAATGGTATCTGTGTAGTTCCGTTACTAGCAAACTAATATTGGAGTGAAGCTGCTAAAGAATTCTTCCCTGATATGTGTTTGCTGGTAACAGACCTTGCCAAACTTCAGGTGTATCTCTGCGTTTCGTTTCGGTAGAGATATACCAAATGGAGTTCTGGTGATGTCTATGGAGCGAGCCAGCCCATTGAAAAGTTAAATGGATTGTGGGATGAGCCCAAGCGTAGATTTCCTAATTAAAACTAGGTGATCACATTAACGGCTGTGCACAGCTGCTTAAAAAGAATTCGTACAGCCGTTAATGTAAAGGCATGCGCATGACACGTGGCTTTTGCAAAATATTGTTAAAATAAACTGTAAATGTTATTAGTTGAATTGTATGAGGAGGATATTAAACATATTTAATAAGAGGTTTAAAAATTATATAGTATTATTATATAATGGAACAAGAAAGATTAGAAAAGGTTTGCAAAAAACTTAACCATTTAAAAGATAATTATAGAAGAGAATTGATGAGAGGTAAGCAACTCCAAGTAGAATATGAAGTAGTTCGTGATGATTTTATGGACACCAAAAAGAGCAAAGTCAATAAGCAAAAAAGATTCTTGGTTGAAATGGATAATTATGAATTTGAGTTGGTTAAAAACAGAGAAGTGCTTCTTGAACTGAAATACAAAATAGCAAAGTGTAGGAAAATAAAATACTCCATGGTAAAAAATGATATGCAGAGCGATGATGAAGACTACTGCCCGGTTCCGTCTGACTTTGCTTAACGAGTTTCAAATGTTATGTTATTAAAATAGCAAACCGAATTGATTAGTAGTATAGATAGTAGGGGTATAGGGCGAGTTTCCTTGAGCGGGGTGCTTGAGAAAACTAATGAAATATGTTGGTGTTGATTCAGGCGTGACTTACATTTGGATCTTGGTGATATAAATGAGAGTTACGCCTGAGTCCCCCCTGGCATATTTCACTAGTTGTTCTCATTCCCCGCGAGGGAAACTGGCCCTATACCCCTACTATCTATACTACTGGCACCATTCTAAATTAATGGATAAACCCAGTATGTTACAGTCGTCAAGTAATGTTAATATGTAAATAAATTAGGTCCGGTCTAGAGTAAAAATGAATAGACCATCATATGTTCCATAAAAGCTTGTTTTATAATGGATGGATTGTCCTGTTTGTTAATAAAATTTGAAAGAGAAGTATCAACTTTTGGTAAAGCTATAGTCCATGGTGGCATGTCTCTAGTATTAAAATCTGCTATGGTGATCTTATTTAATTTATATTCCTTTGTCAAGTTTAGTGTTTCTGTACCAAAAGGTTTAGGCTTATTACGAAATTTATTTTTATAGTATGTATTTATAATAATATCATTTACAGGATTTTGTGATCTTTTTGTTTGGGTTCTGGCCCAGAATCGCAGCAACTGCTCCTCTCGATGTAAATGGAGAGGTAATACTTCCGACTCATGTTCTAATACATGTGTAGGCGTGCTATTCAGCGCCCTTAGTGCTATCGTCAATGCCTTATCTTGAAAAATATTCAGTTTATGCAGTAGAGACGGAGCAGCACCCGAATACACATGGGATCCATAATCAATTTTAGATCTAATGAGGGTTTTATATAAGACAATTAGTATTTTTCTATCGAAACCAATATCTGTTCCTTGCAGCATGCGTAATAACTTTAGGTCTTTTTCACATTTGGCTATACGATTATTAATATATGCAGAGAAATTTAAACGACGATACCAAATGAGGCCTAAAAAGGTAACAGTTTTACCAAATACAATTGTGGTATCGCCTAGACATAGATTTACGGTATCACAAGAGGAAATACCAAAATAATGCCAACTGTTGTTTTTTTGGCAATAACTTAAATACCCATTTATTGCCCGTTCTCAAATTAAATTTAACCCTTTTTGTGTATTTTTCTGAAGATAGTTTAAGTTTTTCCCAGTAATCCATGTACTGCTGTCGTCAGCAAACTGGCTAATTTCCATGCCAGAGTCTTTTAAAATATCAGGGAGATCATTAATTAACACATTAAAAAGAAGGGGGCAGATAATTGAACCTTGGGGCGTTCCTCTCTCGAGCGTTTCCTCATCTGAAAACGAGTCGACAACTTTGACTACAATCTTCCTATCCTGAAGGAAAGCCTTGATAAAATAAAAGCAATTTCCTCTTATTCCGAGGTCGTATAATTTTGAAAGGATGCCGATGTTCCAGGCAAGATCAAAAGCTGCCTGTCAATCGAGAAAGATAGCTAATACAAAATGGCCGATGTTTTTGGCAAAAATAATATCGTGTTGGAGTCTAGCCAATTGATCTTGAGTGCTTCGACCCTTTCTAAACCCAGACTGATATTTATTAATTAAATTCTTTGATTCTAGGAAGTGTTCAAGGTGGGTTTTGACCATGAATTCCATTAGCTTACTAGGATGTAAAGTAAGACTTATAGGGCGATAGATTTGGGGTCATTGATATCTTTATTAGGTTTAAATATTGGGATAACGCAGGCCAATTTCCAGAAAATGGGATACTTTTTGGAGGACCAGCTATTGTTATAAAGGGAAAGCCAACTATGAAGAGCGGAGTCGGGCATGTGTTTTATTAAAACGTATGATAGTTTATCAGGTCCCACGACGGAGTTCTTTCTGCTGTTTATTATGGAAAGCCTCGGCTGCCTTCTGTTTACCTTTTGCATTTTGTGCAGTACGCTTTCTAAGTTGTCCTGTGCATTTTCAAAGTTGTTATGTGCATTTAGTAAGTTGTTATGTGCATTTAGTAAGTTGTATGTGCATTTAGTAAGTTGTTATGTGCATTTAGTAAGTTGTTATGTGCATTTTCTAGGTTTCCATGTACATTTTCCAAGTTGTTATGTGTATTTTCTGAGTTGTTATATGCATTTCGTAGGTTGTTATGTGCATTTTCTAAGTCGTCTTGTGCATTTTCTAAGTTGTTATGTGCATTTCGTAAGTTGTTATGTGCATTTTCTATGTTGTTATGTGCATTTCGTAAGTTGTTATGTGCATTTCGTAGACTGTTATGTGCATATTCTAAGTTGTCTTGTGCATTTTCTAAGTTGTTATGTGCATTTCGCAAGTTGTTATGTGCTTTTTTTAAGTTGTCTTGTGCATTTTCTAAGTTGTTATGTGCATTTTCTAAGTTGTTATGTGCATTTTCTAAGTTGTCATGTGCATTTCATAGGTTGTTATGTACATTTCGTAAGTTGTCTTGTGCAAACTACAAGTCGTCGTTAAGTAGACTTTTTATCGGAATAATTTTTGAAGGAAACACCGGTAGAAATGGCGGCTCCAGGAGCGGACGCTATGCTCTGCCTACTTAAAAAAAATTGGGCTAGGTACATTATACAATAAATTCTTAGAATATAAAACTTAGAACATAAAACTGATTTTAAAATGTGTACGGGATTGTCTGACGTGGAGTTAATAAATTTTGGTCTGAAAAAAAAAAAAAAAAAAAAAAAAATAACGTGTTTTATTTGTTTGTCTTTGTGTGTAGTCCTAAGGTTTATAGCCACTCCATCTTTAACCAATAGGACGTCCTAAAGGTATAGGTTCAATAGAGTCTGGACTGCACGTGTTATTTGTTGAAAACAAACATATTTTAAGTACTCTGGGACTTTTTTTCAGGAAAACTTAAAATATGTTTGTTTTCAACAAATAGCACGTTAATATACTCGGTAAAAAAAGTTTTGGACCAGGGTATGTAAAGTCATATAAAAATAAAAATAATGGACATAATTTAAGTATCTTTTTTTAGTAACCAAGGTCTACCCTACTCGGTTAATTTGGTACCAGAAACATTAAATTCCAAACAAGATTTGATTTTAAAAAAAATATCGCGAACACTCGAAGGGTCTGTAACAAATGTTGCAAAGTCCATACAAAGTAACAGTTACGGACACATTCGAGTAACCAATAAAAAAGATGATTATTTGTTCGCAAACTTTCATTGTAAACGATAATTATTGTTGATTGTTGATCTATTGTGAATTATCAACTGAGATAATAAGGGTTATGGTCGAATGTCATGGTTCGAACACTGCCATGGTCCAAAACTTTTAATACAGAGTATATTATTTTTATTTAAATATATTTTTCAATTTATTATCATTATTATTTATAAGTTCCTAACACTGATGGGTAGAGGCTTCGTGGGGTCGTCTTTTCCCTCCTCCCTGCACCATTTCTCCCTTCTCCCTCCCTTATCTCCCTTCTCCGCCCCCTTTTCTCTCTTCTCTCTTAGAGTACTGATAAACAAGGGACGTAATCCATAAATGTATCTATCGCGGAGACAGAACGTGTACGGCAGACAAGATAATGGTCAATTAAGGATTTTGATAGGATATAGACAGACTGTTTTACCCAAAACGACTCTCAAACTATGATAATTCTTCATCATTTTTTTTTACAAACTTGTTATTTTAAAAACCTCACGCCCCTTTCTCTCCCGGCCCCCATCCTCTTGTCTTCCAACCCCCACACCCTTGTCTCCCGGCCCCGTCCTTTATCTTCCGTACCACACCTCTTGATACTGCCACCTGTGTCCTGATCTATTGTTTTCAGACCAAGATTTATTAACTCCACATCAGACAATCCCTTACACATTTAGAAATCAATTTTCTGTTCTAAGAATTTATTGTATAATGTACCCAGCCCAGTAGGCAGAGCATAGCGTTCGCTCCTGGAGCCGCCATTTCTACCGGTGTTTCCTTCAAAACCTATTCCGATAAAAAGTCTAATTAACGACGACTTGTAGTTTGCACAAGACAACTTACGAAATGCACATAACAACTTACGAAATGCATATGACAACTTGGAAAATGCACAAGACAACTTAGAATATGCACTTAACAACCTACGAAATGCACATAACAACTTACTAAATGTACATAACAACTTAAGAAACGCACAGAACAACTTACGAAATGCACATAACAACTTAGAAAATGTACAAGACAACTTATAATATGCACATAACAACCTACGAAATGCAAATAACAACTTACTAAATGTACCTAACAACTTACGAAACGCACATAACAACTTAGAAAATGCACATTACAACTTAGAAAATGCATATAACAACTTAAACAATGCACAGGACAACTTAAACAATGTACATCACAACTTAAACAATGCACATCACAACTTACGAAATGCACATAACAACTTAGGAAATGCACAAGACAACATAAAAAATGTACATAACAACTTATGAAATGCACAAGACAACTTAGAAAATGCACATAACAACTTACGAAATGCACATAACAACTTAGAAAATACACATAACAACTTACGAAAATCACAACTTAGAAAATGAACATAACAACTTAGAAAATGCACAAGACGACTTGCAAAATGCACATAACAACTTGGAAAATGCACAAGACAACTTAGAAAATGCACATGACAACATAGAAAATGCACATAACAACTTACTAAATGCACATAACAACTTACGAAATGCACATAACAATTTAGAAAATGCACATAACAACTTACGAAATGCACATAACAACTTACGAAATGCACATAACAACTTACGAAATTCACATCACAACTTCGAAAATGCACATAACAACTTAGAAAATGCACAAAACGACTTACAAAGCGTACTGCACAAAATGCAAAAGATCAACAGAAGGCAGCCGAGGCTTTCCGTAGTTTATTGCTTCTTTCAATTCGATTAAAGAAAATTGAATTGAATTGAATGTTGTTTAACGGCTCATCAACACAGTATATGTTATTTAGAGCCGCCCCAGAGACAGGGAAGGATACATAGGAATCCGAGAACCTGCCCTACTCTTATTATCGAATAGATTCCTATGGTTCTTTAACGTGCTCGGAGGATAGACCGATACACAGGACCGCCCGGTTTACGTCCCCATCCGACGGACGGGTCTAAGGGAAAGTGTCTTGCCCAAGAACACACCGACGGAACTCAGTGGCACCACGGAGGATTGAACCCGGGGCCTCCGGTTACAAATCCGCCGCACTACCGACTGCGATTAAAGAAAACGGGTTTATTGAGTAAATGGTTGAATTCTCATCATCTGCTTCATTTAGTTTGGCATTGAAATTATCTTCGAAGTTACTTTGGTATTCAGTAGTGGTTTGATTGAGATTTGATTTACTAGTGACTTGGGTGGCATATTGTAAGTTTGTCTTTATTAAAGGGATGGCAGAAAATCGTTTACCTCTAATTCTATTAATTTTATCCCAAAATCCTTTGGTATTATTTTGCTTCATGGAACAAGTAGATATAAATTCCTCCCAACTTTTTTTCTTTGCTTGAGCTATAATTGTTTTTGATTCTTGTTCTGCTTCCTTAAACTTTTTTTAATTACCTTCGGATGGATATTTTTTTAGTCTATTGAGCATATACTTCCGTTTATTAACTGTTCTTTTGCATGCAAAATTCCACCATGGGACTTTTTTTCCTGGGCATATTGTTGTACATTGGGACACTTTGATGGATTATATTTAATATTGTATCAGTTATGTTATTATTAAAAGAATTAATGTCTTCGGAGACAAGATCTTCTGGTTTAAGTTTTTGACATAAGATATTAAAAAGGTCCCAATCAGCTTTTTTGTAGTTACATTTATCTGGAATATAGTATTCATGAGAGATTTTTGCAGATGATGGCTAGGGAAGTGGGGTGACCTGTGAAAGGGCGAACCTTAATATCTAGTAGGGAGGGGATGTTTAGATCAATATTTCGGGTTGACGTATCTATTGATGGGATTGGGGACTTTACTGGGGTAGTAGTTGGATTCGTAGTTAAGGGGATCGCGGGCTTGTCTGGGGTAGTATTTGGGATCTGGTTTTCGTCTCTGTTTAACCTTACATCATTTGGAGGGGACGAGGCAGGTATAATTATTTCGTTTTTTTGGCTGGGTTTGGACGATATGGAGACGCCAATCTGGAGATATCTATGGAGACAGCAGACCATGGGTGGATCAAGGTGTTTCTCTATGGTATCCGGCTTATGGTGCTTAGGGTGTGTATCGTGTGTTGGTGTTAACGGGCGGGATCTATGTGTTGGAGCGGGATGGGGGCTTATGACCTGTTTAACGAGACACCTATCTTTGCTATCATCTACAGTCTCTTGGTTTGAGAGATCCCAATCATCAATAAGAGAGGATTCCCATATCCTGGGTACTGGGGGAGGGGCAGTATATTCCTCCGGATCAATGTCATCCGAGAGGAGAGTTGGATGTGGTTGGTTTAGTATTTGGGCTTCTTGTATGAGAAGTGTGGGTGAGGAAGTGGCACAATATGACGCGTGGTATATTTTATTAGCCACGAACCAAGAGACATGTTTAGTTTTTGATATATGGGTGATACAAGAGGCTTGGGATTAGACGGGACAGCCTCTGTTGAATGGGACCCTCCACAATTTGCACAGCAGTATATGTTGGACTTACAATCCCTTGTGGTGTGGTATTGGGCGCATTTCGCGCATGTTTCCACCCCGCGGCGTTTGTCTATTATATGGCCGAAGCCTTGGCACTTAAAGCACCTAATGGGCAGGGGGATGTTTTCTTTCACATCAAAGGATGTATATGTCTGATGTATCAAAAGCATGGAAGGGAGGCTCTCACCGGCTACAACAACCTTGACTGCACCTGTGTTTATTTACGAATTTATTGGACAGGAATGTGAGGGATAAAATAGTTGGAAGGTTAAAATCCTGGTCCAGCAGTCAGTTAAATCTGTGTCGAGAGGGACATTGTGGATAACTCCCTCTCTGATAGTATTGGGGGAATAAATGCCTCTACTGGAACGGAATTGAATGTCATAGATTTTAGTATTAATATGAAATGTGTTGCCTCTGCCGATTTGGTTTCAATTAGAAGGTTTCCTGAATTTAGGGGGACGATTCTGTTAATTTTGTTTTGAAAGGTAGAGTATATAATGGTCGAGAGTTTAATGATGGGGATTTGTTGGGTGAGAGAGAGTTGGTTTTTAGATTTAAATAACAGTTTATGGGACCACGTATTGGTCGTCAGGTGGTGGTTGTCACTGCCGGTCAGAGCCCTCCCAAGGTATCGTTATATGGGTCGTTTGAACTCTTTTATACTGCACGGAGGTAATTAGTTTACACTAAAATAGGAATATTGCTAATATGTATGTATCATTTTACTAAGGACCCGTGAAGGTCGAAGGTTTTTATTCACAATTTAACATATAATACGTAAAAATAAAAAATATTCTAAGTGTACCACTATGGTTACCAATCAGCCCTTTAATATAGAAACTGGGGATTTATAGTAATGAAACTGTTATGAGCAGCCTATCTAGGTGCACCACTATAGTGAATAATCTGCCCCTTTAATACAAACACTGTATATAATATACATATTTCAGTTAAACCTTTCGTCCCTCCAGTTTTCTGGTCGTACCCTAGATTGGTTTCCTCTTTAGCTGCAACTACTATGGTTGTTCAGTACGATTCTGGATACATCCTGAGCTGTTTATTTAATTTTTTTTGTATGTGTTTCTTTAGTTAGTTTCTCTGGATGTGGACTTTATTGTTAGAGAATTCCTTTTGATGGGATGTAGTTTTGTTTACACTGTCTTGTCTATTTGGGCGCTGAAGACAGGATAATAGCGAGGATTGTGCGCATATAAAATCGATTCAAGCTAACCAGTAGGCCTTATTGCCTACTGACCGTTCCAAGTCGGTAAACCTGTATTCACCACCCTTTCTGTTGTTTTTTGTCTCCTTCATTGTATTTTCGAGTCCTTGTTTGCAGTACAGTGCGGACCTACGATGCCATTGCGTTCGGACGCTGTGGTTTCTATAGGACCCTATATTTCATTTTGACACTTCGAAAACGATTGATTGAGATAAGTCAAAACATAATTATCACTTCAATATTCATTATATAAAGTGTGAAAAACAAATACTTCGTAATTTGCGGATTTAGTTCAATTGAATACTTTTATTAGACATAATAACATAAATATAATAATAAACTAGATTTCGATCAGAACCTGATCAAACGGGCTTTCCTGTCTTAATGATGTCATGACGTCACAACTGTTAAAGTTGTCTAAGATGATGATACACTGATTGATTTATCATGAAAACAACTTCGATCATGCAATCAGTTTAAAAATCGAATTTCTGAATATTGTGACGTTACTGACGTCATGACGTCATGACGTCAGAATATCGTATGACGTTCTTGCAAAACCAGACCCTGAACTCTACAATCTGTGAAAGTTTTGTTCAAATCCAATCATAAATAGAGAAGATATAGACATAACAATGGGTGGTCCAAAAGTAGTCCTAGGTAAACTATTGAGTAAGTTACTGTGAAGCATAGGAGTGGTGAAAAACACAGGGCTGGTATGTATTGAATGTTGCTTTCCTTTATTTCTGAAACATTTATCTTGATTCTATTGAAAACCACATCAAAATTGAAGGTAAGATGATGGACATGCTGCACTACTTTTTGTGAAGCACAGTTTGAAGTGTACTTTGGTCATTTTGACCTCAGAATTAAAAAGAAGGTGGTTACTTTCAGTTTGGAAAATAAAAAAGTATTTTAAAAAAAATGCTGGTCATGCCATCATCTATGGCCCATTTTTGTGTTGCACTGGGCTTGAACAATACCACATTAGGATTGGATATTTTCGTGTAGGTATATATTAACTCGCCTATGTAAAAATAATCGTGTTCTAAGTCCGTCTAGTATAGTTCTTGAAAATAAAGTAGACTAAATGGTTCATTTGGATGTATGTTATTTATTAAAAGCGAATAAAGCTTTAATGTAAACCTATGAACATGCAATAAACAAAATAACCCCCATTCTCAACATCTCGTAAGTAGTATAGATACTGAGAGTACCAGCGCAGTTTTCCTATCGCGAAAACATGAAAATCACTAAAATATGTAAGGGGGGACTCTATCATAGTTTGATAAAAAAGAGACGTTTTTGAACAATAAAAAAGTGGAAGGGGGGACCCTACCCGATTTTCTCATTTGTAATACAGACGTTTTGAAAGAAAAAAAGAGTGGAAGGGGGAACCCTTGCATATTGCAGCAGTTTTTTTACACTTTTTTGAAAAAAACTATACTGATACCCTCACTATCTATACTACTCAATCATAAAAACCCGTCAAAAAAAATAAAAATATTTTGCCGTCAAACAAAGTCTGACGGAACAAGATAGTCATCATCACGTTCCAAAACGGCATCAGCATCGGGTCTAGTCTCGGCAGTTAAACAAAATCAGAAGGAGCAAAGCAATCATTCTCATCATCACTATACAAGTTTCCCTCCTGCGGGGAACGAGAAAAACTAGTGAAATGTGCCAGGGGAGACTCAGGCGTAACTCTCATTGACACCACTAAGATCTAAATGTAAGTCACGCCTAAATCAACACCAACATATTTCATTAGTTTTCTCAAGCACCCCGCGAGGGAAACTCCGCTGATACTCTCAGTATCTATACTACTAATCAATCCGGTTGTCAATTCGATAATACTATCGTGTCTATACTATAGGTTAGATTATATTAATCTACCCTCTCCTTTTGTAAATCTCTACATATTTTTCGGTAGAGATATATCAAAATGGGGTTCTGGTAATGTTTGTGGGGCCACATGTTGAAATATTACCCAGTCAGAATAAAGACTACTGGAAAAGCATCAAATCAAGAATACTGAGATATCACAGAATCAAGAATACCGAAACAGCATCAAATCAAGAAAACTGAGATATCACAGAATCAAGAATACTGGAAAAGCATCAAATCAAGAATACTGAGATATCACAGAATCAAGAACACTGAGATATCACAGAATCAAGCATACTGAGATATCACAGAATCAAGAATACTGGAACAGCATCAAATCAAGAATACTGAGATATCACAGAATCAATTATACTGAATTTGCAGCAAACCAGAGATACTCAAAGAGCATCAAATCAAGAATACTGAGACATCACAGAATCAAGAATACTGAAACAGAATCAAATCAAGAATACTGAGACATCACAGAATCAAGAATACTGAAACAGCATCAAATCAAGCATTCTGAGATATCACAGAATAAAGAATACTGAGATATCACAGCATCAATAATATTGAGATATCATCAAATCAAGAATACCAGAAAAGCATCAAATCAAGAATCATGAGATATCACAGAATCAAGAATACTGAGATATCATCAAATCAAGAATCCTGAGATATCACAGAATCGAGAATACTGATAAATCATCAAAGCAAGAATACTGAGATATCACAGAATCAGGAATACTGGAAAAGCATCAAATCAAGAATACTGAGATATCACAGAATCAAGAATACTGATATATCATCAAATCAAGAATACTGATATATCACAGAATCAAGAATACTGAATAGTAGCAAATCAGAGATATTGAGAAATCATCAAATCAAGACTACTGAGATAGTAGTAAATCATGAATACTGAAATACTAGCAAATCAGTGATCTCGATATACCATCAAATCATGAAGACTGAAATAGCAGCAAATCAAGAATACTGAGATATCATCAAATCAGAGATATTGAGATATCACGGAATAGATATCATAGAATCAAGAATACTGGAATATCATCAAATCAGAGATATTGAGATATCACGGAATAGATATCTGGAACATCATCAAATCAAGAATACCGAGATATCACACAATCAAGAATACTGAGATATCACAGAATCAGGAATACTGAGTTATCATCAAATCAGAGATCTCGAGATATCATCAAATCATGAATACTGAAAAAGCAGCAAATCAAGAATACTGAAACAGCATCGAATCAAGAATACTGAGATATCATCAAATCAAGAATACTGAGATAGCAGCAAATCTGAGATAAATCAGAGATATTGAGATATCATCAAATCATGAATACTGAAATAGCAGCAAATCAAGAATATGACAGCATCAAGAATACTGAAACAGCATCGAATCAAGAATATTGAAATAGCACAGAATCAAGAATACTGAGATATCATCAAATCAAGAATACTGAAATAGCAGCAAATCAAGAATACTGAGATATCACAGAATCAAGAATACTGAGATATCACAGAATCAATAATACTGAGATATCACAGAATCAAGAATACTGAGATATCATAGAATCAAGAATACTGAAACTGCAGCAAATCAAGAATACTGAGATATCATCAAATCAGATATACTGGGAAAACAAGAATACAGAAACAGCATCAAATCAAGAATAACGAGACATTACAGAATCAAGAATACTGAAACAGCATCGAATCTAAAATACTGAGATATCACAGAATCAAGAACACTGGAACAGCATCAAATCAAGAACACTGGAACAGCATCGAATCAAGCATGCTGAGATATCACAGAATCAAGAATACTGAAACAGCATCAAATCAAGCATACTGAGATATCACAGAATAAAGAATACAGAAACAGCATCAAATCAAGCATGCTGAGATATCACAGAATCAAAAATACTGAAACAGCAGCAAATCAAGAATACTGAGATATTATCAAATCAGAGATACTGAGATAGCATTGAATCAGAGATATTGAGAAATCATCAAATCAAGAATACTGAAATATCATCAAATCAAGAATACTGAAATTGCAGAAAACCAGAGATATTGAGATATCATCAAATCAAGAATACTGAGATATCACAGAATCAAGAATACTGAGATATCACAGAATCAAAAGTACTGAAACAGCAGCAAATCAGACATACTGAGATATCATCAAATCAGAGATACTGAGATATCATCAAATCAGGGATACAGAAATAGCAGCAAACCATGAATACTGAGATATCATCAAATCAGAGATACCGAGATATCATCAAATCATGAATACTGAAATAGTAGCAACTCAGAGATACTGAGATATCATCAAATCAGAGATATTGAGATAGCACGGAATCCATCACAGAATAAAGACTACTGAAATAGAATCGAATCAAGACTATTTAAATAGCATCGAATCAAGAATACTGAGATATCATAGAATCAAGAATATTGAGATATCACAGAATCAAGAATACCGGAATATCATCAAATCAGAATATTGAGATAGCAGCAAATCAGAAATATTGAGATATCATCAAATCAGAGATATTGAGATATCATCAAATCAAGAATACTGAGATATCATCAAATCAGAGATCTCGAGATATCATCAAATCATGAATACTGAAAAAGCAGCAAATCAAGAATACTGAAACAGCATCGAATCAAGAATACTGAGATATCATCAAATCATGAATACTGAAATAGCAGCAACTCAGAGATACTGTGATATCATCAAATCAAGAATACCGGGATAGTAGCAAATCAGAGATCTGGAGATATCATCAAATCAAGAATACAGAGATATCATCAAATCAAGAAAACTGAACTTGCAGCAAACCAGAGATATCGAGATATCATCAAATCAAGAATACCGAGATATCATCAAATCAAGATTGCTGGAACAGCATCAAATCAAGAATACTGAGATATCATCAAACCAAGAATACCGAGATATCATCAAACCTAGAATACCGAGATAGCAGCAAATCAAGAATACTGAAATAGCAGTATATCAAAAATACTCAGATATCATCAAATCAAGAATACGGAGATATCACAGAATCAAGAATACTGAGATATCATCAAATCAAGAATACTGAACTTGCAGCAAACCAGAGATATCATCAAATCAAGAATACTGTCATATCATCAAATCGAGCATGCTGAGATATCACATAATCAAGAATACCGGAACAGCATCAAATCAAGAATACTGAAATATCATCAAATCAACAATACTGAGATATCATAAATTCAAGAATACTGAGATATCATCAGATCAAGAATATTGAAATAGCAGCAAACCAGAGATATTGAGATTTCATCAAATCAAGAATACTGAAATATCATCAAATCAAGAATACTGAAGTTGAAGCAAACCGGAGATATTGAGATATCATCAAATCAGGAATACTGAGATACCATCAAATCAGGAATACTGAGATATTATCAATTCAAGAATACTGAGATATCATCAAATCAAAGATCTCGAGATATCATCAAATCATGATTACTGAAATAGCAGCAAATCAGAGATACTGAGATATTATCCAATCAGAGATATTGGGATATCATCAAATAAGAGATCTGGAGATATCATCAAATCAGAAATATTGAGATAGCAGCAAAGCAGAGATATTGAGATATCATCAAATCAGAGATCTGGAGATATCATCAAATCAGAAATATTGAGATAGCAGCAAATCAGAAATATTGAGTCATCATCAAATCAAGAATACTAAGATATCATCAAATCAGAGATCACGAGATATCGTCAAATCAAGAATACTGAGATATCATAGAATCAAGAATATTGAGATATCACAGAATCAAGAATACCGGAACATCATCAAATCAGAATATTGAGATAGCAGCAAATCAGAAATATTGAGATATCATCAAATCAAGAATACTGAGATATCATCAAATCAGAGATCTCGAGATATCATCAAATCATGAATACTGAAAAAGCAGCAAATCAAGAATACTGAAACAGCATCGAATCAAGAATACTGAGATATCATCAAATCATTAATACTGAAATAGCAGCAACTCAGAGATACTGTGATATCATCAAATCAAGAATACCGGGATAGTAGCAAATCAGAGATCTGGAGATATCATCAAATCAAGAATACAGAGATATCATCAAATCAAGAATACTGAACTTGCAGCAAACCAGAGATATCGAGATATCATCAAATCAAGAATACCGAGATATCATCAAATCAAGAATGCTGGAACAGCATCAAATCAATAATACTGAGATATCATCAAACCAAGAATACCGAGATATCATCAAACCTAGAATACCGAGATAGCAGCAAATCAACAATACTGAAATAGCAGCATATCAAAAATACTCAGATATAATCAAATCAACATAACGGAGATATTACAGAATCAAGAATACTGAGATATCATTAAATCAAGAATACTGAGATATCATCAAATCAAGAATACTGAACTCGCAGCAAACCAGAGATATCATCATATCAAGAATACTGTCATATCATCAAATCGAGCATGCTGAGATATAACATAATCAAGAATACCGGAACAGCATCAAATCAAGAATACTGAGATATCATCAAATCAAGAATGCTGAGATATCATCAATTCAAGAATACTGAGATATCATCAAATCAAGAATATTGAAATTGCAGAAAACCAGAGATATTGAGATTTCATCAAATGAAGAATACGGAGATATCATCAAATCAAGAATACTGAACTTGAAGCAAACCGGAGATATTGAGATATCATCAAATCAGGAATACTGAGATACCATCAAATCAGGAATACTGAGATATTATCAATTCAAGAATACTGAGATATCATCAAATCAGAGATCTCGAGATATCATCAAATCATGAATACTGAAATAGCAGCAAATCAGAGATACTGAGATATCATCAAATCAGAGATACTGAGTTATCATCAAATCAGAGATCTCGAGATATCATTAAATCATGAATACTGAAATAGCAGCGAATACTGGAACATCACAGAATCATAAATACAGAGATATCACAGAATCGAGAATATTGAAACATCACAGAATCAAGGATATTGAAACATCACAGAATCGAGAATACTGGAACATCACAGAATCAAGTATTGAAACATCACAGAATCAAGAATATTGGAACATCACAGAATCGAGAATATTGGCCACATCACAGAATCGAGAATACTGGAACACCACAGAATCGATAATATTGGAACCTCATAGAATCCATCATGAAATATAGAAATGTCTAGAATCCATCGCAGAATCAAAGATATTGGAACATCACAGAATCCATCGAGGAATACTGAAATATCAGGGAATCCATCACAGAATCAAGGATATTGTAACATCACAGAATCAAGGATATTGGAATGTCACCAAATCGCAGGTATACTGAAATATCCCCCAGTCAGGGAAACAAGAATATCATCCAGACAGAGAAGTTGAGTTAGGAAAGCAAGCTATTTCCATCTTGGATTACATGCATGAAACATACAGCAAGAATACAACAAGCATAAGCTAACCATATCCTATAAACGAAATTAGAAAATGACAAGCATGTTTGCTCTTTTTCGCTATCTATATATGCATGCTTCCACAATGCTACGGAATTAGAAGATAAGTTAACTTAAACTTATCTTAACTTATCTTAACTTATCTTAACTTATCTTAACTTATATTAACTTATCTTTGCTTATTTTCACCAGCATGTCTGTGCTAATTCCGTAGCATTACTGGGCAGGTGACATTCCAATATCCTTGATTCTGTGATGTTCCAATATCTTTGATTCTCTGAAAGATTCTATGATATTTCAGTATTCCATGATGGATTCTGTGACGTTCCAATATCTTTGATTCTGGAATGTTCCAGTACTCTCGATTCTGTGATGTGTCAATATCCTTGATTATGTGATGTTTCAATACTTGATTCTGTGATATCTCAGTATTCTTGATTCTGTGTTGTTTCAATACTTGATTCTATGATGTTCCAATATTCTCGATTCTGTGATGTTCCAATATGCTCGATTCTGTGATGTTTCAGTATCTTTGATTCTGTGATGCTCCAATATCTTTGATTCTGTAATGTTTCAATATCCTTGATTCTGTGATGTTCCAATATTCTCGATTCTGTGATATCTCGGTATTATTGATTCAATGCTGTTCCAGTATTCTTGATTTGATGATATCTCAGTATTCTTGATTTGCTGATATTTCTGTATTCATGATTTGGTGATATCTCCAGATCTCTGATTTGCTACTATCCTTGTATTCTTGATTTGATGATATCTCCCTATCTCTGATTTGCTTCTATCCCGGTATTCTTGATTTACTGATATTTCTGTATTCAAGATTTGATGATATCTCCAGATCTCTGATTTGCTACTATCCCGGTGTTCTTGATTTGATGATATCCCAATATCTCTCATTTGATGATATCTCAATATGTCTGATTTGATGATATCTCGAGATCTCTGATTTGATGATATCTCAATATTTCTGATTTGATGATATCTCCAGATCTCTGATTTGATGATATCTCAATATCTCTGATTTGCTGCTATCCCCTTATTTCTGATTTGATGATATCTCAATATTTCTGATTTGATGATATCTCTAGATCTCTGATTTGATGATATCTCAATATTTCTGATTTGATGATATCTCGAGATCTCTGATTTGATGATATCTCAATATCTATGATTTGCTGCTATCTCAATATTTCTGATTTGCTGCTATCTCAATATTTCTGATTTGATGATATCTCCAGATCTCTGATTTGATGATATCTCAATATCTCTGATTTGCTGCTATCTCAATATTTCTGATTTGATGATGTTCCGGTATTCTTGATTCTGCGATATCTCAATATTCTTGATTCTATGATATCTCAGTATTCTTGATTCTTGATTCTGCAATATCTCAGTATTCTTGATTTGATGCTGTTCCAGTATTCATGATTCTGTGATATCTCAGCATGCTTGATTCTATGATATTTCAGTATTCTTGATTCGATGATATTTCAATAGTCTTGATCCGATGCTATTCCAGTAGTCTTGATTCTGTGATGGATTCCGTGCTATCTCAATATCTCTGATTTGCTGCTATCTCAATATTTCTGATTTGCTGCTATTTCAGTATTCATGATTTGATGATATCCCCGTATCTCTGACTTGCTGCTATTTCAGTATCTCTGATTTGATGATATCTCAGTATCTCTGATTTGCTGCTATTTCAGTATTCATGATTTGCTGCTATTTCAGTATCACTGATTTGATGATATCTCAGTATCCCTGATTTGATGATATCTCAGTATCTCTGACTTGCTGCTATTTCAGTATCTCTGATTTGCTGCTATTTCAGTATCTCTGATTTGATGATATCTCAGTATCTCTGATTTGCTGCTATTTCAGTATTCATGATTTGATGATATCTCGAGATCTCTGATTTGCTGCTATTTCAGTATCTCTGATTTGATGATATCTCGAGATCTCTGATTTGATGATACCTCATGATTATTATTTTGACGATATCTCAGTATCTCTGATTTGATGATATCTCAGTATCTCTGATTGCTGCAACTTCAGTATTCTTGATTTGATGATGTCTCGAGATCTCTGATTTGATGATATCTCAGTATTCATGAATTGATGATATCTCAGTATTCCTGATTTGATGATATCTCAGTATTCTTGATTTGATGATATGACAGTATTCTTGATTTGATGATATCACTGGTTTGCTGCAAGTTCAGTATTCTTGATTTGATGATATCTCAGTATTCTTGATTATTTGATATCTCCGTATTCTTCATTTGATGATATCTCATTTTTTTTGCTATTACAGTATTCTTGATTTGCTGCTATCTCGGTATTCTTGGTTTGATGATATCTCGGTATTCTTGATTTGATGATATCTCAGTATTCTTGATTTGATGCTGTTCCAGTATTCTTGATTTGATGATATCTCCGTATTCTTGATTTGATGATATATCAGTTTTTTGATATGCTGCTATTTCAGTATTCTTGATTTGCTGCTATCCCGGTATTCTTGGTTTGATGATATCTCGGTATTCTTGATTTGATGATATCTCAGTATTCTTGATTTGATGCTGTTCCAGTATTCTTGACCCTGTGATATCTCAAAATGCTTGATTCTATGATATCTCAGTATTCTTGATTTGATGATATCTCAGTATCTCCGGTTTGCTGCAAGTTCAGTATTCTTGATTTGATGATATCTCGGTATTATTGATTTGATGATATCTCAGTATTCTTGATTTGATGCTGTTTCAGTATTCTTGATGCTGTGATATCTCAGTATTCTTGATTCTATGATATCTCAGTATTCTTGATTTGCTGCTATTTCAGTACTCTTGATTTGATGCTTTTCCAGTATTGTTGATTCTGTGATATCTCAGTATTCTTGATTCTATGATATCTCAATATACTTGATTCTGTGATATCTCAGTATTCTTGATTCTATGATATCTCTGTATACTTGATTCTGTGATATCTCAGTATTCTTGATTTGATGCTGTTTCAGTATTCTTGATGCTGTGATGGATTCCCTGCTATCTCAATATCTCCGATTTGATGATATCTCAATATTCTTGATTTCCTGCTATTTCGGTATTCATGATTTGCTACTATCTCAGTATTCTTGATTTGATGATTTCTCAATATCTCTGATTCAATGCTATCTCAGTATCTCTGATTTGATGATATCTCAGTATTCTTGATTCTGAGATATCTCAGCATGCTTGATTCGATGCTGTTTCAGTATTCTTGATTCTGAGATATCTCAGTATGCTTGATTTGGTGCTGTTCTAGTATTCTTGATTCTGTGATATCTCAGCATTCTTGATTCTATGATATCTCAGTATTCTTGATTCTGAGATATCTCTGCATGCTTGATTCGATGCTGTTTCAGTATTCTTGATTCTGTGATATCTCGGTATTCTTGATTCGATGCTGTTTCAGTATTCTTGATTCTGCGATATCTCAGTATTCTTGATTCGATGCTGTTTCAATAATCTTGATTGTGATATCTGAGTATTCTTGATCCGATGCTGTTTCAGTATTTCCGGTTTGCTGCAAGTTCAGTATTCTTGATTCAGTGATATCTCAGTGTTCTTGATTTGATGCTGTTCCGGTATTCTTGATTCTGCGATATCTCATTATTCTTGATTTGATCATATCTCAATATCTCTGGTTTGATGATAGGTTTGCTACAAGTTCAGTATTCTTGATTGATGATATCTCAGTATTCTTGATTTGATGATATCTCAGTATTCTTGATTTGATGATATCTCAGTATTCTTGATTTGATGCTGTTCCAGTATTCTTGATTTGATGATATCTCAGTATTCTTGATTTGATGCTGTTCCAGTATTCCTGATTCTGTGATATCTCAGTATTCTTGATTTGATGCTGTTCCGGTATTCTTGATTCTGCGATATCTCAGTATTCTTGATTTGATCATATCTCAATATCTCTGGTTTGATGATAGGTTTGCTACAAGTTCAGTATTCTTGATTGATGATATCTCAGTATTCTAGATTTGATGATATCTCAGTATTCTTGATTTGATGCTGTTCCAGTATTCTTGATTCTGCGATATCTCGATATTCTTGATTTGATGATATCTCAATATCTCTGGTTTGCTACTATTTCGATATTCTTGATTCGATGCTGTTTCAGTATTCTTGATTCTGTGATGTCTCAGTATTCTTGATTGGCTGCTAATTCAGTATTCATGATTTGATGATACCTCGAGATCTCTGATTTGTTACTATTTCAATATTCATGATTTTCTGCTATCTCAGTATTCTAGATTTGATGCTGTTCCAGTATTCTTGATTCTATGAAATCACAATATTCTTGATTCTATGATATCTCAGTATTTTTGATTCTGTGATATTTCAGCTTTCTTGATTTGATGATATCTCAATATCTCTGGTTTGTTGCAAGTTCAGAGTTCTTCATTTGATGATAATTTAATATCTCTGATTTGATGATATCTCAATATCTCTGGTTTGCTGCAAGTTCAGTATTCTTGATTTGATGATATCTCAATATCTCTGATTTGCTGCTATTTCAATATTCTTGATTCGATGCTGTTTCAGTATTCTTGATTTGATGCTGTTTCAGTATTCTTGATTTGATAATTTCTCAATATCTTTGATTCAATGCTATCTCAATACATCTGATTTGCTGCTATCTCAGTATTCTGGATTTGGTGCTGTTCCAGTATTCCTGATTCTGTGATATCTCAGTATTCTTGATTCTGTGATATCTCATTATTCTTGATTTCATGATGTTCCAGTATTCTTGATTCTATGATATATCAGCATGCTTGATTCTATGATATCTATGTATTCTTGATTCGATGCTATGTCAATAGTCTTGATTCGATGCTATTTCAGTATTCTTGATTCTGTGATATCTCAGTATTCTTGATTTGATGATGTTCCAGTATTTCTGATTATATGATATCTATTCCGTGATATCTCAATATCTCTGATCTCAGTATTCTTGATTTGATTATGTCTCAATATCTTTGATTTGCGACTATTCAGTATTTTTGATTTGATGATATCTCGGTATTCTTGATTTGATGATATCTCAGTATTCTTGATTTGATGCTGTTTCAGTATTCTTGATTCTGTGATATATCAGTATGCTTCATCTGGTGCTGTTCTGGTGTTCTTGATTCTGTGATATCTCAGTATTCTTGAGTTGATGATTTCTTAGTATTCTCGATTCTGTGATATTTCAGGATTCTTGATTTGATGATATATCAGTTTTCTTGATTCTGTGATATCTCAGGATTCTTGATTTGATGCTTTTCTAGTATTCTTGATTTGATGATATCTCAGTATTCTTGATGCTGTGATATCCCAGTATTCTTGATTCTGTGATATCTCAGAATGCTTGATTTGATGCTGTTTCAGTATTCTTGATTCTGTGATGTCTCAGTATTCTTGATTTGATTCTGTTTCAGTATTCTTGATTCTGTGATGTCTCAGTATTCTTGTTGTGATGCTGTTTCGGTTTGCTGCAAGTTCAGTATTCTTGATTCTGTGATATCTCAGTATTCTTGATTTGATGCTGTTCCAGTATTCTTGATTCTGTGATATCTCAGTATTCTTGATTTGATGATTTCTCCGTATTCTTGATACTGTGATATATCGATATTCTTGATTTGATGATATCTCAGTATACTTGATTCTGTGATATCTCAGTATTCTTGATTTGATGATTTCTCCGTATTCTTGATACTGTGATATATCGATATTCTTGATTCTGTGATATCTCTGTATTCTTGATTTGATGCTTTTCTAGGATTCTTGATTCTGTGATATCTCTGACTGGGTAATATGTCAACACTTAGCTCCACAAACATTACCAGAACCCCATTTTGATATATCTCTACCGAAAAATATGTAGAGATTTACAAAAGGAGAGGGTAGATTAATATAATCTAACCTATAGTATAGAAACATTATTATTATCGAATTGACAACCGGATTGATTAGTAGTATAGATAGTGGGGGTATCAGGCGAGTTTCCCCCGCGGGGTGCTTGAGAAAACTAATGAAATATGTTGGTGTTGATTTAGGCGTGACTTACATTTAGATCTTAGTGGTGTCAATGAGAGATACGCCTGAGTCCCCCCTGGCACATTTCACTAGTTTTTCTCGTTCCCCGCGGGAGGGAAACTTGTATAGTGATGATGAGAACGATTGCTTCTGATTTTGTTTAACTGCCGAGACTAGACCCGGAGTTGATGCCGTTTTGAATCGTGATGACGACTTTATTGTTCCGTCAGACTTTGTTTGACGGCAAAATATTTTTTTGACAGGTTTTTTATGATTGAGTAGTATAGATATTGAGGGTATCAGTATAGTTTTTTTCAAAAAAGTATGAAAAAAATGCTACAATATGCAAGGGTCCCCCCTTCCACTCTTTTTTCTTTCAAAACGTCTGTATTACAAATGAGAAAATCGGGTAGGGTCCCCACTTCCACTCCTTTTTTTCAAAACGTCTGTATTACAAATGAGAAAATCGGGTAGGGTCCCCCCTTCCACTCTTTATTTTCAAAACGTCTCTTTTTTATCAAATGATGATAGAGTCCCCTCTTACATATTTTAGTGATTTTCATGTTTACTTTGAAAAAAAACTGTGCTGGTACCCCTCATATCTATACTACTCTCGTACACTGTTTCGCAGCAAATCGAAGGTTTGTTTCCATATTGGTCACGTCATCGCGCCTTAGATTCCCGCCAAAACAAGTTTGCATTCAAAATCCAAGTAATCATCCAAAATTTGCAATGTTATTTAGCCGATTGCTCCATCTATAGTTTATTTACAATAAAGCAGTGATAAAACATTCATCTGTATTGTAAATAACAAACGTGCAACGCAAATCATAAACGACAAGTGTGGCCGACGGTCATATTGTTTATATATATAGGAACGGCTTAGCAATAGTGCACTATTTTCTGTGCCGTTGCCTTCCGGCTAACAAAATGTCAAGGTTTTGAACATACCGAAGCGTCGTGATACATACGAGGCGGGATCCCGAAAAATGACGGGATTGGCCGAGCGTTCACGATTGAATAACTCCAGATGGTGACGAATGCGAAGCGGCGCTTGTGTGAATTTATATTTATGTATTCCGTGCACTTTATCGTGAAAAGAACTAATACGGTCAAGGTAAACTAGTATTGCAAAACCATTGTTTGTGCAATTCGGAATGTCTGTTGGGGAATACGTTCATCTGTTTTATCCAACTTGAGACCTGAACAGTATACATTACATAATATAATGATTAAAATAAAACAACTTTAGAACTCAAACAAAAGTATATGTTTTTCAAAATGGAACATTAAATATAAACATTTGAAGTTTTTTTTTTAATTATGCATGAAATAGTTAGTTAGATAAGCTTTGAAATTTGGCTGGAATATCATTACGTGATCTGAGGATTAACTTTCATACCTCATCCAACCAACCAACCCCTTCTCCAAGAAGCGAAAACGGGGTAGGCCAGGATATGAAATAAAACCGTATTTTCGGCTTAAACAGTTGTAAGGTAATTTTAAACAGGTTATCGCATATTCTGTAAAAAATGTCAGTATGATTGTTTAAGGAATATTCCATTTGTTAACATATTTCACAAATAATGTTTCACTGTCATACAGTATCACCTTTAAACTAATTTTCTATTAGAAAACTATAATATCTGCATATCAGAACAAATGGTACATATGTTCTTGATAACAATTTCAACCGTTAATGAGATATAAGTGGCTATTGGTGTTTACACCTATCGCTTACCTATGACCTTCACCTTTGACCTGGTGACCTGATTTTTCCAGACTTGGTCAAGGTCACATAGTGGCACATATATGAGAACATTGATGACGCTAGCTGGTTCGGTTTTCGAAATATACTTAGACGTTTCTATTCTAGCCTGTTTAAAATTTAACTAGTAAGGCCGCCATATTTGATGACGTCATCAACACATTTTGCATACGATCGATAGAAGATGATAAAAACATGATTGTGGTAAAGTTTCAAAACGGTCATGCAATAATTGTATTTTTGACGATTTTTTCCAGTTTTTAAGCGTCTGGCGTCTCTGACGTCATCACGTTATGATGTCATGACCCCCGCTTGATCTTCTTGCACAACTAGACCGTGACCTTTACAATCTGCGAACGTTTCATTCAAATCCGACCATAAATGTCTGAGATCTAGCGATAACAAGATTTTCATCATGACGTCACTGGCGGCCATCTTGGATGACTTCATGGCCCCAAAAGTTTCGGCTCACTATTTCAGCCTGAGCTCTATCACTGTGCAAAATGTTGACACACTGCGACCAGTATTACAATGAAAAGTGGCGGTCACAAGAAATAAAGTCAAAATGTTGCAGAACGAAAACAATAGGTCTTTCCACTGGAAGGTGGAAAGCCCTAATAACTAGTAACCCTTTGTTTATTATTTATTTGGCATAAGTCTGTTTGACCAAATTCCCCGACAATTCAAAATCGTCCCGACTTCTATTAGTCACCATCTAATGGCCGCAATGACCGAAATGCGAATGAATGAATGGTGTTTTACGGCACATCGACACATAAATAGGTCATATTGTGTGCAAAAATCGATAAAAAATAATGAAATGAAGTTTTAATTAAAGATTAATGTAAATATATAAAGATAAAACTATTAAAAAAATAAGAGATGATAAGGTGTAATATAAACTATGTATGTAAATCAACAAATGCCCGTAAACGGGCATATAAACAAGTAAATATATATAAGAACACATTTAGTCTGATCTCTTTTAGGAAATCTAAAACAAGACCAAAATCTATAGAATCAAATAACTCTTTCATAGTATTACCATTGTAGTACCTTTGACGCATGGGATCAAAGTCTACACATTCCAATAAGATGTGTTTGACCGTTAATGGTGCAAAGCAGGGAATACATTCTGGTAATTGCTCAGCTTGTAATAAATATGAATGAGTATAACGTGTATGCCCTATCCTGCACCGGGCTAGGAAAACTTCTTCTCGACGAATGGGTCTACTAGAAGAACGCCATTCTCCAAGTAACGGTTTAATTGAATGGAGTTTATTGTTAACTGACAAATCCCAAGCGGCTTGCCAAGAGTTACGAATAAATGTGTTAATACAACTTTTAAAAGATCGAAAACCCCTATGTTCTTTATATCTCATTGCTAATCGGACACCAGTGTATTCGTTATATTTCACTGCGGATCGAATAGCCCTTTATTAAATATATCTCATTGCTAATCGAACACCACTATATTCAGTGTATGTAATTGCTAATCGGACACCCCTATATTCATTATATCTCACTGCTGATCGAAAACCCATATATTAAGTATATCACATTGCTCATCGAACACCCCTATATACAGTATATCGTATTGCTAATCGGACACACCTGCATTCATTATATCGCAATGCTGATCGAAAACCCATATGTTCTTTATATCTCATTGCTCATCGAACACACCTATATACAGTATATCGTATTGCTAATCGGACACACCTGCATTCATTATATCGCATTTCTGATCGAAAACCCATATGTTCTTTATATCTCATTGCTCATCGAACACCCCTTTATACAGTATATCGTATTGCTAATCGGACACACCTGCATTCATTATATCGCATTTCTGATCGAAAACCCATATGTTCTTTATATCTCATTGCTCATCGAACACCCCTATATACAGTATATCGTATTGCTAATCGGACACACCTGCATTCATTATATCGCATTGCTGATCGAAAACCCATATGTTCTTTATATCTCATTGCTCATCGAACACACCTATATACAGTATATCGTATTGCTAATCGGACACACCTATATACAGTATATCGTATTGCGAATCGAACACACCTGCATTCATTATATCGCATTGCGGATCGAACAGCCCTATATTCATTATACCTCATTGCTGATCGAAAACACATATGTTCTTTATATCTCATTGCTGATCAAAACCCCCTATATTCATTATATCTTATTGCTAATCGAACAGCCCTATATTCATTATATCTCTTTGTTAATCGAACACCCCAATATTCATTATATCTCGTTGTTAATTGAACAGCCCTATACAAATATGCATTTGGCAAATATAACAGATTGATTATTACAGCAACATTTCAACATTTGTAGTAAGGACATGATTAAGATCAACATCACAGGACGGGTTCGCGCTAAAGGAACATCTCCTACCTACAAATTCCCGCTCTCTCAACTGCAAAAAAAGCACTTTCAAACGCACACACACACGCCTTCTTGGGCCTCTTGTTTTTAATAGAATGGCATTTTGTTTTTAAACAAATGCACTTAAATGTCATCTCAGCAAACTGCAAACACCATTGTTTTTAGTTACTAAAATGTTTACAAACTTTCATTTAAGCATCATTGACCTTTTTATTGTTAAGTCCCGCCCCCATTAGGCGAGACATGTGAATCCGCGGATTTCTTGTAACTGTGTTTTGTGTTGTTTTAGTCTGGATTTTTCGAAAGGAAAGGTCTTACGTAGCCTTAAAACGTGTTGAAATGATGCATAATTAATAGGTACTGTCATCTAGTCTGTATTTATATCCTGTAATTTTTTCACGTAAACAGTACGAAAGCATATCGTCAGGTAAAAGCGTTTTCGGGCGGAACACAGTATTAACATCAATGAGTCGCATCGTAAATACAATTACGAGTTATCTTTCCATGAATGAAGATGTTTCTTCTGAGTTAATTGTTCATTAAATATTGTTTGATTTAAGTGATCAAAGTGTTTCAAAGTAAAAAAAAAACACGAACAAATCATACGTAATTTATTTGAAACTGTACAATTTACAAACATTCTTTTGAATGAAATGAAGAGTAAACATACTGATAAGAAAAAATGATTGGTTAAAAAGTTTAGCTCTGAGTATCAATAGACATCATGCTTTTTTTATAAGATCACCTGAGCCGAAAGCTCAACTTGATCTATTGAGATCACTCGTCGTCCATTCGTCCGTCGTCGTTAACTTTTGCTTCAAACGACTTATCCTCAGAAACCGCTTGGCCAATTTTGACCAAACTTCACATGGATGATCTTTAGATGAATGCTTTTTAGATTGTTAAAATTACGTCAGCGCGACTTCCAAGATCGCCATCCACATTTAGTTCGTCGATATAATGATGAAGTTTCCCTATTTGTTTATGTATTAACTGAGTGTCTCTCTGGCATTCTGTTTATCTTCGATAGAACTGAACTGAATGTTGTTTAACGGCTCATCAACACAGTATAGGTTATATAGAGCCGCCCCAGAGAGATGGGAAGGATACATAGGAATCCGGGAACCGTGCCCTACTCTTATTATCGAATAGATTCCTATGGTTCTTTAACGTGCTCGGAGGATAGACCGATACACGGGACCGCCCGGTTTACGTCCCCATCCGACGGACGAGGCTAAGGGAAAGTGTCTTGCCCAAGAACACACCGACGAAACTCAAAGGCAGCACGGAGGATTGAACACGGGGCCTCCGTTTACAAATCCGCCGCGCTACCGACTGCGCCACGCCAGCCCTCTTATCTTCGATAGAAGGTGCGTCTGTCTCCTGTATTGATTTTCCGCAAACTTTATGGGAAGCATCAGTATGAAGTGGAGATGCACATATAGTCACGGGGTATGAGTTTGCAGGGGTATTAATAACCTTCAGTGATAGTTCCAGTTCGAAAAAGTTTTATTCTAAATGTTTATTAATTTTGCCTAGTTGTGTACACTTGTTTTGACTTCTGGGCGATCTATGTAGTGTAAAGAAACACGCTTTTCTTTCGGGAAAAGAGATTCAGGTTCAAGTATTGGCAGGGACCTGACACATTTACAGGGTTATACACACACTTTTTATTTTTGCACATCAATACTGTTGTTTTTGTACAGCATGAACTTCCTTATATTGTCTTTTAATGCTGCCTTGTTGATTAGAGAATAGTTCATGGCGGGGATTTCTTTATTTACACTGTCCGGTTTTATTGGGATGACAGTAGGGTAAATTTATTACCGTATGTCAATTGTAATTATTCATATATGTAAATATTCAGAGTGAGTTTTTTTATATAATTGTGCATTGAAACATTATTTACAGTCAAAGGTCAGATTTTTAAGAATACATATAGCCGTAACTCAGCTATAGCGAAATTTTGCTTTTAGCGAAGTTTTTTTCATTTCACCATCCAGCTCCTTAAGTCTTTGCTTAAGATAAAAATAAGGAATTAAATTGCTCCAAACCCCATACATTTTCAGAAAGTTTAGGGTTATAACTGCCTTTTACTCAAAAACAAGTGTGGTGACATGTTTTTTATTTCAATATCTTGAAAAATTAGTTGATGATTTATTTGTTTTAATGAAATAATGTAATAGATAGCGAAGTCTGGCATGATAATATTTTTGAGGAATCGGGTCATTTTTTAGATCAATGCAGATCCTTCAAGTACATCTATACTGTTATTGTAATGGAATATTTACCAGAGCATGTTTGGCTGCTGAACCCACACATGTATACATTATTATTATAATCTGTCGAAAATAACAATAACCTCCCTACGATTTTATTTATAAAAACCCACACGTGTAACCTTCCTTAGCTCTCCGAAAATGTAAACATTCTCAAAATGTATACATTCTGAAAATCGAAACAATTTTAGCTGTATATGTTATAATTATAAATCTCGCGAGACAATTTATGTCCGGGAGACTTTGCAAACTGTGATAATAATAATAATAATAATTACAGCATAAAAGTATGCATGTGCTAGTGGGTGGCAGGGTGTTTAGGAGAATGGGTGTACAGGTGGTTTAAGGGAGCGGGTTGGGCAGGATGATTAATGAATGGGGATTAGCAAGAGGATTAAGATAAGATGATGATGGGCAGCAGGATTGATGGATGTGAATGGGCAGGAAGTTTAAGATAATAAATGAGTGTGGTTGGGGTGAGGGTGCGGTGGGGGTGGAAGCAGAAAGCTTAAGGTATGCGGGTGGGCATGAGGGTTTAAGAGAAGAAATGTGTGTGTATGTGGTGGTGGTGGTGTGGGGGTGGTGGCAGGAAGCTTAAGGGATACGGGTGGGAAGGAGGTTTAAGAGATGAAATGCGTGTGTTTAAGGGTGGGGGGCAGGAAGCTTAAGGGATGCCGGTAGGAGGTTTATGAAAATAAATGTGTATGTGGGGAGGGAGGAGCAGTATAGTATACAAGTAAGCCTAAAGGATGCGGGTGGGCAGAAGGTTTAAGAAAAAGGTGTATGTGTGGGAGGGAGGATCAGGAACCTTAATGGATGCCTGTGTGCAGGAGGTTTAATAGAAGAAATGTGTGTGGGGGCAGTAATGCGGGTGGGCAGAAGGTTTAATAGAAGTGTGTGTGTGTGTGTGGGAGCGGGGAGCAGGAAGCTCCTTTATTCCCGGGAGTAACTTGGGGAAAAAAACACGAAAGAAATTGTTATAACTGGCTTCTCGCGAGATTTCTTATTTGTGTGTGATTATTATAATTATAATAATGTTCCACTTTAGGGGTGTTATTTTTGGGGAGGTTATAATAATGTGGCGAACATTATAATGAAGGCGCTGAGTTGCTTATTATAATAACATTACTGCATGTAGCGATTATAATAAAAAAAAAATGTTAACATTTTCAGAATAGATTATTATAATAAAAAACGTCAACATTTTCAGAATGTATACATTTTTTCAGAATGTATATTAATGCAGTTAATAAACTATAGTAAAAAATAATTATAATCACTGGGTCCCCTACGGCTTTCCATATTGTACATTTATACACATTTATTGTATACTATATATACTGCATCATTGTTCATGCCATTGAACGTAACTGTTAGTAACTGTATGCTATATATTTAGATTTGCTCACGGGTCATCTATGATCTATTGCAAACTTTGTATGCAACCATGTACGGCTAATTGGGGATGGGTCAATTGGGGTCGAGGCCATCCCCATTTAACCGTACATGGTTGCATACATAATTTGCAATATGTCATAGATGACCCTCTAAATATATAGCATATGACGACGAATCTATCTATCATGTATACATGTAAGTTATAAAGACAAATAATGTTTCAAAGTCAAACAAATAATAATTTCTTTTCATTTGTTTTATTAAAACATATCATGCCAAGATCATCCAGTTACGGCGAGATAGTCATTTATAGACAAATGGTCCATATTGTCGTCGCCGAATATTAAAACAAGAAAACAAGTATACAAAGTATCGTAAGCCGGTCAAACAGATACATAATAAAACAGTAATGCGAATGAATATGATAAAAATAAATTACTGGGAATGAATATGATAAAAAAAATAATCGAACAGTGTGAAGATATTAGATATGTTTTTGTTTGTAATTGTCAACAATCAAAACACATGTGTAAAAACGTCGATTCAGACCGCAGTTATCAATTTTACGCGTACCTAGTTTTCAGGAGTGAATGCTTTTGTAAAATGAGCATGTATTGTATGAAAATAAATTATAGAATAATGCATACTGATATTTAAAGAAATGTTTTGTATTTAAACTAAAATGACATTGCATATATGGCCGGTCATAGAATGTTGCATGCGGTGATGTGTTACAGACACCATATATCTACCGCACTTTGAAACCATGACCCTGCATTAATTGTAAGACATGCGTATTCATATCGCACTGATATCGTTTATGAAATAAGTGTCATATTTCTGCAGGAAATATTCGAATGTATGAAACTTATGAATTCTACCATAAAATATCACCCTCTGAGGTTACCTTTATTTCATCATGGACTTCGTCATGTATAGTATACATTTTTTACCTTGATTCAGAGTGCTGAGTTTTATATTGAGATAGTGTAGGCTAGCAAAAGCTGTGTTTTTATTTCATGATGTCAGAATCATTGGCATGCTGTCGTAAATTTGCCTATTTGGGGAGAATAGTTAGACGAATGCATGATTCCATGATATTATCCGATATATAGATGTGGACCACCATGTGGTGTTAAAATTATGTCGAGGGTTTAATAATTTGTTCAACTGGAACGAATAACTGAAACGCTTGCATAAACTTATGCCATAAGCTGGGGTCATATTGTAGTTTTATATTACATGTACTTTTGTTTATTGCTAGTTTTCGATTGCTGATGAACAGATTGGGTAGAAAATTGTATCTATTATATATTGTGGATGTCTTACTTAAAAGTGGATAGATCTAACGACTCTACATTAAATTAATCTAAAACATAGTTGGTTATAGCTTTTGTAACGACCGTCTTATTTATAGCTTGAATAAATGTTATTTGGATACTTCTGTTTTGGTGTACCCTAAAAGTCCAATATATGTGTTGAGTTTTGAGATGTCCTTAAATCTAAAAGACGTGTACATTACTGACACGCCGAACCCATTTTAGGAAAGTTATGGTGGTTCAGGATGGTAGTTGTTGACTTGTCAATGGCGGCCATTCTGGATTGCCATAACTTATGTCGACCGACTTTAAAATGAACCCCGAGATTAGCCAGAGCGGAGTTCTAGGACCTAGGTTATTCAAACCAGTGTTCCTAGAATGTCCTTATGTTATGAGTCTTCATAAAACTTTAAAAAACAACTATCGAGACAGCAAACGATAGGGTCGGTCGTGACACTAGGATACAAATTGGAAATATACACAGGTTTACGTAATGAAGGAAACAGTTGACTGTCTTAGAACTCTGTAGACAAATAACACGTGAGTTCAAATGTTTACATGTAGGGCCTCATGGAGTAAGTAAGTTTGGTAAGTTTGGTGTATACGTACTCCCTGCAACTCTTTTTTTCGTTTGTTTCTGCAGTGTTATCAATTTGAAATTTGCTAAGCACATCGATGATGTTGATGTTGCCAAACTGTGTAAATAGTCAACAAAACTGGATCAGCAATGACAGTTGTTGACTTCATTGAATTATTCTGTCATTCATATGATTCCTCTCTCAGAATCATTCTTGTTTGTATAACAAGACCTGTATCGATAGACCTGAGGCCCTCCTAGGGGTGGTCCTTGTTCCCTGAAAATATTACCCAATGTCCCCCAAAAATATTTTGCTTTGTTCCTCAAAAATATGTTTCCAATGTTCCCCAAAAATAATTACCAATAACATACAATGTTCCCTTGTTCCATAAAAACCCTCGGAGACCCTCAGACCTGAACCCAGTGAAGGGGCACACTTTATGGTATGCCTATAATGGTCAGTGTCAAACCACACATATGCTGCATGTGCCATGGGACACAGCAATTCCTAAAACACCATCCATGCCACCCCTTCCCTATATTTACCCACAGGCAGTTGACGCATACCCTCCCCATGGCATTTTTACCCTTCTTTGCAGCGGCCTGTATAAGGCCCATTCCCCACCCACATTTCTTTTAACATCATGCAGATTTCTCCACTTTTTAAACTTACTTCGGAAATTTCATTCCCTATTTATGGATCCCCGTCCCCCCCCCCCACCCACAACCCCCCCCCCCGCCCCACCCCCAAGTAAGAGCAAAAGGCTCCTTCCCCAAAACTGGTAAAAGTTCCCTGCTGCCTCCCACCACTATCCCACATCCCCTCCCCTCCCCATCTCTTCTACCTCCCCTCCCGCATATTTTCTCTCCAACCTTACTTAAAATGTGTTCAGTGAAATGCTAAATACTGTAAGACTTGGTTTTCAATTAAAAACAAAATATACAGTACATCCCAGTTCTATTTCACTGCGCTAAAGTGGTCTGTGTACCATGAACAGTGCTTTTTTTACCTTATTTAACAGAGGCCTCTTTCCCAACTGAGAATTTGACTGTTTTTTCCCAATTGTGGCAGAATTGTTTCCCAATCAGAAAGCAGCAGTGCCTCAGAATTTTAGATAAAGCATTAATTCTTAGCACCTATCAATAATTATCAATAATTATATATATAATACCTTCATTTTCTTACTGTGGAATACAAAAACCTGTATCACCTCTAGGTTTTCTGAATCCGTATCAGTATGTTACTAAAAATAGATTCCGTATTAAATAAAACAGGGAAATTCCTAATAATGCTCGCATTTACACCAATTTGCACGAGAACGTCAAGACGACCTTACGTCAAACAAACAAAACAAATACGTCGCACCAATGAACTTTAACTTGTAAACTGTAGCTACACCCCCAAATATATTAAAATACTCCCATTTCCTTTCTACGCTTTATCAAAAAATAAGCCTTGAAACATCTAGAAACCTTTATTGCATACGTATGCAACATAAATGTAGATATTTAAGCATACGTAGGAGGTATATAATAAAATGATCATTACTAGAGTAGCGTGTTCTGGAAGGTTTGTATCACCTCTCGTAGGTAAATGCCAGGTCAAGGATCACACTCGAGGACTCTCGTGAGATCCTTGATCTGTCATTTGCCTACTCGAGGTGATACAAACTTCCAGAACATTACTCTAGTAATAATCCTATTTTATGTACACATTATAGATTACACTCATAACGTTACGCTTTGTTTGATGTGGGAAATCATAAAACACCAGTAAGAAATATTGAAATTGAAATTGTCAGTTATTTAAGAAATAAACGAATCAAATAGTAATAGCATTTGTTTTTTTAAATAAATGATATATATACATATGTTTTAACATCAAAGGTGTGGGAACTTAAAACGCCACGCCCGCCTTAACAAATAGTAATAACATTTGTTTTTGTTTTTTCAATAAATGATATATGTCAGAAACATGGCATAATATAGATATATTTATATTGCATATTCTAATAAATCTCAAACCGAAAACCTGAACATATATATTATCGTCGGCTAACTGATATGATAGATAGACAAAAGGGTGGGATGGTGGGAATAATTTGCACAAATGTAGGCAGCTTTTATAACTGTCTGGTGCGTTGTGAAAGCGTCACGTGGATTGATTCTAGAGCAGCCTTCACCAATTACCAACCAATCAACGGGCAGGGGAAATGTTCCAGGGTAAATTCGGAGCTATTACACAGAATCTCTTAATTTTGATTGGTTGTCAAGGTAAACAAACCAAACAATCTTGCTAAAAAAATAAAATTCAACTTTTGAAGAGTACTTATAAAGGTTAAATCATACATGTGTGCAATGTATTCATAATGTGTTGCATAATCAAAGAAAGAAGTATATTTTACATCTACATGCAAGTAGGTGGGTCAGCACCATCCGACCCAAACAGCTTTTTCAAAACATACTCAACGTATGGCTTCTGTATGTCTTTTTGATAAAACTAAGATATGTCTTTCAAAACAAGTAATACAAAATATGGCTTCCTATATTAGGGAACTCAGTACAGAGCTTAGAGCTATAAGGTAGGCCTATGGAAAATGAATTGGTGTAAGAAGATAATTCGCATAACGGTTCATGCGTTATATAAACGTTTACCGTGATAACGACGCTTAAGTATAAATGAATATACTCGTATATTTACAGGTATCCGGGTAGAGAATAAGTTTACATAAAAACATGTATTTACCAATAAATTTATATTTATGTACACATTATAGATTACACTCATAACGTTACGCTTTGTTTGATGTGGGAAATCATAAAACAAGTGTGTATGGAAGTACAAAAGAACACCAGTAAGAAATATTGAAATTGAAATTGTCATTTATTTAAGAAATGACGAACTTATCAAATAGTAATAGCATTTGTTTTTTAAATAAATATATATATGTTTTCACATCAAAGGTGTGGGGACTTAAAACGCCAAAATTGCCAAAAGCTATACCCCACCCGTAACGTATGAGTGTAAATTATAAAAAACAACAACAGAAAAACAACAATAACGCTGAATTACAAGAGCAACAGTTATAATGTCAAGTTTAAAGTTATACCAACTAGAATAATGAACATGTCCTAAGTACAGAGTGAAATAGATTGAACAGGTATAACCACATACTAATGTGCGCTGTGATGAAGGAGACTGTCATAAAATTAACTATAAATTCACATCAGTAAAAACGTTGTGTACCAAGCACGATACCATACCAGATGCCCTTAGCACCATGGTACAGAACCTGCCGTAAGTACATATCAGCAAACACGCATGTGATATTCAAATGTGTTCACCGGCACAATGTGGTCAAGTAAATAACATGACCACTAACTACTTAAGCAATTATGTAAAACACAATAAAACAGAAAAACACGAGTACCCATCACGATATCATACCACATGTCATCTGCGCACTGGTACAGAATGTACCTTCCGTAGTTATATTTGTAAAACAATATATGAGCGCCTAAACATTCACATTAAGGTAAGGTATCGAATCATAAACACCCATTTTATGTAACCTGTTCCAACATGACGACATACCAGATGCCCTTAGCACCATGGTACAAAACATGTAGCAAGTAAATACACATAGCATCAGACGCACATACCAGATGCCCTTAGTACCATGGTACTTAACATTCAGTAAGTAAAATGTAACATAATTCACAGTGTGGTGCAGTAAATAATCCTCGTATCCTGTGTAAAGCACTAACATACCAAGTACAAAACTATAATCCGTACCAGATGCCCCAAGAACCATGGTACAGACTACATGCCGGCGTCGCCATGGTTGTCCGACGACATTACATGTGTTATTACAAACGCAGGACCGGAATTCTAATATATTTTTTGTATGCTGACGAAGACCAACGACCCATTTGCTGAATTGTTTTCTTCTGTCACCCCCATTGACGACGCAGTTGTGGCCGCACCGATTCTAAAACTGTGTCCCTTATAGCGTTCAGTGTTACATTCAGCCCACTTTAATGACAATTTCAGTTGTTGCGAAAAGTAATGTCTTGTGACTGGGGAATTATCCATAAAAGAGAACAGAGAACCATACTTTGGATTTCGAAGTTGGAAATATTCCCATAATGCACGGACTGGGCATAACTGAAGATCAGAAGTGTTTGCATGAATCAGAAGAACCTGATCTTTACCTTTACTATGTTTGTAGTTCAAATGCCGTTGGAATTGCAGATATGGTGTATGTAAACATAATTTGATTGACAGATATGGTGTGTCTACCAGCATGTGACGTAAATTCACCTATTTTGAGAAAAGCATGGAAAGCGAGTAAATACATCGCCTTGAGTAACACCCGAATGAAGTATGAATTGGAGATGGGCAACCTAGAATCACACGTTGAACTCAAATTCTGGAAACCCTGCATACATTTTTTAACAACAAAGTTCTGAGTCGGATACGGTAATAATTTGATTTTGTGGAAATAACCAATGGCAGACAAGTAAGTAGAGACAGTTGCTGCTGCTAATTGTAAATTGAAGCAATAGGCTATAAACAAGACAACCATCCTCGATTGAAAAGGGAAAGAACATCTCTCGTTGAAGATGATTTCTAGAATAATCTGTATACACTTTGAGAGCCCGATGATATGTCCGGTGGCTGGATGATTGGAGTGCATGTTGCAACATATCGGCTGCTACGTCATTTAAATCAGTAGGCTCGCCTCCTCTACCGCCACCTGCTTCTGGTTTTTGTACGGGAACATTTGAAGGAAATCGTGAATCTGTAAACGTGAAAGCTTATCAGCTAGTACGTTGGAAACACCAGGGACATGCAAAGCTTGAAAAAGGATGTAGTGTTTCATGGCTTGTATCACCATACGTCGTACAAGGGACATGATTGTCTTATCTTTAGAGGTTTGTTCGTTTATGATATGAACTACAGCCAAATTGTCAGTACAGAAACGGATACATTTGTTCCGTAATCTTTCAGGGGCTGGCGTGGCGCAGTCGGTAGCGCGGCGGATTTGTAACCGGAGGCCCCGGGTTCAATCCTCCGTGGTGCCACTGAGTTCCGTCGGTGTGTTCTTGGGCAAGACACTTTACCTTAGCCTCGTCCGTCGGATGGGGACGTAAACCGGGCGGTCCCGTGTATCGGTCTATCCTCCGAGCACGTTAAAGAACCATAGGAATCTATTCGATAATAAGAGTAGGGCAGGTTCCCGGATTCCTATGTATCCTTCCCCTCTCTCTGGGGCGGCTCTAAATAACCTATACTGTGTTGATGAGCCGTTAAACAACATTCAATTCAATTCCGTAATCTTTCGGGTAACAATTCCAGGCCTAGTACAATAGGGAAGAGTTCTCTAACCGTTATATGATACAAGGACCACGTTGCAGGCCATTGCCCTGCAAACCACTGGTGTTGCAAATAGCCCCCAAAACCGAGATTACTAGCATCGGTGTAAAGGATGAGGGTTTCAGAGGTATCTCATTGATCTGATAGAAAAGTGACTTGCCATTGAAAGACTCCGCTAAACAAAGACTTGCCCTTAAATCAGCCCTTGCCTCAATTGTGAGCCGTTTTTTGTGATAAGGTTTTTTCAAACCCAGTGTTAGATCAATGAGTCGCCTTAGGAAAGGGCGATCCGGTGGAACCACAGAACACGCAAAGTTCAGTAGACCTTTTAAGGACTGAAGATCCTTTAGAGTAGCTTTCTTACGACCTTTCATATACATTAACTGTTCCCTGATATTGACAACCTTATCCATTGGCAGTCGAATCTCCATTGACATAGAGTCAATTTCTATACCTACAAATGATAACGTACTGCATGGAAGGACTGTTTTGTCCTGTTTAATGGGTATACCAATGTCCTTGGCAAGATTTAGGAATTGCTTGATAGCAATATAAGCGATGTCTTAATTCGGACCAGAAACAAACAGAAAATCATCTAAAATATGTGCTACGCCAGGAATGTGGAGTTTCTGTTCAGCTATCCAATGCAAGGCAGTGCTAAAAGCTTCAAATATACGACAGAATAGGCTAAGCCCCATTGGTAATCCCATTTACATGTCATATAGCTATGATGTAAACTACTTCTTTGTGAGATAAAGCTATGACATACACTATTTGTTTGTAGGAGAGAGCTATCCCAGTTACATATCATAAAGCTATGACTTGAACTACTAGTGTGTGGTATATAGCTATCCCATTTACATGTCATATAGCTATGACATAAAGTACTTATTTGTAGGAGATAGGTATCCCGTTTACATGTCACATAGCGATGACTAAGCACTTGTTTGTGGGATATATCTATTCCATTTATATGTCCTAGAGCTATGACTTAAACTAATTCTTTGTGAGATATAGATATCCAATTTACATGTCAAATAGCTATGACCTAAAATACTTGTTTGTGGGATATAGCTATCCCGTTTACATGTCATATAGCTATGACCTAAACTACTTCTTTTAAGGTATATAGCTATCCTATTAACATGTCATAGAGCTATGACCGAAACTATTTGTTTGTGGGATATAGCTATCCCGTTTACATGTCATATAGCTATGACCTAAACTACTTCTTTTAAGGTATATAGCTATCCTATTAACATGTCATAGAGCTATGACCGAAACTATTTGTTTGTGGGATATAGCTATCCCCCATTTCATGTCATATAGCTATGACATAAACTACTGGTTTGTGGGATAAATCTATCCCATTTACATGTCATATAGCTATGACAAAACACTTGTTCAGTGTATGTGGGATATAGCTATCCCATGGGCAACAGTTGTCCCATACAAATGTCATATACTAACGTATAAGACATACAACACTTGATCTGTGTTGATTTGATAGGAAGGACAGTGCCCAGATAAACCATTTCTTTTTGACATTTATGCATTAACGTGTAAAGTCATAAAGCAGACCAAATCATGAGAGAAATGACAAAGGGAATTAACAGTAATTCTAGACTCAAAACTGTGTTATTTTACTAAACTTAACATGCAGTGTTAACACACCACTATGAAATTCACTCTGACACGTCAAAGGAGGATTGCAATGTACATTTCTTGTAAGAGTAAAGTACCCCTTGTCATAGAATGCATGTATATCTTTGGCACTGTAGGATATACCTATCCCATCCATGTTTACATGACTAGACTACACCTCATGTCATATAGATAGGACTAAAAATCCACATGTATATGGCATTATTCTGCATAGATGTACAACACTAGTCACAAACACACGTCATGTATGATTCAGCATATCTGAGCATATCAAAGAATATCCAAGTATGCAAACATGCAAAATCTCAAAATACAAAATTTGGACCCCAGGGGCATTGCCATTTTTACGACCGGGGACTTTATATGAACAAACTTGATAGTTTAGGCATTGGCAATCATTTTAAATGAAAAACTCGAAATCTGTCCAGCGGTTATTCAGAAGAAGATTTTGAAACGTTTCGATTATATATGGTAATGGCGGCCATCTTGGATGTCGCGTTGAACTAATTTTAACAAATCTAAAAACCATTCATCTAAGGATCATCCATGTGAAGTTTGGTCAAAATTGGCCAAGCGGTTTCTGAGGAGTAAAGCCAAAGTTAACGACGACGGACGAAAAGTGATCCCAATAGATCACCTTGAGCCTTATAGATCACCTCAGGTGATCTAAAAACAACAAAGTGTAAAAGATAGGTCAAGTATATCGACCTGATTTGGGTAGGAACATATTGCTGTCATATAGATGTAAATATGTATGAAGTTTAAAATCTGTACTGCTTCTGGTATCAGAGTAATGAACATAATAAAACGTTGAATGTAAAACTTCAATGTAAATTAACAATGTGTAAAAAGTAAGTCAAGGTCATTTATATTGACCTGATTTGGGTAGGAACATTTTGCTGTCATACAGATGTGTGTATGAAGTTTGGAAACTGTATGGCTTTTGGTATCTGAGAAATTGAGTAAATAAAAGACTTCAATGTAAAACTGCAATGTAAATTAACAGATCAAGGTAATTCATATTGACCCACTTTTCATTGGAACATATCGCTGTCATGTAGTTATCAACATTTGTAAAGTTTGAAAGCTCTAAGGCATCTGGTGTTGGAGAAATCGACTTAACAAAAGACTTTGATTTAAAAAAAACTTGAGTGTAAAACTTCGATGTAAATTAAGGAAGTGTAAAAAGTAGGCCAAGGTCATTTATATCGACCTGATTTGGGTAAGAACATATTGCTGCCATACAGATTTAAGTGTGTATGAAGTTTGAAAACTGTACGGCTTTTGGTATCTGAGAAATTGACTTAATAAAAAACTTGAATGTAAAAACGGGACGTTCGTCCAAACGGACAAGGCCTTAGGGTAACACTATGTGCCCGCACCACTTTTGTGGCGGGGCATAAAAATGCTGAGTTTGAAGTGTACTGCTTCCACCCCAAACAATCAACTCTCTTATAATATGTATAGCCTAAAATGCGCTGTCTTCCCCCAACATTAGGACGGACACAGTTTCAAACAAACATATCTACGATTCAGGAAGGTCATTTACTGACTTGTTTCCTCCATTACATGCAATAAATTACATGCAGAATCTATAAATCACGTTAACTGTGACTTTTTACATTGTGACTACAAAAAATACAGAGGTGGAACTACTGAAAAGACAAGACAGAAACTGTAGTTTAACAGTTCAGCCAAACTTTGTATTTCATAATATATACACATGTGCTTTAAAAACATTTCAATTAACTTATGCATATCATGATTGTATATAACAAATGTTAAGAATATACTTTAAACGGACGGACAGACGACTCGCTATCCCATAATATCTGCTGGCCTGTGGCCAGTAGAGCTAAAAATTGATAGGGAAGAACTGTATAAAGTTTCATGACAATAGGTCAATATTTTGACAAGTTGTGACCTATGTTAGGTTACAGGTTGAAGTTTTATAATAAAAAAGAGGCATAATGCAATATGTCCTTATGCCCTAATGTCCTAATGTCAATAAGCTCTGAAACTAGATAATTAATGAGCAAAATTTATATTTGGCTTACTAATAGTTATTTTCCTTAATGGTTGAAAATATGCCAATTTCATACAAAGTGATTATAAGTTTTAGTTCTTACAACCATATGCTTAATTGTTATGTGATAAACAGAATCTCACATTCGTGCTAATTTCTAATTTAATTTTATATGCTTAGCCGTCAAATCATGTCAACTCGCTGCACTGTGCTATTTGTCTCTTCTCTAACTTCTGCATTTTTCGACTTGTACTTCACATTTCTGATACACCGAATCTTGTCAATACCTCATCTGTCATCTAATCGTCCTTGTAACTGGAGACTAATATCTGACCTGTGGGATTAATACTTATTTATTCATTACTTTTAACTGCTTTAAACCGATACATGGCAATACTGAAATACCTCTAACTGTAAGAAAATCATAACATTATAGCTATATACATAAAGTTTGACCTTTGACATGTCTGACTTGGGACTTAGCGTCGCCGTGACCGAATGGTTAACGACGTTGCAGGTTCAAGTGTCGATTCTTACAGATGGCGGGAGGTGTACAGTACTGGTTCTACCCAGTAAAAATGGGTGTTCTGCCTCCACCACAAAAAAAAGACCGTCATATATAACCTTACATGTGTTGAAAATGACCTAAAACACCATACAAACAAACAAAACTGACTTGGGACTTGAATACTGATGGGGACATTATAATACCAGCAATATAGTTTAAAAAATTATTGTAGAGCATGTCTGAAAATTCATAAGCAAAATGAAAAAAGTTAAAGTGAGTAGTTAATATTTGTTTTAAGTTTTCAGATAGACACACATACCAACAGAATGTATTGTTTGATTTCCTTTCCAAATTGTACTTCAATAATAACAATAACATTATTGCTCTCTTTGTACACTGCGGCATGGCCTTGTGGTAGAGTGTCCTCCCTTGCGGGAGGTCGTGGGTTCAATCGCAAGCCGGTTCATACCAAAGGCTTTGCAAAAATGGTACTCCCTTGATAGACTTTCAGTATATGAACAGTAGTTCTAGGACAGGTAAGACCGGTGTCATTATGTGACTGGGTGGGGTATCATGTAATGCATCTACTGCACGATAATTTCAGTGTGCAGCCCTATATAAGTTGAGCCTAGAGCTTACTGCACTGTTAAAAGTGATTTTAACCCATGCATACATACTCGTTGTCTGTCTTGCCCATGGATGTTGATCTTATTGTAGACTGTCATCTCCAAACAATCTTCTTTAATAGCTGGGCCAGGTGTTTCTACCGAAATACTTTGATCTATGCACCGCGACAGCTACTCCCGCCTTATCCGCACACCATATTTGGCTGCTAAAAGAAACCTAAATCTGAAAATAGTTTTTCCTAAAATCATAATACATCAAGTGACGTGTGCTGCCTTAAATATTTAAGTATAAATTATTTTTAGGAAAATCTTTAAAAAAAAAATAATCTGAGATTACCAAATATTTCATCACACCTTTTACAAAAGGTATGTATTCAGGGCCGTTTGGCCATCTTGTTAAATATATGCGCTTTCAACTTACAGTTTTTGAAGCTGCAGTGTTTTTGGCCCATCCTCCATATTTTATCTTGATGTAAGAGGATGAGCCTGGCATGTTCATTCCTGGTATAGCCTTCACGTGTTGGTGCGCCGTAAATGCCAATTCAATTGTTTGAACTAAATTAATATTTTGTTACAGTACCAATTTGAGCACATATTCTTTTAACATCAAACATTTATAATTATAACATTTAATTTTTTTTTAACCAATACCAAATTTTATATAAACCAGCAATTGGCAGTATACCTTCTGACAGCCTTGGTTTCTGTCTCCTCACACAGTTGCAGTCCCACAGCATCTTGCTCAGCCTTTTAAGCCTACCGAAATATAAAACGTAAACAAAACGTTTATCAAAACAAAAAATGTCAACACTGTGAGACAAACAAGTCAACATGAAGTTTGATCAATATATATGCCACGGGTCTGATTCTCATAGTATGCTAAACTTATTGGGAACATGTATCAAGCCCCAGTGCGTACAGAGGCCCAATTATTGTGGACTACGCTCCCTATCACTCCCCAAATTTAATTTTATTTTAAATTAGCAACAATAATATCAACTACCCATACCATGCTTAAAATATCGTAAAGCAAATGAACACACGGTCTGGGACTGACAAATGATTTCTAAAAATAATTAAGTCGTCGTATAATTATGTCTTTAAATTTCCCCCTATTAAAGTTTAAAAGTTTTAAATGTAACCTATAATTAAAAACTCATTTAATAATGGATTCTTTAATATTGGTACTTGCATATTTTGAAATAAAAAGAGAAACTTATCTGTTTCAGAACACATTTTGTCCGAAATATATACATCCGAATTTACTACTACTTTTGCCGATGTTTCCCGACTGATATTAGATAGTAAAACAGTATTCATACTTTAAAACGGTAAACATGTATTATTTTCTTGAAAATTCTCATTATATTGATACACTTCTTTGTTTTAATAAGCAAGCATATCTTGTGTTTATAATAAAAAGCAGATTTACTTTTGTTTTGGCTCAGTGACGAGTCAAATGATTTAATTTGGGAAACCGCGGTCATAAAACCACTTCATTTTTTGTTTATGCTCGTAAACAGTCTTCACAAATTGTTTAAATCAGAAAGTATGCATTTAAATGAAATTAGAATGAACTGTTTTCTATAGCTACATGGTTAAATACGTACAGACTGGGCTCAGTGTTGGAATTTCGAAGGATAGAATGTTCGCGAAAATTGACGACATAATAAGTCATAAATTGTAGTCCGAACTTGCAACACCAAATTTTCTATCGAAAAACCAGAAATTGACGAGTTCCGTGTTTAGTTATAGAAACAATACTTATAGAATTGTATTCATGAAAGAAATATGTTGAGTAATCGTTCCAAAATACTTACTATTGCTCATGTATTAACGCCGCATGGTTAGGCACAACGTTCTTCCGAACGTTCTAAACGGCGACGTCATTAATTGTCACTCGGCAGAATAATCCAGTTTACACCGGTGGCGTTATAATTTAAACTAGGCTAATAGCGAGTGGAAACTCTCCGAAGTCTAAATACATAGGCCTAAATGACCGACAATAACATGTTATTTTCAAAAAAATAACATAAAATGAAATCATTTGAATTTCCCGCTCATAATAAATGTTGAATGCGCAGGCGCAATCGTTAAAAAATCAACACCATGTAGGCCATTTCCTGTTGACCTAAAAAAAGAAAGAAATTCGCATCAGTAATTGTGTTTTACTTGATTTTAGTAAAAAATAATTAACCAAGAATGGTGCAACAATCTTTCTTTGACCATGGTCATCAAAGGCGGATCCGAGGGTGGGTGGGTGAGTTGGGGGAATTTTTTCTTTGACCATGGTCATTATGGGCGGATCCGTGGGGGGAGCATGTTTATTTGTTATTTGGAGGGGATTTCTGCTTGTTACCCCCAAAAGGATGTTTACGCCCCACTAAAAACCCATGTTTATTAAACATGTCATTAAACCATGGTTGACCATGGACTTTTAGCATCTGACCTTTGCCAACAATGGTTCATGTGCACCATGGTTGGCAGAGATTGACCCATAGTTGACCATGTTAACGTTCGCAGGGATATGAAACTTTTGTTTAATTATTGTTCAGGAAATAGTTTATTTAGAAGATTTAAATATTGATTTCTGTTGTTTATAATGAAAGGGCAGTCCATTTAATATAGGCGTACGGCTTGGTATGGGTTAAATCAAATGAGGAGGTTCATAATTATTCATAATTCCTTTCAGACGTTATTTTAATTGATTTCAATCTCGCAAAAATAAATAACTGAAAAATGAATTAATATTTATTATTTACATAACAGATACAAGTCCAAAAGTGAATTTTCACATTTAAATGCAGAAGATCTTCATTTCTTTTATTTCAAGTAAAGAACCTTTTTAATTTGCACGATGTCTAAGTCCTCAGATTTTTTGATTTTTTTTATCATCAAAATGAATAACTGTTGAAACATTTTGTTTTGTTCAGCGAATAAGCATTATAAACAACACAATATGTCTTGCTATTATATCCTTTTATATCGGTATTTTGAAGAGATAGAAACAAAATCCTCCTTGAAGCAAACGGTAAACAAATATGTTAGACTTAATTAAAAAAAAATACACCATGACAAATTACATGCTGTAATGAGCAAGCAGAAATACTTTGAAAAAGAAATATCAGTGTGCAATCACCTGAAGTGGACAAAAATCAGATCATCTCTTTGTAGTTATTTGGGGTGGATAGCTAAATTAATACATCTCTTGGTAGTGGTTTGGAGTGGGTAGTTACAATACTATACCTCTGTGGGGTCATTTATAGTGGATAGTTAAAATTTACAAATCTCATTGGAGTCATTTGGAGTGGACTCGAATGGAGTGGACTCCAACTGTGGTCCACTGCATATCAACCTCTTCATCCACTGCAAATCAACTTTGACCACTCCAAGTTGGTCTGGGTAGAATAATGCAAAGCTAATAGCTATTATTATATTACTAAACTGTTGATAATATTGCACCAATAATTTATACATTTCACTCACTGCCATTACCAGTATATATTATATGCTTGATATGCCTATTAAACAAATGATCACTATTTCAGTTGAATGACTTATGAGTTGATTAAACCTGAGTAGCATTTAAACTACACTTGATCTCCCTATAATATATATATATATGTGTGCCAGTGGACATGGCAGACACTTAGGGATCACTTTAAGCCCTGCCAGCTCTCATGTAAGATCCTCTATTACCTATGTTCATGAAACTAAACACACATCTTCATCTTACTCTATGAACATATGTATAAAGTTCTTCCTTAGCAATTAGTCAATGCTATTGACATGTCCAATAAATATAAATTTTATTTTGGCAAAGTTTCGGTTAGAGCATAATATTATATACATTGAATATGAAAATGAAACGCATTACGTATTTGAATAGACGCCTATAATCAGTCTTCCAGACCGCCTCCAGTCCATTTAAAATGGTTCTGCTTCATAATTCAGGAATGACAAATGTCCTTGCTGACAAAAGCACATGGCAGACTTGTGTGTTATAATACATGATGCTGTTTTTCATGCTTTACTCATTTTGGCGACCATCTTTGAAGTACGTTAGAACATTAAAAAAAAAGAAGCTGCACAGTAGCCAATTTATAAGTTTAAAGTAAATATGTAAAGTGTATAGCTCTTATTTATCCCATGGTGAGACAACATACAAGCTAGACCACGAGACAATATACGTTTTAAGAATATAGTTGCAATTTCATTAGATGATCTTTTAGCACATTAAGCGTTTGAATTGGACGCTTTTTCGTGGGTAATAGGCAAACAACACTCGAGACGCATAATCGATTCGGTGTTTTTATGAATAGCGACCAGAATGACTTCGGAAGCCCTCTACGAACAGACACACGCCCCAAACAGAAATCGAAATCACCACTTGATGATACGGATCTAAAAAAGTATAGAGTTAACGGAGACGACAGTGAAACTGATATGGATAACGAGTCCTCTTGCTTGCTTAAAGTCGGACCACATCGTATATGTAGTAGTGCAAACTCTCCATCAAACAGTAATCCCCAGTGTAGCGACAGTCTCGCGTCGCAAACCAGTGCCCCGCACGCTACTCATGCGAGCGCCGCGTCCGATAGCACTCATACAGATAATTTGCCCGAGATAGTGTCACAATAGGACATCGTGGAGGAGTTACCTTTGGTTCAAGAGGTCAGCAGTAGGAACGCCACGGACCTATAACATATCAGTTCTGTTCGCATTTTAACTCCGCGAACATGGACTATTTCTTTGTATTTTACGGACTATTTTACGAATTTTCAACTAAAACAGACGCCATTTTTTTACACCCGAAATTGGGCGCGCTACGTCGGCGAGCACTACGGGTACCTATGGAGTCTAAGAACACGCGTACAGTGTTTCATACCGTAGATTATGTAAAAACTAATACCTTACCGGACGAAATAACGTCCCATTATGTGTCAACACGATGCAGTGTTGGTGACTGACAGGTCACCGTGACATAACTTGACACGTGAAATTGACATAGTGTTGCAAGTTGGATTTGGGATTATTGTCTGCTGCTGGAGGTCCATGATCAAGGTATTTGTTTTGTCATTAAAATGTGTTTGTTAATAAACAGTACACACCCCTTTTAGATCGTGCATATTTAGACATTGGCCAAATACAGTGCCTAAAAAAGTAGTGTATAGTGTATAATAGAAAGTTCATAATCACTATAAGTGTTTTTCGTGTACTCCGATCTTTCCAGTAACTGGATGTACTGTAAACTGTAGAACGTTTCGTGGAATAAAACAATTGCTAGTAGAAATGCTATCAATGTCCCCCGCACCCCGCCCCCACCCAAGTACGGTAGATGGGGGTGTGGGGGTAGATGGAGCTTGCATACCGAAAACAAGGAGGGGGTAAGAAAACTAGAAACCCCCTCCACCCCCACCCCTCAGATGCATGAATGTAAATAGTTAGCGTTGTCTCTATATCGTTATGTTATCCCCATTTTCTCGCACTTTCGTGAATACATAACCCGATACAACTACCATTGAAACAATGTAATCTGCCATAGACATTTGACTGAAATCGGTCAGATTCATATTTATGTACAGTAAAGTTTTGAGGCAAGGAAGTGATTTTGAATTTACATTTATTTACATTATGTTGCGAAAAAAACAACGCAATTTCGAGAAAGTACATTTCACTTAAAAGCCTTTAAGGCGGTGTAGCTACTACGCTTGCCTCCAGTGTGTCTCAAAAGAAATGTCTATTCCATGGGCTGGAAATATGCTGTGAAAGTGGAACAATGTTTTTACTGGATCTCCAGTTGGGCTACATTATATTTTACATGTATAATGAATGATGAGAGATGTTTTTATTACATTAACAGTGTTATTGAGCACAAGTAGTATTCATGCTTTATTCAATTTAGTTATTTTATCTTTTCTTTCCCTGCAGACATTATGTATAATAAAGGATAAACTATGTCTGTTTGATCATTGACATTGGATTGATGTTGTTTTCAGAGAGGTCTCAAATGTGAATCGTGCCCTTGAGCAGCTCTAAGTGAATTGATACTGACGAATTCAGAATGTCAAGCCGTATTAAATGCCATTGGATCATATGGAGGTAAGAGCCTTTTTAAAAATTGTTTGCACTTGTGTAGTTCTTTAAATGGAGCTTGTGTTATGCTTGCACGGTGCTGTTCAAAGTTAGAGTAAAAATATTTCAGTGATAGTGCAGCGTGATTGTCATATGAGCTCGTGTAAACTACATGTACTGGATACATGCGAAAACAAGTTGTGTTAAAGGGACACTAGGCAGTCTTTATTTGTTTAAAAATTCTGGAGTTCGGTTAATTTTTTTCTGCATAGTTTGCATTTGTGCATCATTAATATTATTTATTAGAATAGTTCAGAAGAAATTGTTTTACACATTACTTACTGCTGATAATAGTGCACCTATAATAATTTATTTAACTTTTAATGCAAGCAGGTTTAAATTTAACATGTTACCAGGTTAACAAATGGAGATGCTAATGTTAAAGCTTGATAAATACTTCAAGATTGCCGTGTGTCCCTTTAACATCATCTAATTGGTCTATGTGATGGGTCTTCAATTTATTAAAGGGACTTTGTGTCTGTTTTACACATTTTCACATCAAAACAGACCACACATCTACAAAAGTGTCTTCTCAACTGCCCTATTTAATCATGTTTTATTTCTAAAACTAGCGGCATCACCAGGTTTTGAGAGAGAAAATAAATAGTTGTTTTCTCCCCATGTAAAATGACCTTTTAGGAACAAAACGTGTAAAATTTAACAATTTTAGATTTTTGGCCAGACTTGTATTTTATTCCCCTTCTAGTAAAAATGGCTTATAGAACATTGCACCCTCTGTCAGATTTAACTTTGCTTATAATAGATTCTTGCTGTACTGTTGGGTGAAACATACATTAAAATGGTTCTATAATCATGTCAGTTCAATCATACACTCGTATGATACACAATATAATATGTATTGACCCTTTACTTGATGTGCCATTTACTCAGTTTTGGTCAAGGGACGTTTATAGCATATCGGCTTTGAATCCAGTGAACACGGATTCAATTCTTACTGGCGCCACTGGGTTACTTCGATGTGTCCTGCTAGCCTCGTTCGTCTGATGGGAACGTAAACCGGGTGGTCCTGTGTATCGGAGTCTGTCCTCCCTCCAAGCACGTTAAAGAACCATAGGTATCTAATCGGTAGTAAGCGTAGGGCAGGGTTCCTGGATGCCTATGTATCTTTCCTCCTCTCTTTCGGGCGGTTCGAAATAACCTAAACAACGTGTTGAAGTGGCGTTAAACAATAATTAAATTTTAAACTGTCCCATTCCCCTAAATATGCCCTAGATCCCTCTCGCAACACCTGATTCAAATTGAATACTCTGCTCGACTTATATTAAATTCTATGTCATTCTTTTCTTTCAGTCTGCACGTCATGTGGAAGAAGACTCCATGTACACCACTGGCCAGCGTCAATGCTGAAGTTTATGTTCGCTCAATTATTTGCTTAATAAAGTATACATATGAACTAAAATATTGTCTTTATAATTATGTCTTCCACCACAAAGTGGTAGGTGAGACAGATTAGATTTGGCCTTTCCGTTCGTCTGTCACAAATCTTGTCTGCGCTACTTGTTGGATTTTGACGAAACTTTGTACAAACTCTTTATTACTTTCTCTGAAGCTAATTTCATAAAACTTCATACTTTAAATGCCTTTGGTGAAATGATAATCCCTGTTTATTTTGAAGTCAGTAGTTGAAAGGTCCGTTACCATGACCGGAAAATGAAAAGTATTGCCCACACAGTTTTTCCTCTTACCTAAAGCAAATTTCATGAAACTTCATTGTTGGACAGTGGAAAGAGGATGATCGTTTGATTTTTAGGTAAAAGGTCAAGTTCCCTGCAGACATCCACTATCCAAGGATAAGCATATGTTACAACACACATGTTATAATATTAATTGTATAATATATGAATATTTTCTGGCTCAATGTTGAATCCAGTAAAACAAGTGGTTTTGTTCACCGATACTGTCGCCTGTGAACCAAACCACTTGTTGTTAAATTACAGGATTCAACAGTGTGTAAGACATATTCCGATCATCCATTTTTTTTTTAAATCATAAATTAAAAAATATATATATTAAAACAAACAAGACATGCTATTTGATGAAAACAGACGTATTCAAATTTTCAAAATAGCAATATTCGCAGAATATAGTAGATTTCAACTGCTGAAAACAAACATGTATTTTTTTTCCAGGAAATAATACTTCTATGAATATAGTATATATGTTCAGGGAAATGTTTAATATGTCTGTTTTCAAATACTACAAATCGTAACGCACCGCACATGTATATTTAGTATTTACTTTCAATATAGTAGTGAGTATGACTGCGTTCTGGGACCATATAAATATAAAAGAATAATATATATAAATATATATATATATATAACTATATATGCCCTATAAATATAAACGACCCGCACTTTTTGGATTCACGCGTACAGTGTTTCACAACACCACAAATCTGGCAAGTGCTCCATTGACACAATGTCATGTCCACGTTTATGTTATGAAATCTTCGAGTCGACACATAATCATGTTTGTTACCGACAGTAGCATGTATGTTACTCGTCAGTCATTTATTTACTTGGTTAAAGGGACACATGCCAATCTTGCTTTCTTTAAAACTCGAGTCGCCCCCTCAGTTTTAAACGAACAGTTTAAAGAATATACTTCTTTTTGCCTGTTAAACTTATATTAGTTTATCGCTTTTTCTGATTTCGAAAATTAACTCTGCAAAGTATGTTGCCGCCATCATGTTTTCATTTTCCGATATACCGTTGCAACATTGTTTGTTAAAATAAATTGGCCACTCTGACATAAACCCAAAGCATGTATAGATAAAAAAATTAGTGTAAAATACATGAACACATACATTTTAAATATATGTGTTTACATAACGAAATTATTTAATTGTTTCTGTAGCCGGTCGTCTTTCCTTAATGAATATGAATGTTGCCGTCTTTGGGTCGGACGGTCCTGTTACTTAATTAGTACTTGTCTCCGTTTATTGAAATTCTACATATATACAGAGGAGAGATGTATCTATATCATTTTGTTATTATGCTCGCTTCTAAAATGACGAAATAAATCGATTTGAATAAAAGGCGCATTCTCAGCAATACACAACGTATTGTGTGTACGGGTTGGAGGGGGGAAACCCACGGGGTTGGAGGGATACTACCGTAATGTTGCTCTCATAAATACTGTTAACATACTACATCAATAATATAACAACTACTGAACAATGCTGAAATCGATTTATCTTTATAAATGAATTCATAATTCCACAATTTTATTCCGTGCGAAGATCGATTTGGAACGTCGATTCGGCGTATTTAAACGATTACGGTGTACTTTGTTAATTTTCGGGGGAAAAAAGTACTTGCCTCCGATTTTTTTTATATTTTACATATCTACAGAGGAAAGATGTATTTACGCGTACATGCTTTTGTTTTTTTCTCTCGCTTCTAAAATGATGAAATAAATCAAATTTGATTAAAACTGCGCATTAGCAGCCTAATCAATACGGTATGGAGGGTGGTGGGGGTGGAATGAGGGGCGGGGCTGCAGGGATACTACCGTAATGGTGTCCTTGAGAAAAACGGTGAACATTCTACTCTAATAATTTATTAAATACAGAACAATGTTGAAATCAATATATCTCTTAAAAAGGATTTCACAATTTCATGGTTTTATATCCCGCGTGTACATTAACTTCGAAAGGCGATTGTTCATATTTTAGCGAACACGGTGTACTTTGTTAATTTTGGGGGAAAAAAAGTACTTTTTTCTGATTGACTTTAAATTTTGGGTTTTAATAGTAGACATGTCAATGAACACTTTCGTGAAAAAAAATTCATTCTCGCTGTTAAAACTTATTTTTTTTGCATTTTTTTCGGATTCAGAAAATTAGCACTGCAACATATATGTTCACAATCCTCATTTCCTTTCCCGACGTACCGTTACAATTTTGTTTGTTAAAACCTATTCTGAGCACTCCGGCATACACCAAAAGCATGTATAGATCAGAAATTTAATCTGGAATGCATGGATACATACATTTGAAATATATGTATTGAAATAATGGAATTATTTCATTTATTGTGTACCCGGTCGCGCCTGTAAATGTATATGCATTATGCCGTCTTTGAGTCCGTGGGTCATGTTAGTTAATTTTGGGGGAAAAAAAGTAGTTGTCTCCGATTTCATTAAAAATTTGCATATGGACAGAGGAAAGATTTATCTACGCGTACATGCATTTGTTTTTATTCTCGCTTCTAAAAGGACAAAATAAATCGATTTTGATTTAAAAGCGCATTTTTGGCAATTTAAACCTTAAAACAACCTAAATTCATCCCTTTGAAAAATACCTTTAACTATTAATGGGAATTACACGAAGTGTACACCAATTCTGTTCGACCGATGTAGTTTGTGAATATTATTACTTTAACAACGATCTGTGATGGTGTTTTGTTATAATCACAGTTTATAAATAAGAGGTGAAGAAATCTGACCAGTGACAATTTTCCCGATAATGTCATTTTGTTATCGATTTTATCACGTGACCTTGTTTGATAAATATTCATACGCCATAGGGCTGGCGTTCCTACTTCAGACAGGCGTTATCGACTAAATGTGTGAACGCACGATTTAACATTGAAACAACGCACGTGGGTACTCGTTCATTATATACGCCACAGACACGTATCAATCGCGAGACGGACTCAACAATGATTTCAGGTGACACTTGCGCCTATGAACATATAAACTGTAATAATAGCGATTTTAAAACCTTGAAAATTATGTCATTAAATGTATGTGGTCTTAGCAGTAAACAAGTTTATCCCGAGTTTCATGTTTCTATGATAAATAACTATGATATTATAGGATTTAAAGAAACCAAAATGGATGAACTTAGTACTGTTAGTTTGGATAATTTTAACTTATATTATAAACACAGACACAAAATTTCTAAGAGAAGGTCCGGCGGAATTGTTATTGCTGTTAAAAAAGAGTTAGACCGGTACATAAATATCATAGAAACGGAAAGCAAACTTGTTTACTGGTTTGTGATTTCAAAACAGTTAACCAATAGTGACGATATTGTTTGTGGTGTTGTTTATATTCCACCCGAATATTCACAATACTCAGTTGAAGATCCTTATTCTGAACTGCAGAATGAAATGGATTCCTTTTCTGACAAATATAATAAAATATGCATTTTGGGTTATTATTACTCACGAAGTAAAGATTTACTCGATTATATAAACGTTGATATAGATGTTTTTCAAGAAAATAATTTGAATGAATTATATGATGAATTTCAATTAGAAATGAATTTGTTTGATGAATGTAACATGTTTAAAAAGAGAAATAACTCTGACAAAGCTGTAAATAATTATGGATATAGATTAATTGATTTTTTACAAAGAAATAATATGTTTATATTGAATGGAAGGACAGTGAGGGATCTTGATGGATGCACAACATCGAAAGGTGTGAGTTCTATTGATTACTTTATATGCTCTGCAAACATGTTCAATTTGGTTGATCAAATGTACTTGAATATTGTCCATTGTTTTCTGATGTACACAATCCAGTTGTGCTTAGTTTAAAACTTAATAGTAAAAAACAATTATTAAATAACAATATTGAAGAAAATGAACCAAAACTAAAGCTATGGAATGAACCAAAACGTAACCTCTTTCTCGAAAACGTTAATCACGAAAACGTTGGATTAATATCTGAAAAACTTAGTACTTTAGAAAATAGTAGCAGTATTAACCAGTTAGAAATTGATGACATTGTTTACTCTATTTCTGAAATATTTAAAGAAACAGCATGCGAAACGTTTGGATATTTCAATAAATTGAAAGGAATAAGCATTAATAACAATAATAAACAGCCCCATTGGTTTGGCAGAGATTGCAAAAAACTTCGTAAACAATTTCACAGAGCTAAATACATGTATAAATTAAGAAAGTCTGAAGAAAATAAAATAAACCTTTCAAATCAAAGTAAAATTTATAAAGCGCAAATACGAAATGCTCATTATAATTTTATAAAGGATAATATAAACAAACTAAAAACATTAGGTAAATCACATCCTAGAAAGTACTGGAAAATATTAAATGGCAAAAAAAATAATAGTGTAAATGCATCATTAAATGATTTACACGAACATTTTAAACATATAAATTTCAAAGAAGACGTAGAAAATACTAATATTATAGAAAATACGCCAGAACTAGCACAGTCATCTGAGGAAATAAATGATGAAATAACAATAGATGAAATTGAAAAGATAGCACGAAAGTTAAAAAATAATAAAGCCAGACAGACAGACAGACAGACAGATATTTGTTATTGATTTAAACTTTACAAGTTTATTATCATATACAATATGCAAACATTTATACGTGACAGAATAAACAAAACAAACAAACAACAAAAACATAATTTTGCACACTAGTTTCAAATAAATTGTATTATTGAATAATTTGAAATATTAAATAATTGAATAAAAATGTGGAAATGACACTGAACTTTAACTTACGCAAATTAAATTAAATATTAAATTAAAAAAAACAAAAAAACAATTTTGTTCTCATTATCACAAAAGCAGTAACATAAATAATTAATTGATAATAGTTTTCATTCGAGGATAAACCTAGTTTTGATAAAACAAAAAATCATTACGAGAAGCAAATGCTTCTTTTATAAACCAAGATAAATTAAACAACTCTTTCTTATTACTTGTTTTCATTAGCTCTATGAATTTTAAAACACTTGGACGTTTATAATAGTACTTTTTAATGTATTTTCTTCTTATGTTAACATATACAGGACAAATCAAAACAAAATGGTATTCATCTTCAATGTCATTAGAATTACAAATGGTACAATAACGTTGGTTTCTTTCTAATCTGTTCTGTGCGTAGCGCCCAGTTTCAATTCGCAGTGAATGCGACGATAGTCTTAGTTTTGATAAAACAATTCGCAACTTATATGGCAAAATATCGAGATATGGTTCATATTCAAAATTGCCTTTAAAATGTAAATACATTGACAAAACTCTATTATTTACAACGTCGCTGTTCCACTTTTGAACAAAACAATCGACTAAACGCTGTTTAAAAACAGTATGAAATGTTTTCAAAGGAACACTATTTGGTTTATTCCAAACATAGCCAAAACCATACTCGTTTAGAAGCTTTTTAATATTCCCAGCCCAACTATTACGCCAATTTTCTATGTTATTGACGGAATTATTGTAAATACTAGAAATTATAATATTGTCAGAGTTAACTGTTTTGCACCAATATTTAACGATTCTAACATAGCGCAATATATACAATGGATACCGCCCAAGTTCCCCGTAAATACCCGCATTGCTAGTAGAAGTCTTAACATTTAAAATATATTTACAAAATTTTAAGTGAATCCTTTCAATTTCTTTCGACTTAGAAAACCCCCAGGCTTCGCAACCATAATTCAGAATGGATCCAACAAAGGAGTCGAATAATTGACACATTGTCTTCGGTTTAAAATTAAACTTCTTAGTATTAGCAATTAATATATGTAAAGCCTTTAAACCCTTCCCTGCTAAACTTACTTGATTTAAAACAAATGTTCCGGTATAATTAAAAATAACTCCCAGATAATTAAAATCGTTAACTATTTCTAAGAAGTTGTCATTATATGTCCATGACTCATTTTGTCTTAATTGGCCCCTTTTCCTAAAAACCATAATTTTGGTTTTGACGGAATTTACTTCTAATCCCCATTTATTACAATAACCTAGTAATAAATCTAAATTTTGCTGCAAATCATCAGATGATTTTCCTACTAAAACCATATCATCTGCAAACAGTAGAAGAATAAGAGTAATGTCGTCGATAGTAAGACCTGAACTAATATCATTTTGTAAATATAACTCTAAATCTTCAACGAAAAGGGAGAAAATTATCGGGGAAATTACCTCCCCTTGCCTTAGACCGATTGAACATTCGAAAAAATCTGAATAACTATTGCAACTTTTAACACAAGATTTTACTTTAGAGTACATGTCTCTTATTATTCTAAGTAGCTTTCCATTTATGCCTATTTTATAAAGTTTTAGCCATAAGGCATTCCTATAAACGCTATCAAAAGCTTTTTTCAAATCAACAAATGCACAATACAATCGACCTTTCTCATTTAATATCTTGTGAATAACAGATTGTAATACAAAAATTGCATCGATAGTTGAACGACCCGACCTAAAACCAAATTGGGCGTCTGATATAATATTATTATCTTCACACCATTTACTTATCCTTTTATTTAAAATACCGGTAAAGATATTGGACAAACAACTAACAATAGTTATTCCTCTATAATTATTTACGTCGTCAGGGTCGTTCTTCTTAAACAAAGGTATAATAATTCCCTCGGTCCATTTTTCTGGAAAATATCCGGAGTTTAGTACAGCATTAAATAAATCAACAAGATGCGAGGAAATGATATCTACTGATTCGAGAAAATATTCATTCATGACAAAGTCTCCAGAAATTGACTTATTTCGCTTCAAAGAACGAACAACAGATTCTACCTCAGCAATTGTTATAATTTTATCCAATTCTTCAAACTTACAACTGTTTTCATTAAAATCATGCTGCTGGCAGAAAGATTCTGCTTCATCATTTTCTACTTGAAAAATCTCCGTTGACAACTGAGAAAAATAATTATAAAATCTCTCAAGACTTATGTTTTCACTCTTCGATTTATTTTTTCGTAAAAATAACTTCCAAAAATCTTTAGGCTTCTTATGCCTTAAATTCTCAATCTCACTCATCTTCTTATTTTCATACGCACGCCGTTTTTTCTTTATAACATTTTATAGGACTTCTTTTTAATATGCAATTCAACTCTATTAACCATCGATTTACACTTATTATATCGATTTAATGACTTATTATAAATATTTTTATCAGTAAAGCACTCATTATCAAACCAAACAGCTTTTTTATCGGCAGTATTTGCAAAACGCACTCGATCATTATATATATATATTATTGGAGAACAGAGGATCCGCGGCGTCGCGTATAACCTTCACAAAAGAATTAATAGAGCTATTAACACTGTCCCTATGAATAAAGCAAGTGGCGTAGTTAACATTTTAAACGAACATATTAAAACTACACTTCCGGTCATGAAAAACATTTATTTTAAATTATTCAACTTAGTATTGAACACCGGAATAGTTCCAGAATCATGGACAATTGTTAAAAATCCAATTATTAAAAATAAAGGCGATTCATTGAAACCAGAAAAGTACAGACCTATTACTCTATTAAGTTGTCTTGGTAAATTATTCACAGCAATATTGAATGCTAGGTTAACGAAGTTTGCAGATGATTACGATCGTATTAATAGCTATCAAGCTGGATTTAGAAAAAACTTCTCTACTGTTGATAATATGTTTATACTTAACTCTCTTATTGATATTTTACGCAATAAAGGAAATAAACATTTTTGCGCTTTTAAAAAAATAAAAAAATGCATTTGATACAGTCTGGAGATCAGGATTATGGTATAAAATAGTATCACATGACATAAATGGCAAAATATTTAACGTTATACGGAATATGTACAACAATATCAAGTCGTGTGTAACATTAAATGGTGTAAGGTCCAACTATTTTGAATGTAATATAGGCGTACGGCAAGGGGAAATCTCTCGCCGTTATTGTTCTCTTTTTATCTAAATGATTTGCATGCATTTTTTTCACAAAATCAAAATGTAAACGGAGTAAGCTGTCGAGAACACGAATTAGACAACGACGTTCTTATATATTTAAAACTATTTATTTTGTTATACGCAGATGACATTGTTATTGTATGCGAAACAGCAGATGACCTACAAAAAGCCCTTAATACTTATCAAACTTATTGCGATACATGGAAACTCACAGTCAACATATCAAAATCTAAAATTCTAGTATTTTCGAAAGGTAGACCAGGAAATTATTCATTTAGATTAAATAATGACACTTTAGACATCGTATCGGAGTACAAATATTTGGGAATATTATTTAGCAGAAGTGGATCATTTTATAATGCTAAAAAACATATTGCCAGTCAAGCCACTAGAGCTCTCTACAGCCTACTGAAGAAAGCAAAACATCTTTGTCTACCAATCGATTTACAAATTGACATCTTTAATAAAACAGTTAAACCTATTTTGTTATATGGGTGTGAAATCTGGGGGTTTGGTAATTTAGAAATAATAGAAAGAGTGCAATTAAAGTTTTTAAAACACGTCTTAAATATAAAAACATCTACACCAAATTGTATGGTGTATGGCGAAACCGGTACTATGCCAATTTCAATTGATATTTACACAAAAATGTTATCATTTTGGTCAAAGGTAATGTCTCCTGATAGTAATAAACTCTCAGCTGATGTGTACATAGTATTGCATAGCTTATACAAATATAGCAATAGTACAAAGAAAAAATTAAATTTTAAATGGCTTAACTGTATCAAAGAAATCTTAATTAAATGTGGGTTTAGTGGCATCTGGGAAACGCACGACTTTCCAAATAGTAAGTGGTTGATTGCATCTGCGCATCAAAAGCTCGTATATCTATTTTTAAACGAATGGTATGAAACAGCTGAAAACTCTAGTAGTTATTATATATACAGATTATTTAAAACTAAATTTGGCTTTGAGAGATACTTGACAGATACACCCGGTAAACTACTCAAGTATATGGTAAAGTTTAGAACAAGAAACCATAAGTTACCAATTGAAACTGGACGCTGGAATAAAATTGTGCATAATAACAGAGTCTGTACTTTATGTAATGAAGATATAGGAGATGAATACCATTACCTTCTAACATGTAAAACACTTAGTATGTTACGAAAGACTTTTTTGAAAAAGAAATACTATAAAAAGCCGAATATACATACATTTCACAACATTATGAATTCAAAAAACAAGAAAGAATTTAGAAAAGCGTGTGAATTTGTAAAGCAAATATTGAATAGATTCAAGTAGAAATGTATGCGTATATGTTATTATTTATGAGATTTGAAAAATGTGTGTAAAGACTGAGTCATACGAGAGTGTGGTTGTAAATTACTTCTTCGACAGTGTGGTGAAAATGAACTATATATAAATGATAAATGCAGTTTTAAATTGCGAATATAATTTAGCTCCTCCAATAAATACAGTAAAGTAAATTCACTTGCTTTAAATCAGTCTAATAATCTATTGTTAATAATAAATAACTCATGTAATAGAGCCTTGTACGATATATTCTATATGCATTACCTTATGTTTTCATGTATATGTATGAACTGAGTGAATAAAAGATTTGTATTGTATTGTATTGTATTGTATTGAAGTGATTTCGATTGTGAGAGTGGAAATCCTACGGATTATTTTCATAGAGCGTTATTATTCATGAATATAGAAATTCAGATAACTATTACTGTGTATGGAAACCATTAGAACGCTCTAATACTGTGATGGAGTTTGACCTAATTCGAGATTCTATATACTGCATATAGTGCACAGTGAAGCGTGAATTTGCTGTACCCCTCGTGTATGGAGATAGTTAATTGCGAATTCCATTTTCTGTATATGTTTTTGAATCGATGTGAAATACATTTTGTTCTAATAAAATTCCAAGGAAGATTTATATAGATGTATGTGTCTTTTATAGTGAGCAGAAAGTTGTTTTATACCTCACTGCCCAGATCGCCAATACTCGGGAGGCGTTTCATTAAAGTAATGTGTTACTGGAATAGCCTGACGTCATAGCATTCCATTTCCGTTTTGATGCGGCCATTCCTCCATTTTGTTTTCTTTTGTGCAGTGAGAGTGCTCCAGTTAGGACGCAACAATTTATCGTAAGTAGAATATGTGCAAGTTTACACTCTCCACTGTCATACGTGTCTATAAAGTTAGCTCACATTTTCAGTTTATGAATGTTTTGTGTAACACGTGTATTGTTTGCGTTGACCTAAATGAAATTAGTCTTGATCATGTTCGACGCCTGATAATTTTGTAAACAAGCAAGCGTCGCAGATGATCTAGACTGCGTAAAATGATAACTTATTTGTTATTCATCTGCATGTTTAAATATTCGAGTGAACAATTGGAAGGTTGTGTGTGCATAAACATTCCCTGACGTTTCTAGTCGTCGTTTGCATATGTAGTATCTTTAGAATCTAAAAGAAGAACAAAATACCTAGACGGAGATATGAGAATCATGGCTGTTGTGGTAGTCAGGGTCATTCAGACCCTGTGTATACCGAATTGTTCTAGGATATTTGTGTATGACTCCATGTTTCAGGAGACTTCCAGACCTATTTTTCTTGAATGTTTATCTTTCGAAACATCTTGTGCTCTTTTGTTTCCCTATAATTTTGGAAACTTAACCCTGCGGTCGCCAAGTGTTAAGCATTCTTGACTCGAGTCCCAGAAATCACGTGTTTGATTTCCAGTGGGGTCACATCCCGGATTTCTCAAACAAACTCCCGCAGTATCTTACTTGGGCATGGTACTGTGAATATAGGTCATCATTCGGAGGGATGTAAAGTAGTCTGTCCAGTGTATAGGTAGAACTATACCCTGTGCAATATCTCTCTGAACTTCTGTGTTAAGCAGTGATACAAAACCAGGGCCCTAAATGAATTATATAGAGATTATTTAACTGCTGGGATCGATTATAGGGAAATCCTTCACAAGAGGTAGGCGTGTGGTTCTTTTCACGAACGATCGCATGCGAGCGAGTGAAAAAACAAAGCACGTCTACCATCAAGTGAAGGATTACCCATAATCGATCGCAGCAGTTAAATAATCTATTTATTACATTTTAAATTACGTTTTTGCAAACAAATATTCGCTTTATTGAACGTTATCGGCGGATGACGTCGACGTCAGCAACACTTTATTGACGTCAAGACTCAACGTCGCAACGTTAGTTAGTAATGTGTTCTGAGTTAGTAACGTTAGTTATTATTGTGTTCTGAGTTAGTTATTAATATTTAGCGATAATGATTATTCTTCCACTGAGTTTAAACACCTGCGCCTCTTTTCGCCATGTTGAAGTCGTTTAGAGAAATTGGAGTGCTTCGGTGATGCCGAATAATTAAAAATAGACTGTATACAACATTTTTGTTCCTGAAGGATTTACTTTCGAGTGAAAAAAAATAAACTTAATAACCAGTCACATTTAGCCAATCTCAATGGCTCGCTTATTTGGAGAATTGACTGGAAACGGCGATGCATGCCGTTTGATATTGGCCGTCTTCACAGTAATGGATATCATAAAATATGATACGCTGACAAAAACAGTTATTTTGAGTAATTAATTTGTTAAACGTAATTGGTAAGCACCAATAAAGTAATTTAATTGTGTATTTAGGGAGTTTTAACTGGGAATTTATGCAAATACGTTGCTTATCTGTAGCTCTGTAATCTGTGATGTTTTATGTCATAGAATTATACCAAGTCTAGCTGCACTGCCATTGTTGTGTACTGGTTAATGATATTGATTTCTTTAAAGTTTTAATACACAAACTTTGTCACATTTCTTTTCTCTTGATACAATGGCAGGGATGATTAGTGCCATGTGTAGTTGCGCATGTCATTGTTGTGTTAAAGTTGAATGACTTTCTGCGGTGTTATGCCCATATTATAGGACATAATATCATGGTTCCCATACCGGGAAATCGGGAAAAAGTCGGGAATTTGAAAACAGTAATTCCAGGCCATGAAAAACCCTCGAATTTTACCCAAATCAGTAAAAAAAACGGGATTTATTCGGGGAAAAAATAGTGTTGTGTAGCCTCTTCAAGTGTGGAATCCCGGTGATTTATAAAAATAAAGGTGTACGTCAATTGATATTCCGTACTTTACGTAAGCATGGGGTTTAAAAAATGCAAGCTGCCTGCGGACGAGTAACATTTGGCGTCTGGTCGTCCGACAGGGCGAGTGACTTTTTGCACTATAAAAATGAAGTTAAACTATTGTTCAAACACGATGTTGCAATATTTGCCAGATTTTAAATCTGGGTCATTTCCAACGCGTAATTTTGTTCGTATTAACAAGGTGTTTGTTTGTTACCAACTTACGCGTCATATAGACTGTGATTCAATTCACGCTAAAATCAATCATACACCAATATTTTGAGTAATCGCACCTTTTGTATTGTTTCATGTTGATTGAACAATCAACCATAAAATGAACCCAATTCAGAAACAGCCGATCAAACATCGGTTCACACTTGCCATTGTTTCAGTTTACGCTACCGTGTGTACAACTAATTAGTATGCACTTAAAGTGACACATGGGATATCTTGCAGTATTTGAAATGGGTGTCTCAATTTATATATCCAGTATCATTTTTACTTTTACCCTGGTTACATTTAAATAAATCAAATTTTAAGTATTCACTATTTCGTCTTATACTATAAGTTTTAATATATTTCTGGTGCAATAATATAAAAAAATAATAATATGCAAAAAAAAAATGGCTTAATACAATTCTTATAACTAACATTAATGATTGAACAAATGCAATTTATGTAGAAAAACTAACGGGATGCCGTTAGTTTTCAAAAAATCAAGATTGCCATGTGTCCCTTTAACACTTATCAGTGATTGTAAACACCGACGGGCTGAGTATCTCTGGCGAATTCGTAAGCAAACATTTTCAAACTTTCTGTTTTGATCAGCCATTTTGGCCGCTAGAGGGCGCCACATCTGATGTTTTACCCGGCTCGATCACACAGTTAAATCTGTAGATAATGTTGAGCGAGGGGACACAAACCAGTTGATTGACAGCAAGAGGCGGAACAGTGGGCGGAGTCTTATCGCACCGACAATTTGACAGTGGCTCTCAATAAACGCTGCCATAATTAGTTTATCTATCTAAATGGATTGTCACTAATTAGCTAAAACACTCATCGGGATAGTGGCTTATAAACAGTGAAAGACTTTGTGAATTAGAATTCGGGATTTTCCGAGATCTCTTAGACAAAATCGGTCATAAATTTGGATTCGTCAGACCGCCGATGTCTGGCAAATTTGGTGTGCATTTCTTACGGTTTTCATTCGCCAGTTCAGGTTACTTTTTGCCTATGGCGATTTGGCAAATGGTTAACGTGGGCCTAGTAAGCCAATACACATTAACCATTGATATTCGTGAACAATCGTAAAGATGTGTTAATGCTCTGATCAATGAAATGTGAAGCCCAAATTGTACTTTTGTTTTCGATCGCTGTCGTACAAATTCGATATCTCACCGGATGACTCATAAAATATGTTGACGATTTTAGCTGAGTATTTACAAATAAAACTCGCAATGTTCCGTCGTATGTGCAAGCGTCTAATTATTTGAATCGATAAAGCATGTCGTCTGAGAACAAGTTGAATGTCAACACTAAATTTCCTTCATAGGAGGGAGAACGGCCTGAAAAACAGCGGGTTAAAGTCAATACTTGTCAAAAACAATAAACTAACATCTTGTGTGATGTCACATATCAGTACTGCGAACAATTTAACGTTTTTGCAACAACGGTGTCGGACAAAAACTGGTATAAATTGTCCTTGAAAACTGTGGGGAAACCTGGAAACGACCTTGAGTTTTGTTCTCAAAAAACTGTGGGATCCCTGGAAAACACTCACTTTGTACAGACTAGTTCTCCTGCTACCCTGGCTGGCATTCAACAACTAGTGGCCTATATCATTGCCATGTGCCGGTTGAATGAATGTTGAAAATGTGTTACGGTCTCCTGCACATTTAGCCAGTAGAGCATCCACAGACTCTTTCACCTCTTGCCTGCACCGTATTTTCAATACTATAACACTTAGAGATACCAAACTTGGTATGTGGATACATCTTGGGATAGCTGTGTGTCGCATACCAAAATAAGGCCACTATGACCTTGACCTGTGACCTCTGTCATAGAAAATGCTTGTCCGCACCGTATTTTCAATACTATAACACTATGTCTTACCAAACTTGGTATGTGGATACATCTTGGGATAGCGGTGTGTCACATACCAAAATAAGGTCACTGTGACCTCTGTCATACCCCAAACATTGTGAGAAGCATCAGTATGAAGTGGAACTGCGCATATACATGAAGTCATGGGGTAAGCGTTTGCAAGGGTATTAATAACCTTCAGTGATAGTTTTAGTTTGACATTTTTTTGATCTACATCTTTATTAATTTCGCTTAGTTTTGTACACTCTTTTTGTGATGTCTGGGCGATCTCTGTAGTGTAAGGAAACACACTTTTCTTTCGAGAAAAGAGATTCAAGTTCAAGTCTTGGCAGGGACCTGACACACGGAGTTGTACATACATTTATTTTTTTCCACATCAGTAATGTTGTTTTTGTACAGCATGAACTTAAAAATATGTACATTTGATAGTCATTCATCCTATTATTACCAGAGTGTGTTTTTGACATAGGTGTTGCTGTTCCGGCGGCAGCGGCGTCAACATTCACGTTTTGCGTTTATGTAATTTTCTCACAAACTGTATGCACTAGACCTTTCAAACGTTGCTTATAGTTGTATCATGGGTGGTACATTGCAACGTGACAAAGCAAATGTGGAAGTGACCTTGACCCTCCAAGCAAAGGGCAGATAACTTACTAATTTTTATGTTTCTACTTTTGCGTTTAGGTCACTTTTTCACAAACTGTATGCACTACAACTTGCAAACTTTGCTTATAATTGTATCTTGGGTGGTACATGGCAATGTGACAAAGCAAATGTGGATGTGACCTTCACCATCCATGCAAAGGGCAGATAACTTTAATTGTTACATTTACATCACTTTCTCATGAACTAGAATTATGCACTAGATGTTTTAAACTTAATTCATAGCTTAATCTTTGGAAGAAAACATATTCTATTTCGACCTAGTTGTGTCTTAGGTAGTGCATTTTCCATCTGAACTTTACCAAACTTTAACAGATGTTTTGCCTTTTTTTATATTATTAGTGTATATATATATATATATATTTATTATATACCTGTCAATAATATATACATAGTACCGTCATCTTCTTACAATGGAATACAACAACCTGTATGACACTATATAAATATCACATCCCATGGAGGGTGATAGAACATATTGTCAACCCGAGATTGGTAATGTCCACCGAGGCTTTAGCCGAGGTGGACATTACCACATCGAGGGTTGACAATATGTTCTATCACCCTCCATGGGATGTGATATTTATTTTATTATACCAAACATCAAAATTCATTTAATCAGCAATTATTTTTTATTAACAACAATAAAGAACTTGAAACAAATTTTCAAGATTTAATGTTTCATGCCATGAAACATTACCATGAAACATTACCAATTGTTGACTGATCGGTAATGCACGAGATAATGATCGGTATGCACGAGATAATGTTTCATGCCATGAAACATTACCATGAAACATTACCAATTGTTGACTGATCGGGAATGGGGAAATTACATAGAGAATTTTGAGTGAGGTATAATAATACAGGTTATCACTATGCTTCTAAAAATAGAATGAGTATCACTATCTTACTAAACATAGAACAGCAGTTCAAGCACGTTTTACGCCACTATGCACGAGAACGTCAAGACGACGTTGCGTCATACAACCAAAACAAGTAGGTCAAACACCAACACCTTAAAACTACATACATTTTCCCGTTGCACTTTATCGAGAAATAGTATGCTTTATTGAATGTGTATGCAATAGCAATGCAAATGTTTCTATGCTAATGATGTGTAAGAGGTATATAATAAAAGGATCATTACTAGAGTAACCTGTTCTGGAAGTTTGTATCACCTCTCGTAGGTAAATGCCAGATCAGGATTACACAAACAAACCACACATGATGCTCTAATTCCAATGCAATGAATTAAAACAAATATATTCTACAATTTCATTCTTATTGCCGCTCGTCGTCATAGTATATATTGTATACTATGACTTTTCTTGTTATACATATTTCTGATGATTCAGTATCATTTGAATATGACCATAAAGGGGAATAAATAATGACAGATATTCAACAGTTTGAGATGTAATTAAAGAAGCAAGTGGGTGCTCTTTGTCGCGCGGGAATCACACCGCCTGCATTGCTTTAGCAACCGAGAGTAAGGCGGAGGCTTTCCGGTAATGCAGGCGTGCGATAAAAAAAAAAGAAGCTCGAATTGTTGAAAGTGGTCCAGTTTATGAACGATTACATTTGTACTTAAGTCTTTTTCGAAAATTCGCAGAATGTCCATGCACACCCTCACTCAGGTCCCCACTTGATGCATATAAAATTAGGGTTTCTGTACAAACCATAGATATGATCCCACTGTGAGCTCGAAAATCACTTTGAGCTCGAAAATCACTTCCAAGTCAGGAATTGTCGATTCTTACGGATGCCGGGAGGTGTACAGTACTGCTTCTATCCAGAAAAAGTGGGTGGTCTGCCTCCACCACACAAAAACAAATCGACCGTTATATAATTATAACCTTACATGTGTTGAAAATGACGTAAAACACCATACAAACAAAACAAACTAACCATAGATCAGAAAAAAGGTCATTACAAAAACACGCGAACTGAAGATATGAAACTAGGTACCAACTGCTAGTACACGGTGTTCGTAGAAATGTGTATGGTGAATTAATTGTGCCTGACCACCCCCACTCCATGGACTGCTTTGGCGCTGTCAGTCTCAATAATCAAGTAAAATGATAACACTATATAACCTGCCGGGGGCATACAAATGACCACCTGGCACCCATAGTATTTTATTAAGAGAGCTGATATACTGGGTTCAAGACCGAGTCCCGGTCGAGACACGACTTTTCACAACCTGTTCCATTTGAGGTATCGTCAGAACCACTTCTGTATGACTAGACATCCAGGGCAGAGTTCCTTGACAGATGGTAGAGCTGGAAAATTCATCGGCGTAGCTACTATTAGGCCATATAGGCCCGGGCTTATAGGCTATACATCAATTTGAAAAATGAAAAAAAAATATGAAAAGTCCAAAAATGCAATAAAAACAGAAGCCATAGTGGGTGGAGGTTTAAGGGTCAACATTTGTTTCTTATTTTTTTACAGTGTATGTAATTCAACTTTGTCAAATGTTAATTCTCAAATTTGTCAAAAAATATTTCTTCAAATTCCTCTCAAGTGCTCATAACGCATTTAACAAAAAATACGGGGGGACATGCCCCCGGACCCCAATAGTTTGTCGGGCCTATATATGCATTTCAGGTCTCCTACGCCACTGGAGATGATGTAACAGTATGTACACTAACTGGTTGATTGGCAATCATTTGTTCTCGATATCCAAGGTGCTGGCACGGTAACACAATGATATATTTGATAAATGCCATTCATTTTAGTAAAAGACCTCCATGCTTCAGTGGAAAAGGCTTTGCACCGTATAGCTAGGCTCGCGACCTGATGGTGGATTGTCTGACGAGAATATTCATCCTTTACATCTCGTCTCCCTCTGAGGTCGCAGTTCCAATCAATGTACGTTTTGTAATTGAGCATCCCCCAACCCACACCCACACACAAAAATGGGGGTAGGAACGTTTCAATGGGGGGTATCCACGCTCAATTAAACCACGCTCAATAACACAAAAACATACAACATTATATAAGGAAATAAGTACTTTTTGAGCGCAAACCGTTTTTTTTCTTCAAATTATTGGGGCGTCAAAGCATACTGGACCCACCTCCCACTCTAAATATGGGTGGGGCGCCCTCCCCACCCCTCTGGCCCCCGACTCCTACGCATATGATACATGATGCAATTTGGTATTTATATAAGCTCTCCGATCAAAAAAAAACTACAGAAACGCGCCCTCTATTTTGAAAGAAGCTGGCACAATTATCCGCGTACATCTTTTCACCGTATGACTTTAATATTAACCCCAACTGAGGTCACGTTTTCATAACTTTGTGTATTGCAATGTGGAATGTGGGGTAAACACGGTAAGATGTTTCTTGCATTAGTTTTAAAATTATTTAAAAGGTCTATCATGTTACCTATTTATTAGCATCGACATTTAGCCGCTGATTGACACGTTGTTCATTACCATTTAATAAGCTAATTTTAGAATATATCACGCAGTGAACTGACCCCTGTTTTTTCTATGCCGTGTAAAAAAAATACACAAACCAACGTTGGAAACGCTTGCGTAAAACAGTGACCAAACGTTTTTTGGGTAGAAAAAAGGATTTTTTTTTCAAATCTTCTTGAAAATTGTCATACTGTTAGAGGGAGAATTAAACTCATCGTTCATGTTTTTTTCTTTTTTCTCGCTGTTAAAATCTGCATAAAATTCGAAATACAAAATTTTTAAAAAAGGCGGTCTATCGACAGCCGACATTTTACTATTTTACTTCTTTGTTGACAGGGGTACTTTTTACAACAACTCAGCATATTTTTTAAAAAGTAGACCACGAAAATGATTGTTGTTTTATAAGGAAATGGTTCGTATAAATTATTTTTTGAATTTTATAAATTAAAATGTGATTTTAGAAGTGTTTTGTTGGAAGCACCCGGTTGAAAAACGACTCGATTTTTCCGTGTGTAATTTTATGGACGGTCATGAAACGTCTTTTTTTTTTTGGTAGAAAAAAGTATTTTTTCCAAATTTTGACATTTTGCAAGTTTGTAGAGGAAGATGTTTTCTCGACGTTATTGCTTTCGTCTTTTTTCTCGCTATAAGAACAAACTGTAATTATCAGTTTGATTAAAAGCTAAAATTTTATTGGAATGACCGGAACATGGGTGATTTGTAAATGCCTAGAAATCGTGTTTTTAATAAAATAGAATAGCCAAAACAAGTAAAAACTTAAAATCCACTTTGTAACAAACGAATTTATTTAGTTGTTTATGCGTGTCATCGTTGTACATTGTCAGTTGAATACATTTTACATCTGACCACCATCCTGAAATCTGCTCAAAATTCAGTTCGTTTACGTTTTTTTGCGCGTGAAGTTTTTAAGTAAATCTCCCTCCGCGGCGGGTTGGCGTTCCCACAGGAAAACATCTAAAACAACGATTACGTTATTTTAAGGCAACGTTACATTCAAACAACACATTGAACTTGTTAGTAACACGATAAAGCTGTATATTTTCTGGACGTACAATGTAAGTTGTGAGAATGTGTTTGTATTATGTTCAATCTCTCGAACATAACAATCCATAAAAAATATTTCCAGCGGGTTTATATTGTGCGAGATCAAAACCTGGTGGTTGGGACTTGAAACACATCAAAACCGCGGGCCTACGACCCTTGGTATCGATGGTCTTCAAGTCCCGCCCACTATGTTTTTATCTGGGACAATATAGGCCTAAACCCGCTGGAAATATTTTATTTCTTAAAAAATATGAATATGATAGACATCTGAAATAGTATGTGTAATGGATCGCTAAATAGAATGTTGTTTCATGATTAGAATCTGAGGAATTGGGAAGATATCATGGTTAGAATATGAAGAATTGGTAAATTATCATGGTTTATGATAAACAAAAAGACAACTTAATGATAATATAATAGCAATTCGATTGAAAGATTAGCGTCTCAGTTTTTAGCAATGTAAAGTTACATTAGAAGAAAGGGTTTAATGTTAGATGTTTTTCATTATTGAAATCTGATCAGTAGTTCATGACAATCAGTAACAGTGGAGCAGACCTATTCAAAGTCTTTAGAAGATGCTTCAGTTCAAGTTTCATCAAATCTGTTTAATGACTGAACTGCTGTTGCTTATTTTAAAATCAGACAGCACAAAAAAGAGATACATATATAGCTGTACACACAAACAGATAGTAATATTCAACATTTTCCTTAATATTATTCTTATAATTATTATTAATTATTGAACAAATGCAAGTTATGAAGAAAAACTAACGAGGCGCCGCGAGCTTTTAAAAAATCAAGATTGCCATTTGTCCCTTTAATAAAGTTTAACATCAATCAATAATCAGTGACGATACCGATTTGGAACCAGCTGTGTTTATGCTGAGAGCAGATTTATAGACAGTATCCCTGAAATTCCTGTAGCAAAAACCATGCGAAGATCATAATTTGTAGACTAAAATTGATAAGTAATTCAAGTCGTAGAAGACCCATAAAATGCCTGTATCAATTTGACTGCGTCCCGGTATTCTTACTAAAATACAGTTGTACAGTAAAATAACGTTGATACACAGTCAACACCCACAGCAGCTATCTGTGTCCGGGATAAATATAGGCTCCGGCAATGAGCCTTAGAAGAAAGTCATTTTAGATGTAACCTTTATGAAGGATCGGACCTATCGCAAAATCTTATTCTCATAAATATAAGTGTTTTTGTTTCACTTCTTTCTACAATAATAGTATCATTAACTCTCATAATCCAATTTAGCGCAATTATCGCTCAACAAAGTTTAAGAATACCCACCAAGAGCTATAAAAGATAATAAGTAAGGTGTCATTTTCTCTTATTAGTACAATAGAACAGATCGTATTTCAGTTCCATTCTATTTTGCCAGGATAAGTCCTAAAGATTCTCTTACAATACGTCGTGATTTGCCATGACTCCAGTTTCAAGCGTTGTGTTAGGTCGCGCCATAGATCAATACGGTCATGTTTTCGGTTACTGAAATACAAGCTCGGCACAAATTATTTATAATCGTTTTAAATTACTAAAAGCATATTTGCGTCGCGTCATGTGAAAACAATAACTTGGACATACAGATCGATAATCCTGAAATCATAAAGGTCGAAATATTTGATTCCATATGTACTTCATGCGAACGGTAAGAACTCATTTGCATCAACAGAAAGATTTTAAAAAACAGAACTACAAATTGTACAACTATAATATGTCATTTTCACACGCATTTTATGCAAATGACGAGTACAGAGAATATACTACGTTATTGACTACGCACAGAAATAGCGTTTTTGACAAAATTAGAAGATTTCGATAATTTTGTGCTTGCTTAATGCAGCGCTCACAAGTATCCAACCACATCAATATGCAGCTTGTTTTGCTGATGGGAACCAAAAAACATACAAATACCATGTTATGCGAACATGTCATTTTATTTTACCATAAAATGACTATAATGTAATATATATGTGATTACATTATATTAGAATGCTATATACATGACTAGTTAACTAAAACTCTTACATAACATGACTAGTTAGAAAATGTTCAATAATACATTTGTGTAATTAAATCAAAACATTCCCACAGTAAAAGGTGGGTAACTATCCGCCCACACAGTATCTAATTATATTTTATTTATAGAGTTGTATGTAAAAAAAAAAAAAAAATTAAGTTTATCAATTTAATAAATTAAACATATAAACTACATAAACATATATATAAACTCATATAAGTATAGAGGCATATACATTTTATTAATATATAATTTATAAATTAATAAACAAAATAAAACAAGAGGTCCTGTATCGCTCTACTTGCTATATGGTGTCCATGGTGGGGTGAGGTGGGGTGGGATGGGGTTGTGGGGATAGAAGGATTGTGTGTCAGATATGGCAGTATCAGTAGTATAGTAATTAAGTCCCCATTCTGTTGCACACCCTGCGTGTTGCTTGCTTCTGGTGTCCACTGTGTAGACACATGCTAATGAATCACGTCAGTCATAAACAAAGGGCGCGCGTATCAACCGCTCTAAAGCAAAGCGTAATTTTAACCAGTGCGGGACTACAGCATTAGGTAGTTAATAGAGTTACCCGGAGCCCCACCCGAGATTCAGCAGCGGAACCTGAAAACCCGTACCCACGGGCAACGCGGATCCTTCCTTTAGAGACACTAGCTGTTTAGGTAATAATGCCTTTATTCCTTTCCAACACTCAGAAATGGATCATGGTAAAAATATTTGGAACCGAATAGGTGTACATTCTTGAATGAAGGCGTTAATCCCGGGTTGAAAGGTCAGTTGGACATAATCTATCCTTTTCTTTGACATATTAGTAAATAATTAGACTAATTAGACATTAATTTGGTAGCGTACTTTACTTACGGACAGTGTTGTACTGTTAAAATACCTTCGATAATACGAGAATTGACAATTGAGGTAATTGTCAATACATTACCTGTGCAGAGTATGACGTGTCAGTCGTTCGTTTCATCATAGCAGTTTACCTGCGAACATACGTGAATTGACACTCCGCTTGTCAAAACCTTACCTGTGGCAACTTACTTAATCGGGCATTTGTCTTGCGTTATAAACGCTTTGATGACAGCACTGGCACTGGAGCCGCAGATATTATATATAAAAGCAAGAAATATCACTGTAAGTGATAAATGCCCCCCGAAGTGTCTTTGACCTCTAAGTATGACCTTGACCTTGGAGCCATGGACCTGGATTTGTGCACGACACCTCATTTGGTTGTGGTTAGCACTTGTGTCAAGTTATTTGAAAATCCGTCCAGGCATGCAAAAGTTATTGACCGGACACGATTTGACCTTTGACCTCTAAATGTGACCTTGACCTTGGGGCCACAGACCTGGATTTTATGTGCGACACATCGTCTTGTTGTGATGAGCACTTGTGCCAAGTTATTTGAAAATCCGTCAATAAATGCCAGAGTTATTGACCGGACACAATTTGACTATGACCTCCAAGTGTGACCTTGACCTTGAAGACCTGGGTTTTTTCGCGCGACACATCGTCTTGTTATGATGATCACTTGTGCCAAGTTATTTAAAAATCCCTGCAGGGGTTGTGACGTTACGGTCCGGACACGAAATTGCGTACCTGTTTTTTACCTATGAACTGCAAGTGTGACCTTGACCTTTGAGGTACGGACCTGGGTTTTGCGCGCGACACATCGTCTTTTTATGGTGATCACTTGTGCCAAGTTATTTAAAAATCCTTGCAGGGGTTGTGACGTTACGGTCCGGACACGAAATTGCGTACCTGTTTTTTACCTATGAACTGCAAGTGTGACCTTGACCTTTGAGGTACGGACCTGGGTTTTGCGCGCGACACATCGTCTATTTAAGGTGATCACTTGGGCCAATTTATTTTAAAATCCCTGCAGGGGTTGTGACGTTACGGTCCGGACACAAAATTGCGTACCTGTTTTTGACCTATGAACTTCAAGTGTGACCTTGACCTTTGAGGTACGGACCTGGGTTTTGTGCGCGACATATCGTCTTGTTATAGTGATCACTTGTGCCAAGTCAATTAAAAATCCCTGCAGGGGTTGTGACGTTACGGTCCGGACACGAACTTCGGAATGACGGACGGACAGAATCCAGACGGACGGACAGACGGACGGACGGTGCGATTACTATATGCCCCCGACAAATTGTCGGGGGCATAAAAAAAAAACATATCCCCCTATTACCTATATAACACATGGTAGACATGTTTGATATGACCAACCTCGTTTCGAAGGCTGAATCTTTGTCAAATTACAGAATTGATTCAAATCCTCTACACAGTTCGTTAGGTCTGACTTCCATTTTTACATTAAATTCACAGTTCGTACGAAAACGCACGCTGTGCGGAGAAATTTAAGTAAAATCGCCGATTTCTGCGTTAATAACATTTCCTACCTGATACGCACTTCCGGTTTTATCGAGAAGTTCCGAATGCCCAATAGGATCACCAGTTAAAAAGACCCATTTGCAACTTCTCGAATATTTAACTGTTTGTACAAATGATACTTGATTAGTCTTGATCATCTTCGACGCTTGATTGTAAATACAAACGTTTGTCTTGGAAACAAGCAATCGTCGCAGATGATCTAGACTAATCAGGTCTCGGTTGTACAAACAATTTAATATTCGAGAAGTTAGTACAGCCGGCACTTATATGTGCGAAATGTACCATTGATATGTTTTGGAATGTGCTTAAATGTGCGAATGTGCTGAAGTGTGCGTATATGCTTTTGACGATATGCTGAAATGAGTGTACACCACACATGCACATTCTTCGTGGAATAATACTCCACAAATGCACATTCGCCGTGGAATAATACACCACACTTGGACATTCTCAGTGAAAAAATACACCACACATGCACATTCTTCGTGGAATAATACTCCACAAATGCACATACTTCGTGGAATAATACTCCACAAATGCACATTCTCCGTGGAATAATACACCTCACTTGCACATTCTCCGTGAAAAAATACACCACACAAGCACATTCTTCGTGGAATAATACTCCACAAATGCACATTCTCCGTGGAATAGTACACCACATATGCACATATTTCGTGGAATAGTACACCACATATGCACATTTTCGTGGAATAATACTCCACAAATGCACATTCTACGTGGAATAATACACCTCACTTGCACATTCTCCGTGAAAAAATACACCACACATGCACATTCTTCGTGGAATAATACTCCACAAATGCACATTCTCCGTGGAATAATACACCACACATGCACATACTTCGTGGAATAATACACCACAAATGCACATTCTCCGTGGAATAATACACAACAGATGCACATTCTCCGTGGAATAATACACCACACTGCGAATTCTCCGTGAAATAATACACCACACATGCACAATCTTCGTGGATAAATACTCCACAAATGCACATTCTCCGTGGAATAATATACCACACATGAACATTTTCGTGGTATAATACTCCACACATACACATTTTCCGTGGAGTAATACACAACACATGCACATACTTCGTGGAATAATACACCACACTTGGACATTCTCCGTGAAATAATACACCACACATGCACAATCTTCATGGAATAATACTCCACAAAATGAACATTCTCCGTGGAATAATACACCACACATGCACATTTTCGTGGAATAATACACCACACTTGCACATTCTCCGTGAAATAATACACCACACATGCACATTCTCCGTGGAATAATACACCACACATGTACATGTTCGTGGAATAATACAGCACACTTGCATATTCTCCGTGACAAAATACACCACACATGCAAATTCACCATGTAATAATACTCCACAAATGCACATTCTCCGTGAAATAATACACCACATATGCACATATTTCGTGGAATAATACACTACACATGCACATTCTCCGTGGAATAATACACCTCACATGCACATTCGTCGTGAAATTATACACCACACATGCACATTCTCCGTGAAATAATACACCACACACGCATATTTTCGTGGAATAATACACCACAAATGCACATTCTCCGTGAAATAATACAACACACTTGGACATTCTCCGTGAAATAATACACCACACATGCACATTCTTCGTGGAACAATACTCCACAAATGCACATTCTCCGTGGAATAATACAACACATATGCACATATTTCGTGGAATAATACACCACACATGCATATTCTCCGTGAAATAATACACCACACATGGATACCCTCCGTGGAATAATACACCAGACTGAACATTCTCCGTGGAATAATACACCACACTGCACATTCTCCGTGAAATAATACACCACACATGCACATTCTATGAGGAATAATACTCCACAAATGCAAATTCTCCGTGAAATAATAGCGACACATGCACAATCTCCGTGAAATAACACACCACAAATGCACATTCTCCGTGGAAAAATACACCACATATGCACATACTCCGTGGAATAATACACACATATGCACATTCTTCGTGGAATAATACACCACATTTGCACATTCTCCGTGGAATAATTCTCCAAACATGCACATTCTCCGTGGAATAATACACCACACTTGGACATTCTCCGTGAAAAATACACCACACATGCACATTCTTCGTGGAATAATACTCCACAAATGCACATACTTCGTAGAATAATACTCCACAAATGCACATTCTCCGTGGAATAATACACCACACTTGGACGTTCTCCGTGAAAAAAGACACCACACATGCACATTCTTCGTGGAATAATACTCAACAAATGCACATTCTGCGTGGAATAGTACACCACATATGCACATATTTCGTGGAATAATACACCACACATGCACATTTTCGTGGAATAATACTCCACACATACACATTTTCCGTGGAGTAATACACCACACATGCACATACTTCGTGGAGTAATACACCAGAAATGCACATTCTCCGTGGAATAATACACAACAGTAGCACATTCTCCGTGGAATAATACACCACACTGCGAATTCTCCGTGAAATAATACACCACACATGCACAATCTTCGTGGAATAATACTCCACAAATGCACATTCTCCGTGGAATAATACACCACACATGAACATTTTCGTGGAATAATACTCCACACATACACATTTTCCGTGGAGTAATACACAACACATGCACATACTTCGTGGAATAATACACAACACTTGGACATTCTCCGTGAAATAATACACCACACATGCACAATCTTCATGGAATAATACTCCACAAAATGCACATTCTCCGTGGAATAATACACCACACATGCACGTTTTCGTGGAATAATACTCCACAAATCCACATTCTACGTGGAATTATACACCACACATGCACATTTTCGTGGAATAATACACCACAAATGCACATTCTTCGTGAAATAATACACCACACTTGGACATTCTCCGTGAAATAATACACCACACATGCACATTCTTCGTGGAACAATACTCCACAAATGCACATTCTCCGTGGAATAATACAAAACATATGCACATATTTCGTGGAATAATACACCACACATGCATATTCTCCGTGAAATAATACACCACACATGGATATCCTCCGTGGAATAATACACCAGACTGCACATTCTCCGTAGAATAATACACCACACTGCACATTCTCCGTGAAATAATACACCACACATGCACATTCTACGTGGAATAATAGCCACAAGGGCACATTCTCTGTGTAACAATACACCGCACATGCATTTTCTCCGTGAAATAATACACCAGACTGCACATTCTCCGTGGAATAATACGCCACACATGTACATTCTCCGTTGAATAATACTCCACAAATGCAAATTCTCCGTGAAATAATAGCGACACATGCACATTCTCCGTGAAATAACACACCACAAATGCACATTCTCCGTGGAAAAATACACCACATATGCACATTCTCCATGGAATAATACACACACATGCACATTCTTCGTGGAATAATACACCACATTTGCACATTCTCCGTGGAATAATTCTCCAAACATGCACATTCTCCGTGCAATAATACACCACACTTGGACATTCTCCGTGAAAAATACACCACACATGCACATTCTTCGTGGAATAATACTCCACAAATGCACATACTTCGTGGAATAATACTCCACAAATGCACATTCTCCGTGGAATAATACACCACACTTAGACGTTCTCCGTGAAAAAATACACCACACATGCACATTCTTCGTGGAATAATACTCAACAAATGCACATTCTCCGTGGAATAGTACACCACATATGCACATATTTCGTGGAATAATACACCACACATGCACATTTTCGTGGAATAATACTCCACACATACACATTTTCCGTGGAGTAATACACCACACATGCACATACTTCGTGGAGTAATACACCACAAATGCACATTCTCCGTGGAATAATACACAACAGATGCACATTCTCCGTGGAATAATACACCACACTGCGAATTCTCCGTGAAATAATACACCACACATGCACAATCTTCGTGGAATAATACTCCACAAATGCACATTCTCCGTGGAATAATACACAACACATGAACATTTTCGTGGAATAATACTCCACACATACACATTTTCCGTGGAGTAATACACAACACATGCACATACTTCGTGGAATAATACACAACACTTGGACATTCTCCGTGAAATAATACACCACACATGCACAATCTTCATAGAATAATACTCCACAAAATGCACATTCTCCGTGTAATAATACACCACACATGCACATTTTCGTGGAATAATACTCCACAAATCCACATTCTACGTGGAATTATACACCACACATGTACATTTTCGTGGAATAATACACCACACTTGCACATTCTCCGTGAAATAATACAAAACACATGCACATTCTCCGTGGAATAATACACCACACTTGTACATATTCGTGGAATAATACAGCACACTTGCACATTCTCCGTGAAAAAATACACCACACATGCAAATTCACCGTGGAATAATACTCCACAAATGCACATTCTCCGTGAAATAATACACCACATATGCACATATTTCGTGGAATAATACACTACACATGCACATTCTCCGTAGAATAATACACACACATGCACATTCTTCGTGGAATAATACACCACATTTGCACATTCTCCGTTGAATAATACTCCAAACACGCACATTCTCCGTGGAATAATAGCCACACACGCACATTTGCACATTCTCCGTGGAATAATAGCCACAAACGCACATTCTGCGTGGAATAATAGCCACACACGCGCATTCTCCGTGGATTAATAGCCCCACTTGCACATTCTCCGTTGAATAATACGCCACACGTGAAATAATAGCCACACACGCACATTCTCCGTGAAATAATACACCACACATGCACATTCTCCGTGAAATAATACACCACAAATGCACATTCTCCGGGAAATAAAAACCACACATGCACATTCTCCGTGGAATAATACGCCACACATGCACATTCTCCGTGAAATAATACACCACACATATTTATTCTCCGGGGAATAATACGCCAAACATGCACATTCTCCGTGAAATAATACACCACACATGCACATTCTTCGTGGAATAATACGCCACATATGCACATTCTCCGTGAAATAATACATCACACATGCACATAATCCGTGGAATAATACACCACACGTGCACATTCTCCGTGAAATAATACACCACACATGTATATTCTCCGGGAATAATACGCCAAACATGCACATTCTCCGTGAAATAATACACCACACATGCACATTCTTCGTGGAATAATACGCCACATATGCACATTCTCCGTGAAATAATACACCACACAAGCACATTCTCCGTGAAATAATAGCCACAAAAGCACATTCTCCGTGAAATAATACATCACACATGCACATTATCCGTGGCATAATACACCACACGTGAACATTATTCGTTGAATAATACACCACACATGCACATTTTTCGTGGAATTATACGCCACACACGCACATTTTTGTGGAATAATACACCACACATGCAAATTCTTCGTGGAATAATACGTCCCACATGCACATTCCCTGTGAAATAATACGCCACACATGCACATTTTCCGTGGAGTAATACACAACACATGCACATTTACACCACACATGCACATTCTTCGTGGAACAATACACCATACATGCACATTCTCCGTGGAATAATACACCACACTGCACATTCTCCGTGAAATAATACACCACACATGCGCATTCTCCGTGGAATAATACACCACACCGCGAATTCTCCGTGAAATAATACACCACACATTCACATTCTTCGTGGAATTATACACCACACATGCACATTTTCCGTGGAATAATACGCCACACATGCACATTCTTAGTGGAAGAATACGCCACACATGCAAATTCTTCGTGGAATAATACACCACACATGCACATTCTTCGTGGAATAATACGCCAAACATGCACATTCTTCGTGGAATAATACACCGCACATGCACATTTTCCGTGGAATAATACGCCACACATGCACATTCTTCGTCGAATAATACACCACACATGCACATTCTCCGTGGAATAATACGCCACACATGCACATTCTTCGTGGAATAATACACCGCACATGCACATTTTCCGTGGAATAATACGCCACACATGCACATTCTTCGTCGAATAATACACTACACATGCACATTCTTCGTGGAATAATACACCATATAGGCACATTCTCCGTGGAATAATACGCTACACATGCGCAATCTTCGTGGAATAATACTCCACAAATGCACATTCTCCGTGGAATAATACACCACACTTGCACATTCTCCGAGAAATAATACACCACACATGCACATTCTTCGTGGAATAACACACCACACATGCACATTCTCCGTGGAATAATACACCACACATGCACCTTTTCATGGAATAATACACCACACTTGCACATTCTCCGTGAAATAATTCACCATAAATGCACATTATTCGTGGAATAATACACCACACATACACATTCTCCGTGAAATACTACACCACACATGCACATTATTCTTGGAATAATACAGCACACATACTCATTCTCCGTGGAATAATACACCACACATGTACATATTCGTGGAATAATACACCACACTTGCACATTCTCCGTGGAATAATACACCTCACATGCACATTCTTCGTGAAATTATACACCACACATGCACATTCTCCGTAGAATAATACACCATACTAGGACATTTTCCGTGAAATAATACACCCCCACATGCACATTCTTTGTGTAATAATACTCCACAAATGCACATTCTCCGTGGAATAATACACCACACTTGCACATTCTCCGTGGAATAATACACCTCACATGCACATTCTTCGTGAAATTATACACCACACATGCACATTCTCCGTAGAATAATACACCATACTAGGACATTTTCCGTGAAATAATACACCCCCACATGCACATTCTTTGTGTAATAATACTCCACAAATGCACATTCTCCGTGGAATAATACACCACCCATGCACATTCTTCGTGGAATAATACACCACAAATGCACATTTTCGTGGAATAAAACACCATACATGGATATTCTCCGTGGAATAATAAAACAGACTGCACATTCTCCGTGAAATAATACACCACACTGCACATTCTCCGTGAAATTATACACCACACATGCACATTCTACGTGGAATAATACACCAGACTGCACATTCTCCGTGAAATAATACGTCACACATGCACATTCTCCGTAGAAAAATACGCAACGCACAGACATTCTTCGTGGAATAATACACCACACATGCACATTCTCCGTGGAATAATACTCCACAAATGCAAATTATCCGTAAAATAATAGCGACACATGCACATTATCCGTGAAATAATACACCACAAATGCACATTCTCCGTGGAATAATACTCCACATATGCAGATTCTCCGTGGAATAATACTCCGCACATGCACATTCTCCGTGGAATGATAGCCACACACGCACATTCTCCGTGGAATAATAGCCACACACGCACATTCTCCGAGGAATAATAGCCACACATGCACATTCTTTGTGGAATAATACGCTACACATGCACATTCTCCGTGAAATATTACGCCACACATGCACATTTTCCGTGAAACATTACCCCACACATGCACATTATCCGTGAAATAATACACCACACATGTACATTCTCCGTGGAATAATACACCACAAATGCACATTCTCCGTGGAATAATACAACACAAATGCACATTCTCCGTGGAAATATACACCACACGGCACATTCTCCGTGGAATTATAGCCACACACGCACATTCTCCGTGGAATAATAGCCACACACGCACATTCTCCGTGGAATAATACGCAACACATGCACATTCTCCGTGAAATATTACGCCACACATGCACATTATCTGTGAAATAATACACCACACATGCACATTCTCCGTGGAATAATACACCACACTGCACATTCTCCGTGAAATAATACACCACACATTCACATTCTTCGTGGAATAATACACCACACATGCACATTTTCCGTTGAATAATACGCCACACATGCACATTCTTAGTGGAATAATGCACCACACATGCACATTTTCCGTGGAATAATACACCACACATGCACATTATTCGTGGAATAATACACCACACATGCACATTCTTCGTGGAATATTACGCCACACATGCACATTCTTCGTGAAATAATACACCGCACATGCACATTTTCCGTGGAAAAATACGCCACACATGCACATTCTTCGTCGAATAATACACTACACATGCACATTCTTCGTGGAATAATACACCATATATGCACATTCTCCGTGGAATAATACACCACACATGCGCAATCTTCGTGGAATAATACTCCACAAATGCACATTCTCCGTGGAATAATACACCACACTTGCACATTCTCCGAGAAAAAATACACCACACATGCACATTCTTCGTGGAATAACACACCACACATGCACATTCTCCGTGAAATAATACACCACACATGCACATTATTCGTGGAATAATACACCACACATACACATTCTCCGTGAAATACTACACCACACATGCACATTATTCTTGGAATAATACAGCACACATACTCATTCTCCGTGGAATAATACACCACATATGTACATATTCGTGGAATAATACACCACACTTGCACATTCTCCGTGGAATAATACACCTCACATGCACATTCTTCGTGAAATTATACACCACACATGCACATTCTCCGTGGAATAATACACCATACTAGGACATTTTCCGTGAAATAATACACCCCACATGCACATTCTTTGTGTAATAATACTCCAAAAATGCACATTCTCCGTGGAATAATACACCACACATGCACATTCTTCGTGGAATAATACACCACACTTGCACATTCTCCGTGGAATAATACACCTCACATGCACATTCTTCGTGAAATTATACACCACACATGCACATTCTCCGTGGAATAATACACCATACTAGGACATTTTCCGTGAAATAATACACCCCACATGCACATTCTTTGTGTAATAATACTCCACAAATGCACATTCTCCGTGGAATAATACACCACACATGCACATTCTTCGTGGAATAATACACCACAAATGCACATTCTTCGTGGAATAATACTCCACAAATGCACATTTTTCGTGGAATAAAACACCATACATGGATATTCTCCGTGGAATATTAAAACAGACTGCACATTCTCCGTGAAATAATACACCACACTGAACATTCTCCGTGAAATTATACACCACACATGCACATTCTACGTGGAATAATACGCCAGACTGCACATTCTCCGTGGAATAATACACCACACTGCACAATCTCCGTGAAATAATACGTCACACATGCACATTCTCCGTAGAAAAATACGCAACGCACAGACATTCTTCGTGGAATAATACATCACACATGCACATTCTCCGTGGAATAATACTCCACAAATGCAAATTATCCGTAAAATAATAGCAACACATGCACATTATCCGTGAAATAATACACCACAAATGCACATTCTCCGTGGAATAATACTCCACATATGCAGATTCTCCGTGGAATAATAGCCACACACGCACATTCTCCGTGAAATAATAGCCACAGACGCACATTCTCCGTGGAATAATAGCCACACATGAACATTCTTCGTGGAATAATACGCTACACATGCACATTCTCCGTGAAATATTACGCCACACATGCACATTATCCGTGAAATAATACACCACACATGCACATTCTCCGTGGAATAATACACCACAAATGCACATTCTCCGTGGAATAATACAACACAAATGCACATTCTCCGTGGAATAATACACCACACGGCACATTCTCCCTGGAATAATAGCCACAAATGCACATTCTCCGTGGAATAATACGCCACACATGCACATTCTTCATGGAATAATACGCCACTCATGCAGAGTCTCCGTGAAATAATAGCCACAAATGCACATTCTCCGTGGAATAATACGCCACACATGCACATTCTCCGTGAAATAATACACCACAAATGCACATTCTCCGTGGAATAATACTCCACATATGCAGATTCTCCTTCGAATAATACACACACATGCACATTCTCCGTGGAATAATACACCACACGGCACATTCTCCGTGGAATAATAGCCACAAATGCACATTCTCCGTGGAATAATACGCCACACATGCACATTCTTCATGGAATAATACGCCACACATGCAGAGTCTCCCTGAAATAATACACCACACGGCACATTCTCCGTGGAATAATACACCACACGGCACATTCTCTGTGGAATAATAGCCACAAATGCTCATTCTCCGTTGAATAATACGCCACACATGCACATTCTCCGTGAAATATTAGCCACAAATGCACATTCTCCGTCGAATAATACGCCACACATGCACATTCTCCGTGAAATAATACACCACAAATGCACATTCTCCGTGGAATAATACTCCACATATGCAGATTCTCCGTCGAATAATAAACACAATGCACATTCTTCGTGGAATAATACACCACACAAGCACATTCTCCGTGGAATAATACTCCACACATTCACATTCTCCGAGGAATTATAGCCACACACGCACATTCTCCGTGGAATAATAGCCACACAGGCAGAGTCTCGGTAAAATAATAGCCACAAATGCACATTCTCCGTGGAATAATACGCCACACATGCACATTCTCCGTGAAATATTAGCCACAAATGCACATTCTACGTCGAATAATACGCCACACATGCACATTCTCCGTGAAATAATAAACCACACATGTAGATTCTCCAGGGTATAATACGCCACATATGCACATTCTAAGTGGAATAATAGCCACACATGCACATTCTCTGTGGAACAATACACCACACATGCATATTCTCCGTGAAATAATACACCAGACTGCACATTCTCCGTGGAATAATACACCACACTGCACATTCTCCGTGAAATAATACGCCACACATGCACATTCTCCGTAGAAAAATACGCCACACATGCACATTCTTCGTGGAATAATACCCACACATGCACATTCTCCGTCGAATAATACACCACACGGCACATTCTCCGTGGAATAATAGCCACAAATGCACATTCTCCGTGGAATAATACGCCACACATGCACATTCGTAATGGAATAATACGCCACACATGCAGAGTCTCCGTGAAATAATAGCCACAAATGCACATTCTCCGTGGAATAATACGCCACAAATGCAAATTATCCGTGAAATAATAGCGTCACATGCACATTTTCCGTGAAATAATACACCACAAATGCACATTTTCCGTGGTATAATACGCCACATATGCACATTCTAAGTGGAATAATAGCCACACATGCACATTCTCTGTGGAACAATACACCACACTGCACATTCTCCGTGAAATAATACGCCACACATGCACATTCTCCGTAGAAAAATACGCCACACATGCACATTCTTCGTGGAATAATACCCACACATGCACATTCTCCGTGGAATAATACACCACACGGCACATTCTCCGTGGAATAATAGCCACAAATGCACATTCTCCGTGGAATAATACGCCACACATGCACATTCTTAATGGAATAATACGCCACACATGCAGAGTCTCCGTGAAATAATAGCCACAAATGCACATTCTCCGTGGAATAATACGCCACAAATGCAAATTATCCGTGAAATAATAGCGACACATGCACATTTTCCGTGAAATAATACACCACAAATGCACATTTTCCGTGGTATAATACGCCACATATGCACATTCTAAGTGGAATAATAGCAACACATGCACATTCTCTGTGGAACAATACACCACACATGCATATTCTCCGTGAAATAATACACCAGACTGCACATTCTCCGTGATATAATACGCCACACATGCACATTCTCCGTAGAAAAATACACCACACATGCACATTCTTCGTGGAATAATACCCACACATGCACATTCTCCGTGGAATAATACACCACACGGCACATTCTCCGTGGAATAATAGCCACAAATGCACATTCTCCGTGGAATAATACGCCACACATGCACATTCTTAATGGAATAATACGCCACACATGCAGAGTCTCCGTGAAATAATAGCCACAAATGCACATTCTCCGTTGAATAATACGCCACAAATGCAAATTATCCGTGAAATAATAGCGACACATGCACATTTTCCGTGAAATAATACACCACAAATGCACATTTTCCGTGGAATAATACTCCACATATGCACATTCTCCGTGGAATAATACTCACACATGCACATTCTTCGTGGAATTATACACCACACATGCACATTCTTAGTGGAATAATACTCCACACATGCACATTCTCCGTGGAATGATAGCCACACACGAACATTCTCTGTGGAATAATAGCTACACACCCACATTCTCCGTGAAATAATACAACACAAATGCACATTCGCCGTGGAATAATACACCACAAATGCACATTCTCCGTGGAATAATACACCACAAATGCACATTCTCTGTGGAATAATACACCACACATGCACATTCTTTGTGGAATAATACACCACAAATGCACATTTTCCGTGGAATAATACACCACAAATGCACATTCTCCGTGGAATAATACACCACACATGCACATTCTCCGTGTAATAATAGCCACAAATGCACATTCTCCGTGTAATAATACACCACAATTGCACATTCTCCGTGGATTAATACACCACAAATGCACATTTTCCGTGGAATAATGCACCACACATGCACATTCTCTGTGGAATAATACGCCACACATGCACAGTCTCCGTAAAATAATAGTCACAAATGCACATTCTCCGTGGAAACATACGCCACACATGCACATTCTCCGTGAAATAATACACCACAAATGCACATTCTCCGTGGAATAATACTCCACATATGCAGATTCTCCGTCGAATAATACACACACATGCACATTCTTCGTGGAATAATACACCACACAAGCACATTCTCCGTGGAATAATACTCCACACATGCACATTCTCCGTGGAATTATAGCCACACACGCACATTCTCCGTGGAATAATAGCCACACACGCACATTCTCCGTGTAATAATAGCCACACATGCACATTCTTCGTGAAATAATACGCAACACATGCACATTCTCCGTGAAACATTACCCCACACATGCACATTCTCTGTGAAATAATACACCACACATGCTCATTCTCCGTGGAATAATACACCACAAATGCACATTCTCCGTGGAATAATACAACACAAATGCACATTCTCCGTGGAATAATACACCACACGGCACATTCTCCGTGGAATAATAGCCACAAATGCACATTCTCCGTGGAATAATACGCCACACATGCACATTCTCCCTGAAATAATACACCACACGGCACATTCTCCGTGGAATAATACACCACACGGCACATTCTCCGTGGAATAATAGCCACAAATGCACATTCTCCGTTGAATAATACGCCTCACATGCACATTCTCCGTGAAATATTAGCCACAAATGCACATTCTCCGTCGAATAATACGCCACACATGCACATTCTCCGTGAAATAGTAAACCACACATGTGGATTCTCCAGGGTATAATACGCCACATATGCACATTATACGTGGAATAATAGCCACACATGCACATTCTCTGTGGAACAATACACCACACATGCATATTCTCCGTGAAATAATACACCAGACTGCACATTCTCCGTGGAATAATACACCACACTGCACATTCTCCGTGAAAAAATACGCCACACATGCACATTCTCCGTAGAAAAATACGCCACACATGCACATTCGTCGTGGAATAATACACCACACATGCACATTCTCCGTGGAATAATACTCCATAAATGCAAATTATCCGTGAAATAATAGCGACACATGCACATTTTCCGTGAAATAATACACCACAAATACACATTCTCCGTGGAATAATACTCCACATATGCACATTCTCCGTAGAATAATACTCACACATGCACATTCTTCGTGGAATAATACACCACACATGCACATTCTTAGTGGAATAATACTCCACACATGCACATTCTCCATGGAATGATAGCCACACACGCACATTCTCCGTGGAATAATAGCCACACACCCACATTCTCCGTGAAATAATACACCACAAATGCACATTCGCCGTGGAATAATACATCACAAATGCACATTCTCCGTGTAATAATACACCACACATACACATTCTTTGTGGAATAATACACCACAAATGCACATTTTCCGTGGAATAATACACCACAAATGCGCATTCTCCGTGGAATAATACACCACACATGCACATTCTCCGTGAAATAATACACCACAAATGCACATTCTCCGTGGAATAATACACCACCGAATGTCTCGATATTCAGATATATGAAACCGTGATTTCCACGAATAGTAAGAGTTTAAAGTGTGTATATGGGAGAGTCTGAGAGCTGTATTGAAGCGGACTGAAACAAATGGCGCAGGTTTTGTTTAGCTGTGATGTTAATTGATTTCCGACGGTGTTGTAAATTATAAATATAATATCGAAAATATGTAACCTCTGAAGCGGTAAATTAATACCACAATAGAAAAAGAAAAAAATCAAGAACTAAAACAACAACAACAAAACTAAAAAACAACCTATAGCGGGGATATCTGCCTGTATAGCCCACCGCCTGATGCGACTCGTAGAGGAATCGAAATAAGTTGACCGTTCTTAGCAGCCGTGATCGACCAACTAGAATGACAAGTCAACCGACCTGAATGACAATTCAACCGATCAAGATGACAAGTCAACCGATCAGGATGACAAATCAACCAACCATAATGACAAGTCAACAAATCAGAATGACAAGTCAACCAACCAGAATGACAAGTCAACCGATCAGGATGACAAGTCAACCAATTAGAATGACAAGTCAACCGATCAGGATACGTTTGGACCATTCATTATGTCAATACCGAACATAAGACAGCTCCGGCGTTCCATACAGACGACATTTTTCACAGCGGTGAGCACGAGAACTTCTCCTCTTGCGATATATCCTATTTCCGTTATTGTCGGTAATGTTCCTAGTATTTTAGAAAAAGTGAACCTCATCAACATCAAGTTGAATGCACTGAACATAAAGGTATAAGCACTGCATATACAGTTATATGCACCACGTATATTGTGCGTTGCACCAAACATAAATAACTCAATTAAGCACCACGTATATTGAAAATACTACTGCATAGATTGAAATGTGCACTGCATATCATGTCAAATGCACCACGTATATTAAAAATTAAAAGTTGTAGTGAATATAAAGCCCAGAGTACCACGTATATGTATGGTGGCTGATTTCTGCATGTCGTCTTTTCGTTATTTCGCCGCGAAAAGACGACAGATTGAAAAGACGAAAGGACGAAAAGACGACAAATGCAGCGCGAAAAGACGACAGAATGAAAAGATGACAGAGCGAAAAGACGACAGAATGCCTAGCGGAAAGACAAAAAGAAGACAATTCAGCAGCGAAAAGACACCATTTGATATAAATTGTCGTCTTTTCGTTATTTCGTGTGGCTTTCTGTCGTCTTGTCGTTCTGTCGTTCTGTCGCCTTGTCGTTCTGTCGTCTTGTCATCTTGTCGTTCTGTCGTCTATTTACTATGCATTTGGCGTCTTTTCATTCTGTCGTTCTGTCGTCTTTTCGTTCTGTCGTTCTGTCGTTCTGTCATCTTGTGGTTCTGTCGTCTTTCCGCGATACATTTGGCGTATTTTCGTTCTGTCGTTCTGTCGTCTTTTCGTTCTGTCGTCTTGTCGTCTTGTCGTTCTGTCATATTTTTGCGATGCACTTGGCATCTTTTCGTTCTGTCGTTCTGTCGTCTTTTCATTCTATCGTCTTGTCGTTAGTAGTATAGATACTGAGAGTACCAGGCCAGTTTCCCCTCGCGGGCCTCAAACCCAAGCAACAGTAAAATATGCCAGCCCTGGCTATTAACTCAAGCACGCCATCATTTACACAAAAAATTTAAATGAATGTCATGCTTAAGTCAAAAGCCCCGACACATATTATTAGTTGCTTGAGCAACCCCGCTTTGGGAAACTCCGCTGATACTCTCAGTATCTATACTACTAATCAATCCGGTTTGTCATTTTAATAACATAACATTTGCAACTCATTAAGCAAAGTCAGACGGAACCGGGCAGTAGTCTTCATCATCGCTCTGCATATCATTTTTTACCATGGAGTATTTTACCTGTATGCTAAGGTATCTTGCCCATTATCTAGTATGTACCGTTTATCATCATAAGCTGATAAACTTTTTTTATTTATTGCATAGCTGCTTATGTTATGCTTTTGTGATCTAATGACTTTCATCTCATGGTGAGCTTCTGTTGCCGTAAACAAAATCTTTTTGTAATCATCATGTGCTATCTGTTTTTTAACAACACACTTTTTAACACCCTTACATTTCTTTGTACTAACCTCATTATCTAGCACATACGAATATAGTTTACTTCGCAGTCCAACAAATTCAACAATGGGTATTCCACAAGTTTCATCTTTCATCTTGCCAATAACCTTTTTATTATCATTAAAATGAAACTGACTTTTTGGATCATAATCACAATTATCAAACAGTTTTTATCCTTGTAAAAGTCCGCATACACATCTTTTGTTTTTATTTCATAACACAAGAAATCGGTATCAGTAAATAATAACTTAGCCTTTTTATCATATTTGTTTTTGATATAGTTGTAATGGAAATCATACATCAAATATTTTGACAAGTCTAAAATACACATGCCAACATAACAAGGACGATTTAAAACTAATCGTTCTTTTATTCTGTTTATGGCAAATAAATTTTCATTAAACATTTTACAAGAAATAAATGAAGGTATTGCCGCATATTTTAAAAGGACCTCCTCATCGTGAGTTAATTTAACATTAATTCTTTTTCTCAAGTTTTCCATAGTTTTACCAAAAACTGAATTGTTCATCAGCTTGAAGAAATCCTTTTCAAAAGCATTTTTACCAGCTGTTCTCGTGGAAGTATTAAAGTCTATGTATGTCTTTACCACTCAGATTCGTCAAACTGTAGTATTCGGTGTATTTTTGTTACCTTCAATCCAAGCTTTTTATACAATTTTAAGTTTCTAAAATGCACGACATACTTTTCTTTGTTTTTTAGTGTCGTGACAAGTTTATTAACATTACAATTCCCTAAATTAAACTTTTGTTTTAAATTTTTACAATAGTCTGACAACCACTCATCTTTTATGTTTAAACTTTCCGGAGCAAGAGGATAATCATTATGCAAGTCATGTAGTTTTTCAGGATACTCAATATCACACTCAACAATGTAATTTGATTTACCTTTTTCAAACTTATCATCCCACTTGAAGTTGCCAGTAGGTAATGGCTGGCACATAGCCCACCCATACAAGTTATTAGCATCAAGATATATTATGTACTTGCTTTCTTTTTTCTTGTCATAGTTTTTCATATATTTATTGTTAGCCTGTGAATATCTGTTTGCAATATAACTCGTGCCACCTCTTAATCCTTTTTCCACAAACAAATATTGATCAATATCAGTTATTAAATCAAGTTGGATACCAGTCTTCTTGAGGCATGCATCCCAGGCCAAACCAGGACTACTGAAGTAATGACAAGGATCTAATTTGTAATACTCAATACACATTTTTCTAAAGTTTTCAAAAACATCTGCCAGCAACAGCACATCAGTCATAAGATACAGATCATGATATTCTCCCATATTTTTAATCTTGAATGTTTTCCATATTTTTTTAGCGTGTTCATAATCTGCATCTGAAATGTGTTCAACATTTAATTGGGAATAAAAGTTATTTTTGCTAGGTAATTTAGCTTCCTTAAAACGTTCAAAACTGTTCATATAATCATAAGGATAAACGCCTTTTCTTTTTAGCAAGTCTAACTTTTTACCGCTGTATTCTTCAGATATGTATTGAAACGACGGAACGTTTTTTACTAGATTATCTAGTGAGTGGGACATGAACTGGAAACTGTCAATAAACACTAAACTTTTTCCTAACATGAAAGCCATATACTTTTCCATGTTATTTGGTATAACATTTATGTTTTGTTTAAACTTTCCGATGTGTTGCATTATAAAGAGAGTCATATCCTCTCAAGTTATGAAACACAACAGGTATTTTTCTAGTCAACCTGAAATTAATATTACATATGTCATGAGCGCTTCCCCTATACTTTCTAGTTATATGACAATGATCCCTGACTTTTCTGATGGAGTTTTTTTGTATGCCACTGTATAACCCGCGTTGCCTTTTTTGAGAGTTGTTGCAAAACCATTACCACAAATATGACATGATTTAGATTTTTGGAATCTGGCTTCTTCTTCCTGTGACATTACTAGATCTGTTTTAAAGTTTGCATTCATAGTTTTTTTACACCACTTTTCTTCTTCTATCATTTTCTCTAAAAACTTGTAAACAGCATCCGGTCCTCTATATTTTACACCTGGTTTTGAATATTGATCATCATAACAACAAACAACCTTGTATCCATAACCACAATTAGTATGTTTTTGATATTCTTCTGTATGTGATCTTTTAGGATTGTTTGATGCTGAATAAATACTTTCGGTTACTGCTTCAAAATCAGCATATATAACAAACGGAACCATTAGCTGCCTGTCATAGTTTTAAAACTTAACTTTTTCATCTTTGTTTGGCATTTTTATTGCTTGTTTTCCGTTAAGTGAACGACAATCAGGCTCATTCTTTTTGACACACGTTCTAATGTAAAGCATTGTCGGCATGTTTTACAAAACCATTTTCTTCCATTGTGTGCTGTTTGATTAGACATCAAACTGTTAAAGTTTTTTATCCATACGTAATGATTTTTTTCTTCTTCGGTGATCAAAAGCATATCACAAGTTTTTTCTGCTTTATTTTTTGATATGTGCAAAGGGTATACTTGATTATCTTCATATCCAAATATGTTAAAACAAATGTTGTTTTGTTTTTCTATTTTTGGGATTTGTTTGATAGTAACAGGAAATGTAATTCCCTTGTAATCAAGAACATCAATATGCTTTTTGTCCTTTGTTATTCTTTGTGGTTTATTATTGACAGGGAATTTATAAGCCAAATGGCACCATCCGAAGCATTCGTTATCTTTTTCATTTTTTATATTTATTAATCCTTTTTTAGCATTAGCAAGTTCTTTTGGTAAATCTAAATAAGAGCTACCTCGCAAAGGCTTATACTTTATTCGATTTATGTAATGTGCATCAAGTGATTCAATTACCCAACCACTTCCCAACTGAATCCAATTTCCAATTCTATTTATAATTTCTTTCTGTGCTTTGTCTAATGCTTCTGATATTTAATTTTTGTTTAATATTATTACAGCCTTTGAGGCAAAGTAAGCTGTTTTGTATATAATATCAAAACCTCCTTTATGTTCTTTATCATGCGGTGCTTTTTTTTTAAAGTAAGTTTCACATCAATGCTTAATTTAAATCCGCCTGTTCTTTTTAGTTCTGCACTGAGAAACTTTACAGCAGGATTGTGTGATATTTTTAGTTGAACAATCGGATCATTACCTAAATAACCATCTACTTTAAAAACCTTGCTATACTGTTTTGGGGATGTTTCAATTTCTCGGATACTCATTATATAATATTACATGAGATTATTTGTTTAAGCCTAATTAAATAGCATTTATTTTTTATTGAGAAATGCTTTCATCAGTAACCTCATCATTATTAGTTTTATCGTCTGTAACTTCATCAGCATCCTCACTCAAAAGAACAAGTATCTCTCCGTCCAAAAGAACGTCTAAGTATTTCCAAAAACATTCTTTTTCAAGAACTCTATTTTCTATCATTTGACTGATTTTTACATGATATTTAGAATATCTCTCAAAGCCTTCAAGCGTGAGATCACCTCCAGCTATAAACGATCTTATTTTTATTATGTGTTGGCAATAGTTTATAAAGTTGCCCTTGGCAAAAAGCTTTACCTCAATCATATCTTATATGGTTTTAATAAACATTTTAAAATCTTCATGACATCCGATATCAGTATTGATCATATGAGGTTTTTCCAACTTGCTGACTAATTCATCTCTGAATAACTCGACATTTTTAGTTACTGTATTTGTCTGTGTTTCATTAAAAATCTTAATTTCTTTTAGTGCTAGATCTGTAAGAAGCTTTATGGCAGCGCATCACTCAGTTTCAGTTTTTACTGCCCAATCTTTTTTAAAAGCTGTAATATCATCTTCCAATCGTCTCATGTGAGTTTCCTCAAATAGTTTAATATTCTTCATTGCTTCAGCTAAAAGAGTTTGTTCATAAGCAGCTACTTTCTCGTAAACCCTTTTTTCCTCTTCGAAGTGTTTTCTTTCAATTTCTGCGTAACTTTCCATATATAAGTTAGGTTATATTAAATTAAGCTTAATTTAACTTATTTTTTATGTATCCATACATAATGATATTAATTCCTCTGTCTAACAAAATGCTGTAGTAAGGAATAAAAGAATCCTCAGTTAAAAGACCACGAGTTGCCTCTGAAATTTGTTTTTTTACAAAAAGCATGCAGCTTGTTTATATTTGTGTTTTTTATTTTCCATGACAGTTTTAGGTGTTTTGCCATTGTTATAATTCTTTCAGTCAGATCTTGAAAGTTTGTAAAAAGTATTAACTCTTTGTCAAGTTTACTCATATCTTCAAAATCAACCGTTTGGGCATATGTCATTTGATCTTCCTTAAAGTTTTTGATTTCCTTTTCTACTTGTTCAATTATAATATTACGTAAGATAATATGTTTTAAGTATTATTTAAATATTTAATTCTATAGTATAATATAATGAATTGCAAATATTGTAAAAGAGTTTTAGATATAATTCATCCTCCTGGGGTGTGTATAGATTGCATCTTATTTTACACAACTAATAAAAAGAAGCTTTGTAAATATTGCACCAGAGCCAAGCTGTGTTACAAGTGCGCTTATGCATGTATAAATTGTAACGATACTTGTGTGGTTTATGATAATGAACATATTTGCCTTAATTGTGGCACTCACAATGGTTATAATCTCATTACAGGTTACAACTATAGCCGAAATAAAACTATTTACCACAGAAAGTATTATTTAGATAAATACTTGGTTGCATATGGTTTGTCTTCTAAAAATAGGCAAAGATTTGAAGAGTTGTTTTACAAAATTGTAAAGATTTTGGATCAAATAGAAGGCCGAAAAAGATCAATCAAATTTGAATACATTTTTCAGAAAATATTTAAAATATTAAAAATAGAAAAAAACAAAAAAACGATTCAAACAAAATCAACCAGAGAAAAGTATAACAGGATATGGAAGCAAGTCAAAAAAGATTTACGACTGAATGCCATGACCGTTTAACTTGAACAGATACTCCGTAGGAGCATCTCTACTAGCTTAATGCCCATTAAGCTTGAACCTTTTCATATGCATTTCCAGAGGTTCTGTGAAATTATCATTCTTTTGAATTTCTAATATTTTATTAAAGACAATCCTAATTATCTCCTCATCATTTTCTATTCCTGTTGTTGTTTGGACGTATGATAGAAGTTGTTTAAAACTCCTATGATGTGTTTTTAACAAAGTCTTTCTTTCTGCTATTCTTGTTTTACTTACTAAAACAGCAACTAGTGGAGGAACTGCGCCAACTACAGCCACGAAAACAGGAATTGCCGGAACCAATGCCAATACGGCAGTACAACCAATTATCCCACTGGCAATCTGTAATGTTGTGTTTATAATACCGCACAATTTATAACCGCGTCTGTATGCAGCTAAATGTCGCGTCAAGTAATCAATTAAGTCTAGTAATTAGTTAGTTAGTAATTTGTGTCCTGTATAATTATAGTTAGACAATAATTTAATTAAAATATTTAGAAAATAGTTGCTCGTGTTCTTTGGGTGACATTTTGCCTATTTTTAACAATTCATTGATTATGCTAATACCTTTATTTATTAGCTGTGGACTATTATTTCCTGCTTCGATACTTCCGCATACTAACTCTAGATCATCCATCAAATCTTGACTATTGTGATATTCAACATCAGCACAACCTCCTAAAATCTTTTTGAACTTTGAAGAACCTTTATGAATTGGTAAATCAGATAACTCTGTTAGTTCTTTAAAAACATTCTGAGACAGCTTTGAATACGTTTTTTTATTATTGTAACGCTTTGTTATCAAGTCTATAAAATCATCATCTACTTTTAGGTCTAGCACGATTGCTTCTCCTTGTTTGGCAATAAGTTTGTGATGACTCAGATAAATCAATTTGCAACATTCCATAGTAGCCATCTTTGTCGACTTTGCAGGAATTTTTATTTTGTTGCATCCCTTCCCCTGAAACGGTTTTTCTAGGCGAAATGAGTCTGCTTAACAAAATTATTTCATTAATCCTGCTTCTATAATCTACCAAAGCTTTTGACTCGTTTATCAAAGCTTGCTTATCTAGCTCATATGCTGCTTTTTTCATTACATCTTTTTCTTTTGTTATCTGCTTAGATAGGGTACCCTTATCACGTCCAATTGTATTGATTTTATTAGAAGCATCTGTAAGCAATGGTTCAAAATCTTACTCACCAGTGGTTGCCACACGCTGGACTAAATCTTCTGGTAAAGGGTAGTTATATGCTTTTATCATGGATTTATCCATACCAACATCATAATTACCATCGAATTTTGCTATACGAGGTTCTTCAGCAAATAACTGGGGTAATCCCTTGTACGTTTTTTGTTCTTGTACTTCCTCGCCTATTGCTGCTGGAAGAGCGGCTAATTGCTGACTTATTTTCGGAAGAGAAGCTAACTGCTCCATTAACTTTTCTGACTGAATTTTTATTTCGCTAGTTACAGGTTTAAATATTTCTTTGTACAAATCACGACTAGCTCCTTTTTCTAGTCTTTTTTTAGTAACTTTATTTTCGTATTCTTTGACAAGCTCGCTCGCTTTTGGCTTTTTATCTGCTAATTCTTTCCATTTTAACAAAGACATGTATAATATAAGGTTAGATTAAAATAAAGATAAATTAAGATAAGTTAATATGACTTAAGATAACTTAAATCAAGTATTATGTAGTTTTTGTTTTCTTTTTAGCCGCAGGTTTAACTGCTTTCTTTTTATCCGCAGGTTTAACTGCTTTCTTGACTGTAGGTTTAACTGCTTTCTTAACTGTAGGTTTAACTGCTTTCTTAACTCTATGTTTAACTGCTTTCTTAACTGCTTTCTTAACTGCAGGCTTGACTGCTTTTTGAACCGCAGGTTCAACTGCTTTTTTAACCGCAGGTTCAACTGCCTTTTTGAATACAGGCTTGACTGCTTTTTTAACTGCTTTTTCAACTGCGGTCTTAACTACTTTTTGCATTCCGTAATATCTAACTTGATTAGCCTTAAAACATTCTGCTTCTGTTCCAAGGCGTTTACCACGGGGGATTTGATTTATTCCGCAATATACTTTTGACATATAATAATAGTTAGATAATATCACTATTATCCAAGTATTATTATAATGGAAATTCCAAACTATGATATGAAGACAGACAACAGTAATTTCAAGTAGATATATAACTACATGCCGGACTGTTGTTTTAGAATGTTAATTTGCGGTAATTCAGGATCTGACAAGACGACAACTTAAGTTCACATGTTGCTGAAACCTTTAGTGTACTATGACAAGATTTACTTGTTTGCTAAAAACTTGGAGCAGTTCAAGTATCAGGTCTTATCACAAAAACTTGAAAAGATAGAATAAAATTCCGGTTGGAGACATACTAGAATGTTCAAATGATGAAGTTATCCCTGTGAATACTTTAGATTCAGATAACCAGAAGATTTTTGATGATTATGTTTGCGAGCGCAATCAAAATGATATTATTAATTATTTCATCCAGGGAAGACACAAACATTGTTGTGTAATTTATGTATCTCAATCTTATTACAAAACTCCCAAAGACATTCGTTTGAACTGTTCTCATTACATCTTCTTTGCAACTCCAAGTATAAATGAAATAAACATGCTTTCTAGAGAACAAGATGTCAGCAAAGATTAGTACAAAGAAGCAACTGACAGGCAGTACGACTTTCTGTATCTTGATCGCCCTAGAAAGTTGGTCAAAAGAAATTTCACCGATGAAATTTAATCTAATCATATTATATATAATGGGACTTTTTAATTATCTTGGTGAGGAAGTTACTACTGGCAGTGTTAATATTACACATTTTGGTATTGTGCTGTCTGAGTATGTAAAACAAAAACATTTGGTTAATTATCTTAACAAAGGCAAAAACCAGAAAAATGTTTTAAAAAGTGATCTTAACATGGATAAAAATAAAATTACCAATGTTGGCAATCCAGATAAAGCAGATGATGCAGCAACAAAGCAATTTACTTTAAGAAGAGTAGCAAAAATCATACGTGATTATAATATTGATAAAATTTCAGATATGATGAAAAATTTGACAACAGGTATTGATGATAAACTTAGTCAAATACAAACAAAGTTACAAGCAAACCGTGAAAAAATGATTGAAATTCAAAACGGACTGAAAGATGAAATAAAACTTTTGGGCGATGCTTTAAAAGAGTTAGAAAAGAAAGAAGACGGATTGGAAGAGAGTGAAAACTACAAGAAATTAAGTGAACAAATAAGATCTGGTGTTCAAAATATTAATACACGAATTGGAGAAATCAATAAACAAATGGTTGATAACAATGAACTAGAAACTGCTATTGCTGATGCTTCAAAACAAATGAGAACTGCTTTCACTACTGAAATAACTCAAATTAAAATATTAAATGAGCAGATAAACACCAACGTTACTGATATCAGCAAAGAGTTTGAAGACATCAAAAAGAAAATGGTTGACGGTAAGTCGCTGGATACTGCTCTGAACAAACTGGTTGACACTGATAAACTTAAGACTGCTATTGATGATATCAGTAAAGAGTTTGAAGATGACAAAAAGAGAACTGAGACTGTTTTTGATGATTTGTTAAAGCACTTGAAAGCTGTCCAGGATGGAAGGCGCAAAGTTTTTGATGGCGAAATAGCTTCATTGAAACAGTTTAACCAAAAGTCTGATAGTCGCCACACGGCAATTCTTGGTATAATTGATAGGTTGAAAGTAAAAGTAGACTATCTAAGCCGGATTCTACTTTTTTAATTTACGATAGATGGAATAAGTATTATTCAAGATTACGCTAATTATGATAATAGTTTTGTGTCGCATCCGACACGAAAACCACTTGAGAGAAGCCCTCGAGGCTCTTTGCTTGATACGTTTACTTTTGTAGCCAATCCACTTATAAAAGGTGAAGAATATTATGAAATACAACTGATAAATAACATGGGCGGATTTACAATTCTTAAAGAAGGCCGTTATGTATTTGAAATAGATTTTTCTTATACAGGAGCAGATGTAGAACAATTCTTTATTTATTCATTACTGGATGTGCGAAAAGCATCTTTATCCGATAATAAAAAATGGCAAGTGGATATTAAAAGAAACATTTGAATTATATTTCAATCCATCTGGTATTAAATTTAGATCAGATATAAAACATAACACTACACAAGTTTTCAAATTTGAAAAATCAAGTTTTAAACTGTATTATTTAAGTGATTAGTATTAACAAAAAGTATCCATTCTATATTATATGGAACAAAAAATTGTATTATCATCAGAAAAAGCGTCAATAATTAATAGCTCAAATACACCAAGTAATTTTACAACTATATTTGACGGACCATTAATATTAGGTAAGAACAAACAGTATGGCATCGGACTTGATAAGATTAATTCCATGACTTACTCATGGTACAATATTAACGAGGATTTTAATAACAAAGTGATAAGGTATAGCAATGGAACAGATTTGAAAACTATTAGTTTTGCAAATGGAAATTACAGTTATGCTGATTTTGATAATTACATAAAAGAAGCATTGGCTGTAAACAATGATTTAACCGATGACTCGCCTGTCCCGATAAAAAATGAGTTTGATTTATCAAGTTTTAAATGTTTGGTTACCATTCTTAATAAATTCGTACTTGATTTGAGAGAATCAAACTTTCACAACTTGATTGGGTTTGACAAAGATGCAGTTATCAGAGAAACTAAATTTGGAACTGTGACACCAAACATAAAAAATTCTATTGATACGTTGTATATCCACTGTGATTTGATAAGTAATTATATTGTTGATGGATCATACGGGGATGTTATTTATGAAATAAGTACAGCTGATCTTACGAGATCATATCCTTTTAAAGACGAACCGATAAGAGTCGGATTCTGTGAAGTAAACAAAACAATCATTAACAGTATTAATATTTACATTACCGATTTCTCCGGTAAAATTATTAATCTTAATGGTGTCCACACATCATTTCGATTTGTTTTGAAGGAATTAATGTAACATAAGTTATATGGCATGTTTAAAAAAAGTTTATGACACTAGTACGGGAACATATACTCAAGTTGATCGATTAACTGGAGCTGGTATATTTGACATTTTTTCAAAGGTTGGCTCAAAAATATTTAGCGAGTCTGTAAAAACAGTAGGTAAAAAGGCATTAGAAACTGCTGGTAAACAAATCATAGAAAGCGGTTCTAAAACACTTGGAGATGAAGTAGGTAAAATGGCTGCTGATAAGTTAGTTTCAGTTATAAAACCTAAACCAAAAGGTGAGATAATTTTAAAAGAACTTACAAAGGTTGATAACAAAAAAGAAGTTGTAGCTGAAACTGAAGAAGATGTAAATGCAAAAATTAACAGATTACTATCCGGAAGGGGAATTCATGCAAGAATTAATCGATTAATAAATAAAAAATAATCTAATTACTAGTATATATAGATGTTTCGAAGTAATCAATATAATACTAGATATGAACATGTACCTTTTCAGTTAGAAACTCCCATAACACAAACCAGGAAATAATACCAGGCAAATGAAAAGAGGTTATCAGTTTACGTTAAATGACAGAAATTCTTACATTGATTGGTATAATGCATATTTTGAAATCAGTTTTCAAGTAAACAAACTTGCTGATGGAGCCAATTTCGCAGACGCCGACAGAATTGCTTTAATTAACGATGCAGCTTCACTGATTGATCAAATGCAAGTAAAGCAAAATGGAAAAATAGTTTACGATGGAAATAATCTTCACAGAATTGTTAATATCAAAAGCTTGCTTGAAATTTCTGACGATTATGCAAAGACAACCGGAACAAACGAATACTTTTATTTAGATAATACGGCTGCTGCAGAATCTCGAGATGATCAAGCTGGTTATAACCTGGGATTTACTACTCGTCATGCTTTAATCATAACTAATCAAAAAGTTAACTCTATAATTCCATTAAACAAATATTCCTTCTTTGGAGATTTGGAAACAAACATGCTTCCTCCTAGTCAGATTCAAATAAGCTTGCAACTGACAGATGATAATGTGTTAATTTTCAAATCAAGTGGTGATGATGGTCGAGTAGTTATTAATAAATTAGTTTTGTGGATACCTAGAATGATATTTAACTCAGATGGTTTAAGTTACCAAAATCCAAAATATGTTTTTGTTTATCTACAAAGAACTGACAAGAGTTCTTCTCAAACACAAAATCCTCACCTTTTAGATACTTTTAAACTAAATGCTGCTGATGCTAATTGCTATTTACAATCAGCTAGATTGGAAGTTGGAAATGGAGTTTATTATCCAGAAACTGAATACAGTTATGATAATATCATAAGAATATTCAGAGATGTTATTAATTATTCTTACAAACAAAATGATAAAAACACTGGAACTTTACTCAATACGAGTAATTTTAAAAATCTCTTCGGAATGATATATTTCGATTTAAGTTACTCTGGTAATGAAGTCAGTGTTGATCCAAAACAACTAAGTTTGAGATATAAATTAAATAACCTTCCTACCGCTAGATATAAAATTTACGCTATAGTATTATACAAGGAAGGTGTTGTTATTGATAATGTTGGAAATGAATTGGTAATAGTTTAATCTAACTTATAATATATGTGACTTACGTAAATTATTCAGCAAATTTGACAGATGGCCAGAAACAAAGTTTAGCAAAGGCTTATGAGAACAAGAGCGAATTAACACTCAGGTTAAAAAATAACCAACTAACTGGGAATTTTCCCTTGTCACTGACAGCTACCCAGATTAACAATATTAACAAAGCTAAATCTAATGGACGGGGATTAGATATAAGTATATCAAAATCATAATTGAGGTCTCAGTCTAAAAATGGATGCTTTTTAGGCGCATTAGCTGGTTTGTTAACTAAAACAATTTTACCAACAGTTGCTAAATTTGCTCCAAAGATATTAGGACCTCTAGCAACAGGGGCACTTAGTGGTCTGGCAAGTACTGGAATTGGTAAAATATTTGGAAACGGAATGATAACTGTTCCTGCTGATAAAAAACAAACACTTTTAAAATCAAAAACACAAAAACAACTACAAGACGTACCGGCATGAGCTTCTAGTAATAAAACGGTAACTGTTCCTAAAACGGTAACTGCTCCCAGTGATAAAAAACAGCAAGACGTAACGGCAACTGTTCCTAGTGATAAAAACAAACACTTCTAAAATCAAATAAATTAACACTTGCACAAAGAAACAAGATAGCAAAGTCAAAAGGTCGCTGCCCTGTTAAACTAACCAAAAAACAACAGCAGGACGGAGGATTTCTTGGGCTTCTTGCATCACTAGGAATTCCATTGATTGGATCTCTTATTAGTGGTTTAACTGGAAAAGGTTTGCAAGTAGATAGAAGAGGACAGGGACTCAGAATTGATCGTGGAAATGGTTTACAAGTAGACTCACAAATTAGACCATATAGAAGCATCCCATTTGTAAAAATAAATAAATTAGAGGACAGTGTAAATTGTTGTGGGTTGATCAAGGTGTGGAGTTTATAACAAGACGTTTAAGCAATTCCTTAGTAACAATAGTATCGAAATGTATCACACTTTTAATTTCGGAAAAGCTGTAGTAATTGAACGATTTAACAGGACATTAAAAGAAAAGATGAGGAAATATTTTACAGCTAACAGTACAAATGCATATTTAGACGTGTTGCAAGAAATGGTTGACAAGTATAATAACACAAAACATCGGAGTACTAAAATGACACCGATTGAGGCTAGTGATGAGAAAAATAAAGGAACGGTGTATTTTAACTTGTAGGGAAAAATGAAAAGTAATCAAATTAAACCAAAGTTTAAAATAGGGGATAATGTTAGAATCAGCAAATATAAAAGAACGTTTGAGAAATGTTATACTCCAAATTGGACTGAAGAAATATTTGTTGTTGATGAAATTCAAAACACAAATCCTGTGACATACAAAATAAAAGATTTAAACAATCAAAAGATTGATGGCAGCTTTTATCATCTAGAAATGATAACAGCGAAGCAAGAAATATTTAGGATTGAAAAAGTAATACGACGTGATTATAAAAAGAAATTAGCATTAGTAAAATGGGTCGGTTATGATAATAGCTTTAATAGTTGGGTATCAGTTAAGGACATTCAAAACATCAAGCAATAACAAGCGCGTGTTGTGAGTCTTACGGGCTAAGCATGATAAATACAAAATATTGTAGTTTCGGTTTGATCGAGATGATAGTAAAATATCGGTTTTTCCCAATGAATTCTCATTTGTGGTTTTATCAATATCACGCGACAGGCTAATTATATCCGACGCAGTGCTGCTATAATTTTTCCAATAATAATCAAAGGGAAATAACAGTTATTTTTATTTTGATAAATAATCAACGCGGGTTATCTCTCTTTGTATTTTTCCAATATGGCGCTAAAAAGATTTAACGTTTTGTGACAAATTTTTGTTTTAATTAATATTTAAAAGTACTTTTACAAATATTAAAGCAAATCTTAACGCTATTATCACCAACACAACTAATTTATCAGATTTTATTGCAGCACAATGCTAATTAGAATTACTAACTATGATAATTTGAATGTATGCATATTTAAAACCCTTTTTAAGTTCTGCGGTCGGTGGTATAGCATATATAGACGATCGAGGTATAGTATCTATCGGTCACATGTATGCAAGTGTTGGTTACCTGGTGAAAATGACAGTTATTTGCTAACTTGTTGTAGTCTCACAATCGTGGCGCTTAGTAGATGGTATCTGTGTAGTTCCGTTACTAGCAAAGTATATTGGGGTGCAGCTGCTAAATAATTCTTCCCTGATATGTGTTGGCTGGTAACAGACCTCGCCAAACTTTAGGTGTATCTCTGCGTTTCATTTCGGTAGAGATATGCCAAATAGAGTTCTGGTGATGTCTATGGAGCGAGCCGGCCCATTGAAAAGTTAAATGGATTGTGGGATGAGCGCAATCGCAGATTTCCTAACCAAAACCAGGTACAGTCGTTAATGTAAAGGCATGCGCATGACATGTGGCTTTTGCAAAAAATTATAAAAATGAATTGCAAAAATTTTATTAGTTGAATTGTATGAGAGAAGTAATAAACAACATTGATTAGTAGTATTGATACTGAGAGTATCAGCGGAGTTTCCCAGAGCGGGGTTGCTCAAGCAACTAATACTATGTGTCGGGGCTTTTGACGTAAGCATGACTTTCATTTAAATTGTGTGTGTAAATGATGGCGTGCTTGAGCTAATAGCCACGGCTGGCATATTTTATTGTTGCTTGGGTTTGAGGCCCGCGAGGGGAAACTGGCCTGGTACTCTCAGTATCTATACTACTGTCGTTCTGTCGACTTTTCGTTCTTTCATCTTTTGGTGATGCATTTGACGTCTTTTCGTTTAGTCGTTCTGTCATTCTGTCGTCTTTTCGTTCTGTTGTTCTGTCGTTCTGTCATCTTGTCGTTTTGTCGTCTTGTCGTCTTGTCGTTCTGTCGTGTTTTCACGATGCATTTGGCGTCTTTTTGTTCTGTCGTTCTGTTGTTCTGTCGTCTTTTTGTTCTGTCGTCTTGTCGTTCTGTCGTCTTGTCGTTCTGTCGTTTTTTCGCCTTCCGGTTGAAATGCGCACTTTGGCATTGCGCTCATTTGCATGGGAAACAAGTGTAATGTGTAATTCCTGGGTTATTAAATGCGCATATCAACCGGAATGCGAAAAGACGACAGAACGACAAGACGACAAGACGACAAGAATACAGAACGACAAGATGACAGAACGAAAAGACGATAGAACGACAGAACGAAAAGACGACAAATGCATTGCGACAGAAGGCCACAAGTAATAACGAAAGGACGACAATATCAAATGGCGTCTTTTCATGGCTGAAGTGTCGTCTTTTCGCGTGGCGTTCTGTCGTCTTTTCGCCCAGGAAATGTCGTCTTTTCGTTCTGTCGTCTTTTCATTCTGTCGTCTTTTCGCGCTGCATTTGGCATCTGTTCGTCTTGTCGTCTTTTCGTTATGTTGTCTTTTCGCGGCGAAATAACGAAAAGACGAAAAGACGACAAATGGCAGAAAGCAGCCACCATATATATGGGTTAAAGCACTACATATATTGAAAACCTTCCTGCATTTATAGAAAGATGCATTGCATATAAACCCCAAAGCACTATGTATATGGTTAAAGCACCACGTACATTGAAAACTTTACTGCATATATTGAACAATGCACTGCATATAAAGTCAAATGTTCCACGTATATTGTTACTACTACTGTATAAATGACATCGAGAGACAGTTATGGCGTTCCATAGCTATGTAATGGGACAAGTTTCAGGTTCCGCTGCTGAATCCCGGGTGTGGTTCCGGGTAACTCTATTAACTACGTGATGCTGTAGTCCCGAACTGGTTAAAAGTACGTTTTGCTTTAGAGCGGTTGATACGCTCGCCCTTTGTCTATGACTCACGTGATTCATTAGCGTGTGTCTACACATGGACACCGGAAGCGAGTAACACGCAGGGTGCGCTTCCAAATAGGGGCTTAATTTGCACATACTATACTACTAGTATCAAACTAGTTGTTTTATAAAGTGTCTTCAGTTACCAAGATATAGCTCAAGTTTGGCTAGCTTTAAAACAAATCAAACTTTCGTTAATATACACTCTCAAACCAAGTATGACTTGTGACTCAGGGGCGGGGTCAAATTTGACCTCTGCGTCACCATTTGAATAAACTTGGTAGAGGACCAAAAGCTGAGTGTAAATACAAAATATTAAACCGTTAGCTCTTGTAATTTCAGAGAAGAAGATGTTTTAAGTTCGTCCCTATATAAGTCCATGTAAAACATGTGACCCCGAGGACAAGGCCAAATTTGACTCCAGGATTACCCTTTGAACAAGCTTAATAGAATCTTGTAGTTTCAGAGAAGAAGATTGTTTTTAAGTTTTTCCCTATGTAACTCTATGTAAAACATATGACCCCTGCGGTGGACCAAATTTGACCGCAGGGTCACCATTCAAACAAACTTGGTAAAGGACCATAAGCTGAGTGTAAATACACAATATTAAACCTTTGACTCTTGTAGTTTCAGAGAAGAAGATTTTTAAAGTTTTTCCCTATATATAAATCTATGTAAAACTGTGAGCCCTGGTGCGGATCAAAATTACAGCCCAGGATCACCATTTAAACAAAAGTTTTAGAGGAACATAAGATGATAATAAAAACAAAATATTAAACCTGTAGCTCTTGTAGTTGCAGAGAAGAAGATTTTTTAAGTTTTTCGCTATATCAGTCTATGCTAAACTGTGACTCCTTGGGCGGAGCCAAGTTTGACTCCAGGGTCACCATTTGAGCAAACTTGTTAGAGGACAATAAGCTGATGGTAAATACAACGTATTAAACCTTTGGCTCTTATAGTTTCAGAGAAGAAGATTTTTGAAGTTTTCCCCTCTATAAGTCTATGTAAAACTGTGATCCTGGGGGCGGGGCCAAATTTGACCCCATGGTCACCATTTGAACAAACTTGGTAGACGATACTTAAGCTGAAAATAAATAAAAACATCTTAAACATTTATCTCTTGTAGTTTCAGAGAAGAAGATTTTGAAGTTCTTCCCTATAACTCTATGTAAAACTAATCCAACAATGGCCCCCTAAGCTCCCAATTAAAGAAAAAAAGAACCAAGGTTTCTTATGACAAAAAATAAATAATAATAATAACTTAAAAAACTGAACCCATTAACCAAGGTTTCTTATGAAAAAAAAGTAGAAAGGTGTCCATGAGACACGGATGCCACCGCTGAAAACCATCAGTGCAAAATGTAAAATTTGACGAAAAAAGGGCCGTAACTCTGGTAATACTGGGTCGGTTTTGACGACAAATCGATATGCACCTTTTGATATCATAGGTAAACATCCTGTAAAGTATGAAAAGAAACGGAGGAAAACTGAGGGAGGAGATAGACACAAAATATATTTCAACGTAACATCTGACGCAAAAAGGACGACTCATCAGTCTCCAGTAGGGTTCATTTGAACAACTCTCAAAAGTGTGGGAGTGAATAGACACACCAGATATTTTGACGTAAAATTTGACGGAAAAGGGGCCATAATACTAGGTCGATTTTGACGCCAAATCGATATGCACCTTTTGATATCATAGGTTAACATCCTGTAAAGTATGAAAAGAAACGGAGGAAAACTGTTGGAGAAGATAGACACAAAACATATTTAATGGACCATGAGTCCGGTAATACTAGGTCGATTTTGACTTCGATCAAGATGCACATCTTGACATCATAGGTAAGCATCCTGCAAAGTTTAGAAGTAATCGGTTGAAAACTGTGGGAGAAGATAGACACACAAGATATTTTCACGTACAATTTTACGGAAATAGGGGCATAACTCCGGCAATACTGGGTCGATTTTGACGCAGAAACGACATGCATATCTTGACATCATAGGTAAGCATCCTATAAAGTTTCGACGCAATCGGTTGAAAAGTGTGGGAGAAGATAGACACACAAACTTTGCGGGACGGAAAGACGGAAGGACGGAAAGACGGAAGGACGAACGGACATGGCTAAGGCTCTATGCCCCCTCACCATTCGGTGGTTGGGCCATAAATATGCCTTCAGTGAGATTTGAACCCACGACCCCTGGGGTTTCCAGTGTACATTACCAAATATTGAAACAGGGCCATAACTCGGGTGTTACTGGTTCGATCTGGCTAGGTTTGAAATTAATCCGAGCTTTCATTGATATCAACAATCTGGCAAAGTTTGGAAAAGTTCGAATACAAAATAAAGGCACTATCGTCTTAACGAGACAAAAGTTAACGAACGACGACGGACGGACGACGGACGAACGACGGACGTCGCTCTCATGAGAGTGTAATTGTGGGGTGTACAGTCGGTACAGGTTAGACTTGTGAGGAAAATGTGACTCGTGGGGTGCACCCCAGAAGTGACCCTGTTCTGATAAAAAATATATATTAGCCCTAATCCTAGTGAACCATTAAGAAATTTCACGTGGGGGAGTCAACATGTACAGGTGGTAATTGTGCCATTTCTTTTCGCAACTAATAATTCGGTATTCCCACAAGTACCCTCTCATGACAACTGGGCATCCCATAAACTCTGCTGGCCTTCGGGAAGTATAGCTAAACAAGAGGCCCAAGAGGGCCTGTAGACGCTCTACTTGTATGATGTGATTCAAAAACATAAACATGGAAGAGGCCAACCCAAGAAACATGTCTCCTATATATAACTCTATGTAAACTTTGGGTTATCGTGGCGGCCATTTTGAATAATTTTGATTATTTGACGATAATGAAAAACACAAGGTTGATAGAGGCTAACTCAAGGAGCATGTATATGATATTTCACAAGAATGGAATAAGTGGTTTGGGAGATGTCGTTTGAAATTTACTTAAATTTTACTAGTTTTAGCCATGGCGGCCATCTTGGATGACGGGCGGCCGCGAAAAACACAAATATGAGAGGGACTATCCCAGATATCATTGTGAATAAGTTTCATCAAAATCCTTCAAGCGGTTTTAGAGAAGATGTCATTTTTAACCTTTTACTATATAACTCTATGTAAACTTTGAGTCGCCGTGGCGGCCATTTTGATTATTCGACGATAACGAAAAACACAAACTTGATAGAGGCAAACCCAAGGAACATGTAAATGATATTTCAGTAGAATGGAATAAGTAGTTTCGGAGAAGATGTCGTTTGAACTTTCCTTAAATTTAACCTAGTTTTAGCCATGGCGGCCATCTTGGATGACTGGCGGCCGCGAAAAACATAAATCTGAGAGGGGCCCTCCCAAGTAACATTGTGATGAAGTTTCATCAAAATCCTTCAAGCGGTTTTAGAGAAGATGTCATTTTTAACCTTTTCCTATGTAACTGTATGTAAACTTTGAGTCGCCGTGGCGGCCATTTTGATTATTCGACGATAACGAAAAACACAAGCTTGATAGAAACCAACCCAAGGAACATGTAAATGATATATCAGTAGAATGGAATCAGTGGTTTCGGAGAAGATGTCGTTTAAAATTTCCTTAATTTTACCTAGTTTTAGCCATAGCGGCCATCTTGGATGACTGGCAGCCGCAAAAAACACAAATCTGAGAGGGACCCTCCCAAGTAACATTGTGATGAAGTTTCATCAAAATCCTTTAAGCGGTTTCAGAAGAGATGTCGATTTTATAAAATTGCTAACAGACGGACGGCCTTTGGCCAGTAGAGCTAAAAACGAACTATACATATAAATATGCAAGCATGTAACCTTTGTACGCATATACTAAATAAAGTCATACCAATTTCATCGTTCTTCGGATTTCCCGTACTAGACTTGGAAAGATATATAAAAAAAAAAACATCTCCTGACCGGACGTCCTCATCGATATTAAAAAAAAAATCTGGTATTTCTGTCCTTTCCTGCCCGAAGAGTGTATCAATCAAACCAGATTTCCGATAAATCTTGGCTAGCCTAATCATGTCGCGTATTGCAGAGACGCTTGCTCTGTGAAAAAGTAGTACTTGCACAAGCGATTATCTGACTGCGATGAATGACGCCATTTTCCCTCATAAACGTCTTCGAAAGATGCAAAACAAACAAGAAATTGCAGTATAGCTGCTGGAAAAAAATGTTGAACAATTCTGAACATAATGCAAGTATTATCTTTCCAAAAAGCTTCGTTCTAGAGCTTTTTTCTGTAAATTTTAAGTTATAAAAAGCTAATAGTTGACTAGGAGGCGTGTTTTGTGGGATGTTTTGCAACTTATAATAGCTGCATGCGCATATTTCCGCACATGTGGGGATCAGATTAATTACGTATTGCAGTGAAGAGAAGTGAAAAAAAAAAAAAAAAAAGGTTTTTTGAACTCGGATCTTCTGTGTAGAAGTCGAGCGCTCTAAACATTAGGCCACGGCATCAAACCTGTATAAGTACATATTGTAATGTTATGACTCCTGATACTCACGCAAGGCCTGAACAGTAGCGTCAATAGTGCTTATTAATATGGAAAGCCTCGGCTGCCTTCTGTTGGCCTTTTGCATTTTGTGCAGTACGCTTTGTAAGTCGTTTTGTGCATTTTCTAAGTTGTTATGTGCATTTTCTAAGTTGTGATGTGAATTTCGTAAGTTGTTATGTGCATTTCGTAAGTTGTTATGTGCATTTTCTAAGTTGTCCTGTGCCTTTTCTAAGTTGTTAGGTGCATTTAGTAAGTTGTTATGTGCATTTTATATGTTGTCATGTGCATTTTCTAAGTTGTCCTGTGGATTTTCTAAGTTGTTATGTGCATTTTGCAAGTCGTCTTGTGCATTTTCTAAGTTGTTATGTGCATTTTCTAAGTTGTGCTTTTCGTAAGTTGTTATGTGCATTTTCTATGTTGTCCTGTGCATTTCGTAAGTTGTTATGTGCATTTTGTAAGTTGTTATGTGCATTTTCGAAGTTGTCATGTGCATTTCGTAAGTTGTTATGTGCATTTTCTAAGTTGTCCTGTGCATTTCGTAAGTTGTTATGTGCATATTGTAAGTTGATATGTGCATATTCTAAGTTGTCATGTGCATTTCGTAAGTTGTTATGTGCATTTTGTAAGTTGTTATGTGCATTTTGTAAGTTGTCCTGTGCATTTCGTAAGTCATTATGTGCATTTTGTAAGTTGTTATGTGCATTTTCTAAGTTGTCTTGTGCATTTCCTAAGTTGTTATGTGCATTTCGTAAGTTGTGATGTGCATTGTTTAAGTTGTTCTGTGCATTGTTTAAGTTGTCATGTGCATATTCTAAGTTGTTATGTGCATTTTCTAAGCTGTTATGTGCTTTTCGTAAGTTGTTATGTGCATATTCTAAGTTGTCTTGTGCATTTTATAAATTGTTATGTGCATTTTCTAAGTTGTCCTGTGCATTTCGTAAGTTGTTATGTGCATTTTGTAAGTTGTTATGTGCATTTTCTAAGTTGTCTTGTGCATTTCCTAAGCTGTTATGTGCATTGTTTAAGTTGTGATGTGCATTGTTTAAGTTGTTCTGTGCATTGTTTAAGTTGTCATGTGCATATTCTAAGTCGTTATGTGCATTTTCTAAGTTGTTATGTGCATTTTCTAAGTTGTTATGTGCTTTTCGTAAGTTGTTATGTGCATATTCTAAGTTGTCTTGTGCTTTTCGTAAGTTGTTATGTGCATATTCTAAGTTGTCTTGTGCATTTTCTAAATTGTTATGTGCATTTTCTAAGTTGTTATGTGCGTTTCGTAAGTTGTTATGTACATTTAGTAAGTTGTTATGTGCATTTCGTAAGTTGTCTTGTGCAAACTACAAGTCGTCGTTAAGTAGACTTTTTATCGGAATAGGTTTTGAAGGAAACACCGGTAGAAATGGCGGCTCCAGGAGCGAACGTTATGCTCTGCATTATTTAACAAAATTGGGCTAGGGACATTATACAATAAATTCTTAGAACAGAAAATTGATTTCAAAATGTGTAAGGGATTGTCTGACGTGGAGTTAATAAATCTTGGTCTAAAAACAATAGATCGGGTCACAGGTGGCAGTATCAGGAGGTGTGGTACAGGTGGCCGTGGGTACGGAAGATAAGGGGCGGGGACGGGGCCGGGAGACAAGGGTGGGGGTCGGAAGACAAGAGGACGGGAGTCGGGAGAGAAAGGGGCGTGAGGTTTTTAAAATTGCAAGTTTGTAAAAAAAAAAAGTGGTGAAGAATTATCATAGTTTGAGGGTCGTTTTGGGTAAAACAGGCTATATCCTATCAAAATCCTTAATTGACCATTATCTTGTCTGCCGTACACGTTCCGTCTCCACGATAGATACGTTTATGGATTTCGTCCCTTGTTTATCAGTACTCTGAGAGAGGAGAGAAAAGGGGGCGGAGAAGAGAGATAAGGGAGGAGAAGGGAGAAATGGGGGAAGGAGGAGGGAGAAGACGACCTCACGTAGCCCCTACCCATCAGTGTTGGGAACTAACAAATAATAATGATAATAAATTGAAAAATATATTTAAATAAAAGTAATATTAACATGCTATTTGTTGAAAACAAACATGTTTTAAGTTTTCCTAAAAAAAAGTCCCAGAGTATTTAAAATATGTTTGTTTTCAACAAATAACAAGTGAAGTCCAGACTCTATTGAACCTATACCTTTAGGATGTCCTATTGGTTAAAAGATGAAGGGCTATAAACCTTAGGACTAAACACAAAGACAAACAAATAACACGTCATTTATTTTTTTTATTTTTTTTTTCAGACCAAGATTTATTAACTCCACGTCAGACAATCCCTTACACATTTTGAAATCAGTTTTATGTTCTAAGAATGGAGCCGCCATTTCTACCGGTGTTTCCTTCAAAACTTATTCCGATAAAAAGTCTACTTAACAACGACTTGTAGTTTGCACAAGACAACTTACGAAATGTACATAACAACTTATGAAATGCACATGACAACTTAGAAAATGCACATAACAACTTAGAAAATGCACAAGACAACTTAGAATATGCACATAACAACCTACGAAATGCACATAACAACTTAGAAAATGCACAAGACAACTTAGAATATGCACATAACAACCTACGAAATGCACATAACAACTTACTAAATGTACACAACAACTTATGAAACGCACATAACAACTTAGAAAATGAACAAGACAACTTAGAATATGCACATAACAACTTACGAAATGCACATAACAACTTACTAAATGTACATAACAACTTTGAAAATGCACATAACAACTTACGAAATGCACATAACAACTTAGAAAATGCACAAGACAACTTAGAATATGCACATAACAACCTACGAAATGCACATAACAACTTAGAAAATGCACATAACGACTTGGAAAATGCACAGGACAACTTAGAAAATGCACAAGACAACTTAGAAAATGCACATGACAAACTAGAAAATGCACATAACAACTTACTAAATGCACATAACAACTTAGAAAATGCACAGGACAACTTAGGAAGCGTACTGCACAAAATGTAAAAGGCCAACAGAAGGCAGCCGAGGCTTTCCATATATTAAACTCTGAAATTGTCCTATTTAGTCGTATTTATCGATTATTGGTCACTGGCGAGACAATTAGTCAGTACTGATTTATCCTCACCGATTGCGGAAATTAACGAATAGTTCCGATGGCATGATTTCGGCGATTAGTCCCCCACTCGTAACTACTCGCGAATTTCCGGCAAGCTTCGGAGATAGTACACTGGTGCCCAGTCTGACTATTGACGACTAACATTAGTGAGGCAAGGACAATCGGGGACAAGTCTACGGAGATAGTATATCAGCGAGTAGTCTGGTACCCATCCCCTAATGCGCTCGAAGGACAATCGGGGACCAGTCTACGGAGATAGTATATCAGCGAGTAGTCTGGTACCCTTCCCCTAATGCGCTCGCTACTGGCAAGCTTCGGAAATATCATATCGGCGAGTAGTCTGGTACCCTTTCCCTACTGCGCTGGCTACTCCCAGCGAGCGCAGTAGATGAAGGTTTCCAGGTTACATTGCACCATTGCGTTTGTGCTTCCGTGGTGTATTCAAATAGTGCCTAATAAAAAACGTTTCCCTGCATACTTTTGATTGCTTTTTGTTATTATTACCTATAATTCAGCCAAATCATATAGAAGATGAAACCTGGAAAGAAATGTATATAGCTCCCTTCGAATGTGCACAGAGCACAACATTACAATGGTCCCAAATACGAATTAACAACAGAATACTCCCTACTAGAAGAGTTTTACATAAGATAAACATACTTGATAGTCCATTATGTAAATGTTCCCAGCAACAGGAGACTTTAACTCATATGCTTTGGGCATGTTCAGAAACACAATCTCTACTCACCAAACTTAAACTTTGGCTTTTAACAAGTAACATTGACATATCATTAGTAGAAGAATCATTTATATTTAATATTGGAAATAAATTTTCCTCTGCAGACCTATACATACTTCTAGAAACCAAATATTATATTTTCTCTGCCAAGCGTTTGCAAAGCCCATTATGCATTGAGGCTTTACATAGAATTAAAAAATCTTATAAGTGTCTTCAAAAAACTCATAATGATTTTTTTTTTTTTTTTTTTTTGTTCTTATCAGCCAGACAACCTGCATCTCAGAAAGTCTTGTGTTTACCAAGGCACATGCATAGTAACAAATACAATTTGTTTTTAGTTATTGTAATGTTAATGATGACAGTGTAGATCTAATTGGTTTGGAACTTATGGAGATGAATGGAGGTATTCCTATTGCCGTTTTTACCATGGTTTTGGAAGACTTCGGTTCTTATCATTGGAGCTAACGCTTACGGGGTCACGTAGTGCAATGTTGATATAGAGAACGAAGAATTAATATTTCAGGGGTCAAGCTAGGGTAGAAGGAGGGCACGGCGAAGTGGGAAATGCGAGTGGATAAAATTCACAATTATTTATATTGACTATATTGGCTTAATAAAATTGGATGAATGATTTATATATGTTGTACATTTTTATTTAAATATGGTTTAAGTATATGATATATCTAGGCCTACTGTTTCATTTCAAATTTAAAGTTTTTTTAATTTCGACAGACATGTTTTAAAAAAAAAAAATTGAGTGGTCATATTCAGTATGCGTTGCAGTAACTGACATAGCATTTTGTTTGTTTTGTGTGCGGTAATATCAGAAATAACATTCGGTCTATTCTCCTTGTGGTAGTATCAAACATAGTTTTCGGTCTATTCTGTTTGTGGTAGTAATTGACATAGCATTTAATCAATTCTATATGTGGTAGTTTCCGAATAACATTCGGTCTATTCTGTGTGTGGTATTACCAGACATAGCATTCGGTGTATTCAATTTGTGGTAGTAACTCATAAAGCATTAGGCCTGTTCTGTGTGTGGTATAGTATCAGACATAACATTCGGTCTATTGTGGTTGTGGGATTATCAGTCTTAACATTCGGTCTATTCTGCTTATGGTAGCAACAGGCATAACATTTGGTCTACTCTGTATGTAGCAGTATCAAACGTAGCATTTGGTCTATTCTGCTTTTAGTAGTAACTGACTAAGCATTGGGCTTGTTTCGTGTGTGGTATAGTGTCAGAAATAGCATTCGGTATATTCTGTGTGTGGTAGTATCAGACATAGAATTCAGTCTGTTCTCTGTGTGGGATAGTATCAGAAATAGTATTCGGTCTATTCTATTTGTGGTAGTATCAGATATAGCATTCGGTCTATTCTGTGTGTGGTATAGTATCAGACATAACATTCGGTCTGTTCTGGGTGTGGTAGTATCAGACAAAACATTCGGCCTATTCCGCTTGTGTTAGTATCAGACATAGCATTCGGCCTGTTCTGTGTGTGTGGTATTATCATATATAGCATTTGGTCTATTCTGTTTGTGGTAGCAACTGACAAAGCATTCGGTCTGCTCTGTGTGTGGTAGACATAACATTATGTTTGTTCTGTGTGCGATATAGTATCAGACAAAGCATTCGGTCTGTTCTGTGTGTGGTAGTATCAGCAATAACATTTGGTATACTCTGTGTGTGGTAGTATCAGACATAGCGTTCGGTCTATTCTGTTTGTGGTATAATATCATACATAGCAATCGGTCTGTTTTGTGTCTGGTGGTAACTGACATAATATTCGGTCTATTCTGCTTATGATAGTATCAGACATAGCGTTTTGTCTATTCTGTGCGTTGTACAGTATCAGACATAACATTCGGTCTGTTGTGTCTGTCGTATAGTATCAGACATTCGGTCTGCGTGGTATTATCAGACATAGCATTCTGTCTATTATGTATGTTGTAGTAACTGACAATAGCATTCAGTCTGTTCTGTTTTGTGTCTGGTGGTAACTGATAAACATTAGTTCAATTTTGATTATGATATTATCACATGTAGCACTTTCTCTATTATGTGTGTGGTACATACATTCGGTCTGTTGCGTGTGTCGTACAGTATCAGACATAGCATTCGGTCTTTTCTTTGTGTGGTATAGTATCCGAAATAGCATTTTGTCTGTCCTGTGTGTGTGTTAGTATCAGACATATCATTTTGTCTGTTGTGTGTGTTAGTATCAGACATAACATTCGGTCCGTTGTGTGTGTGGTATAGTATCAGACATAGCATTCGGTCGGTTCTGTGTGTGGTAGTAACTGACATAGCATTCGATCTATTTTGTGTGTGGTAGTGTCAGACATAAGATTCGGTCTATTCTGTTTGTGGTAGTATCAGACATATCTTTTCTTTTGTTCTGTGTGTGGTAGTATCGGAAATAACATTCGGTCTATCCTGCTTGTGGTAGTATCGGACATAGCATTGGGTCTATTCTGTTTGTGGTAGTAAATGACATAGCATATGTGTGGTACTGTCAGACATAACATTCGCTCTATACTTTGTGGTAGTATCAGACGTAGCATTCGGTGTATTCAGTTTGTGATAGTAACTTACATAGCATTTGGCCTGTTCTGTGTGTGGTATAGTATCAGACATAGCATTCGGTATGTTCTGTGCGTGGTAGTATCAGACATAGCATTCGGTCTGTTCTCTGTGTGGTATAGTATCAGACATAGCATTCGGTCTGTTCTGTGTGTGGTAAAGTATCAGACATAGCATTCGGTCTATTCTGTTTGTGGTATTAACATACAGAGCATTCGGTCTGTTCTGTGTGTGGTATAGTATCAGACATAACATTCGGTGTGTTCTGTGTGTGATAGTAACTAACATATCAGTCGGTCTGTTCTGTGTGTGGTAGTATCAGAAATAGCATTCGGTATGTTCTGTGTGTGGTAGTATCAGACATAACATTCGGTCTATTCTGCTTGTAATAGTAAGTGACATAGCTTTCTGTCTGTTCTGTGTGTGGTAGTATTATACAATCTCGCCAGCGCAGTTTTTTTTAGGGACGTTTTATTTAACGAGTCAGTAAATTTGTCGGCAAGCCAACCAACAAATTTAAAACTAGTTGCAACCCCCCTCAAAGAAAGCCCGGTGATACCCCCAGTTTCTTAACTACTTATAAAAAAATATGCTACCCGCAAATAATTGATCTTGCTACTTTTATTTTGGGGGTGGGGGGTGTGGGGGGGACTATTTTGGGTGAATCTACTTTTGGCGAAGTTTTTACATCACATGTTTATGTCTTGAATATCCTTAAACGGTACCCAACTATTGAAATCCTCATTGTAACCCTTCCATTTAATCATTGCTTGTTTCTTTTTGTAATCACGTCGTATTACTTTTTCAATTCTGAATATTTCTTCATCAGCTTTTAACATTTCCAATTTATAGAAGCTTCCATCAATGTTTTGATTGTTCAAATCTTTTATTTTGTACGTTACAGGATTTGTATATTGAATTTCATCAATAACAAATATTTCTTCAGTCCAATTTGGAGTATAACCTTTTTCAAACGTCCTTTTATATTTGCTAAATCTAACCTTGTCTCCTATTTTGAACTTTGGCAAAGCTTTATTAATTTTCATCTTTCCGTACAAGTTGAAATACACTATTCCTTTATTTTTCTCATCACTGGCCTCAATCGGTGTCATTTTAATACTCCGGTGTTTTGTATTATTGTATTTTTCAACCATCGCCTGTAAAACATCTAAATATGTATTTGTATTGTTTGCTGTAAAATATTTCCACATCCTCTCTTTCAATGTTCTATTAAATCGTTCAATTACTACAGCTTTTCCGAAATTAAACGTGTGATACATTTTGATATTATTATCATCAAGAAATTGCTTAAATGTCTTGATATAAAACTCCACACCCTGATCAACCCATAGCAATTTACAGTGTCTTCCTGTGCTTATTATCTTTTGGAAAGCTTTAGTAATTTCTGTACCAGTTTTATTCGGAACAGGTATAACCCAAGCAAATTTACTAAATACATCAATAACAGTGAGCAGGTATTTGACACCTTTATTATATTTTGAAAACGATTGCATATCAACCAAATCAGCCGACCATATTTTATCTATTTCATTAACAATCACACGGCGTTGAGTGAACTTTCTTCGTATAGGTTTATGAAGTTCATTGGCTAGCTTATCAGTCCATCTCAACGCCTGTTCTTGTTTTTTTAGCTCTCCAAGTCCTAGTTTATATTTTGCACTAATTACAGGTTTGACTATTAAATTCTTAGAGAGTTTTTCTCCAAGTGATTTGGATTTGCTCGTTTTCAAACCGGCAAGCATGTTTTTATCACACATTGATTTATTACTAGGACTTTTTTCATAACAATAATCGTGATCTTGTCAAGCGGATTACCCGGACCACCATATTTATAACCAGTAAGCGTTAACCCCTTTTTGGGTAGCAAAGGGAGCAAAGATTTATGGGTATCAATGTTTCCACCTTGTGTACTTTTAACAAATTGTGTTTTAGTAATACCACAAGAAGCGCACGTTGCTTTTAACATTCTTCTACCATTTTTTGTTAGAATATACTGAGTAATTTCTTTCACACAGTAACTCATACATAATATGATTATACTAAACTTTGTTTTTCAAAATATGATCATATTATGTTTTCATTTTCCACAGGTTTGTAAGGTTTTAATATTTTATAAAGAATATCGTACATACTGTTTCCTTCTTGCAACTTTTTGACAAAGTACAGACAGAAATATCCGCACAAGACACTCGTTTTATCTTGATACTGAATGGTTTGTATTTTATTTATGTTAACTTAAAACTTCTTTTAGTGGACTCAAGCCAAACGGATCAAAATAATACTCATTGCAGTAGCAAGTCCAGTGTATAATCGTCAAGATTAATACTACCACATTCCAGTTTATTTTGTTTTGCTGGTAATTTGTTTTTGCTAAACACTCCCCTAAAGTTTTTAATGTCTAAACTGCCTAACCCACTTTATTATGTCTATGTTAGACATAGGCTCGTTTTTGAAAATTAACTTTTTTTTACGAATGGGATACTTTTATATGGTCTAAATTGTGAATCTACTTGTAAACCTTTGCCTACTCTCAAGCCTTTTCCTTTTCTACCCACTTGCAAACCTTTTCCCGTCAAACCGCTAATAAGAGATCCAGTTAAAGGAATTCCCAGTGATGCGAGAAGTCCAAGAAATCCCCCATCTTGCTGTTGATTCCTTGTCAGTTTAATAGGGCAGCAACCTTTTGACTTTATTACGTTTTGTCTTTGCGATGGTGTTAGCACACCTGATTTAAGAAGTGCTTGTTTTTTGCCGCTATGGATAGTTACCATTCCATTTCCAAATATTTTGCCAATTCCAGTACTTGCCAGACCACTAAGTGCTCCTGTTGCTAGAGGTCCTAATATCTTCGGAGCGAGTCTAGCAACTGTCGGTAATATTGTTTTAGTCAACAAACCGGCTAATGCTCCCAAAAAGCCTCCATTCTTGGACTGAGATTTTGATATATTCACATCCAATCAATATCCGTTGGATTTAGCTTTGTTAATATTGTTAATCTGAGTAGCTGTCAACAACAAAGGAAAATACCCAGTTAGTTGATTATTATTCAAGCTAAGAGTTAATTCACTTTTGTTTTCATTTGCTTTTGCCAGACTTTGTTTCTGGCCATCTGTTAAATCTATCGAATACTTTACGTAAGTCATATATATTATAAGTTAGATTAAACTATTACCAATTCATTTCCGACAGTATCAATAACTACATCTTCTTCATAGAGAACCAGAGCATAAACATTATATCTAGCGGTAGGAAGGTTATTTAATTTATATCTCAAACTACTACCGCTCGTGAACAGTCTCAATCAAACCGAGACTGCAATATTTCGTATGGGTCATGCTCGGCCGTTTCCAGAGGTTCATTATCGTACTCTTTTTTTAGTTGTTTTGGATCAATACTGACCTCATTTCCCTTGTAACTTAAATCGAAATATATCATTCCAAAGAGATTTTTTAAATTACCCACATTGAGTAAAGTTTCAGTGTTTTTATCAATTTGTTTGTAAGAATAATTAATAACATCTCTGAATATTCTTATAATATTATCATAACTGTATTCAGTTTATGGATAATATACGCCGTTTCCAACTTCAAATCTAGCTGATTGTAAATAGCAATTAGCATCAGCATCATTGAGCTTAAACGTATTCAAAAGATGAGAATTTCGTGTTTGAGAAGAACTCTTGTCTGCCCTTTACAAATACACAAAAACATGTTTTGGATCTTTTAACACCAGCTGTTATTCTAAATACTTATTAAAATCCTCGCTAATATTATACCACGAGTAAGTCATAGAATTAATCTTATCGAGCCCAACACCATATTGTTTGTTCTTGTCTATCATCAATGGTCTATCAAATACGTTTGTAAAATTACTCGGTGTATTTGAGCTATTAATTATTGAAGCTCTTCTGATGATAATACAATTTTTTGTTCCATATAACATAAGTAGATAAAATTAATCACCTATATAAAACAGCTTAAAACTCGATTTTTCAAAATTAAAAACTTGAGTAGTGTTACTTTGTATATTTGGACTGAAAATGAATGCCCTATTTTTTGAGAGATATAATTTGAATGCTTCTTTTAGTGTTTGTTTGCCGTTTCTTTTATTGTTGGATATAATAACGTGTTTTGTTCTGCTGTATTAAACTGTATCAATAAAACTATTTCACCGTCAAAAGCTTTGCTCCTATCATCCTGGGCAGCTTTCAACTGTTTTGAAACATCATCAATAGCAGTCAAGAGTTCATTTTTGTCATCCATTTTCTCATATAATTTTGCATAATCCTGTCCTAATGCACCTTTGAGAAGAGTTATTTCATTATCAAAAGCTTTGTTTTTTATCCATCCTGGGCAGCTTTATCAACCATTTTACTTAAAGCAGTTGTTATCGACTTGCTGTCAACCATTTTCTTTTTGATGTCTTCAAACTCCTTGTTGATATTGCCAACGTTAGTGCTTGTTTGCCCATTTAATATTTGTATTCGAATTATTTCAGCAGCAAAAGCAGTTCTCATTTATGTTGTAGCAGTAGTAATAGCGGCTTCAAGTTCATTGTTATCAACCATTTGTTTATTGATTTCTCCAGTCCGTATATTAATATTTTGAACACAAGATCTTATTTGTTTACTTAATTTCTTGTAGTTTTCGCTATCTTTCAATCCATCTTCTTTTTTTTCTAACTCTTTTAAAGCATCACCCATACGTTTTATTTCATCTTTCAAACCGTTTTGAATTTCAATCTTTTTTTACGGTTTGTCTGTAATTGCTTTTGTATCAAACTTAAATTGTCACCAACACCTGTGGTCAAATTTTTCATCATGTCTGAGATTTTATCAGTACTATAATCACGTATGACTTTTGTTATTCTTCTTTGAGTAAATTGTATTCTTGCTACATCATCTGCTTTTTCTGGATTGCCAACATTGGTAATTCTATTTTTATCCATGTCAAGATCACTTCTCAGAAAATTTTCTGGTTCTTGCCCTTGTGAAGATAATTAACCAGATGTTTTTGTTTTGCATACTCAGACAGCACAATACCAACATTTGTAATATTAACACTGCCAGTAGTAACTTCCTCGCCAAGATCATTAAAAAGTCCCATTAATATGATTAGATTAAATTTCACCGTTGTTTTTCTTGCCAGTAGTATAGATACTGAGAGTACTAGCACAGTTTCCTTGTGGCTATTAACTCAAGCACGCCATCATTTACACAAAAATCTAAATGAAAGTCATGCTTAAGTCAAAAGCCCCGACACATATTATTAGTTGCTTGAGCAACCCCGCTCTGAGAAACCCCCAGTATCTATACTACTAATCAATCCGGTTTGTCATTTTAATAACATAACATTTGCAACTCATTAAGCAAAGTCAGACGGAACGCGTACCAGTACCCCCAGTATCCATACTACTCAACCTAGTTATTGGACAAAAGTGTCTTCAGAGACATTTTTGACCTACTTAACTTTATCGATAAAGCACTTCTAGATTTAAACCTAATATCGATATTGTATGCTGGAGCATACGCTAAGGTAAAATTTACTATGGTATTGGATTTTACTTAATCGTGGTGCGCTAATACGCAGCAAGTGGTTTTAAACACATGAATTAAATAACTGGTATTACGCAGCAGGCGATTACGTTTTAATGTTTTGAATGTCCTTAAATATTTACTTACTTAATCCTCTTCGTCCCTGATGGGACATAAGGCATCAACGATTTGCCTCCACTTGGCTCGGTCGCTTGCAGCATGTTGCGCCTCGCCCCATGTCAAACCTATCTCCTTCAGCTCAGTTAGTATGGTGCGTCTCCATGTTATTTTAGGGCGTCCTTGTTTTCTTCTGCCTGGTGGTGTCCATCTCAATGCAGTCTTTGGGATACGGTCCTGGTCAATTCTAAGAACGTGTCCAAGCCAACGGATGCGGCGGCGTTTGATCTCAGTGACCACGTTTTGGCTCTTTGTCCTCTTGTACAGTTCTTCATTGGTGATTTTCATGGGCCAGAATATTCTGCATATCCTCCTCAGGCAACCATTGTGGAAGACGCTAATCTTCTTCATGTCGCCCTTGGTAACTCGCCAGCATTCTGAGCTATACAGCAGGACTGGTTTGACAAAGCTGTTGTATAGTCGTAACTTTGTATTGGTGCTGTACTGCCTAGATTTCCAGATTGTCTTTAATCTGCCAAATGCTCCTCTGGCTTTTCCAAGCCTTGCTTGTATATTTTTTTGTTCGGCATTGTCTTTACTGATGAGGCTTCCTTAAATATACCCAACTATTAAAGCTATTACCATTACCGGTAAAATAATGCTAATTTCTTCTTATAATCACGTCGTTTTACTTTTTCAATCCTAAATATTTTTTGCTTTGCCGCTCTGCATATCATTTTTCTCCGAGGTTGCCTTAGCATTTCATTTCCCCTTTAGGTTACCATGTCACATGACCGTTTATAATATAAACGTTCTATTTATAGACCATATCACAGGCCGTTTACAATTCATTTCACTCCGAGGTTACCTTAGCATTTCATTTCCCCTTTAGGTTACCACGTCACGTGACCGTTCTCCGAGGTTGCCTTACCATGTCACATGACCGTTTATAATATAAACGTTCTATTTATTATAGACCATGCTGCTAACCCAACACTTGGTATTTCCACCATACTATATCTCGATCGCCTATATATGCTATACCACCAACCGCAGAACTTTAAAAAGGGTTTTTAAATTTGCATAAATTTAAATTATCATAGTTAGTAATTCTAATTAGCATTGTGCTGCAATACAATCTGATAAATTAGTTGTGTTGGTAATAATAGAGTTGACATTTGCTTTAATATTTGTAAAAATACTTTTAAATATTAATTAAAACAAAAATGTGTCACAAAACGTTAAATCCTTTTAGCGCCATATTGGAAAAATACAAAGAGAGTTAACCCGCGTCGATTATTTGTCAAAATAAAAATAACTGTTATTTCCCTTTGGCATTATTGGAAAAATTATAGCAGCACTGCGTCGGATATAATTAGCCTGTCGCGTGATATTGATAAAACCACAAATGAGAATTCATTGGGAAAAACCGATATTCAATCAAACCGAAACTGCAATACTTTGTATTTATCATGCTTAGCCCGTAAGACTCACAACACGCGCTTGTTATTGCTTGATGTTTTGAATGTCCTTAAATGATGCCCAACTATTAAAGCTATTATCATAACCGACCCATTTTACTAATGCTAATTTCTTTTTATAATCATGTCGTATTACTTTTTCAACCTAAATATTTCTTGCTTCGCTTTTATCATTTCTAGTTGATAAAAGCTGCCATCAATCTTTTGATTGTTTAAATCTTTTATTTTGTATGTCACAGGATTTGTGTTTGGAATTTCATCAACAACAAATATTTCTTCAGTCCAATTTGGGGTATAACCTTTCTCAAACGTTCTTTTATATTTGCTGATTCTAACATTATCCCCTATTTTAAACTTTGGTTTAATTTGATTACTTTTCATTTTTCCATACAAGTTAAAATACACCGTTCCTTTAATTTTCTCATCACTAGCCTCAATCGGTGTCATTTTAATACTCCGATGCTTTGTATTATTGTACTTATCAACCATTTCTTGCAACACGTCTAAATATGTATTTGTATTGTTAGCTGTAAAATATTTCCACATCTTTTCTTTTAATGTCCTGTTAACTCGTTCAATTACTACTGCTTTTCCGAAATTAAAAGTGTGATACATTTCGATATTATTGTTACTAAGGAATTGCTTAAACGTTTTGTTATAAAACTCCACACCTTGATTAACCCACAACAATTTACACTGTCTTCCTGTACTGATTATCTGTTGAAAGGCTTTGGTAATTTCTAAACCAATTTTATTTGAAACCGGCACAACCCAAGCAAATTTACCTAACACATCAATAACAGTAAGCAAATATTTAGTACCTTTATTATACTTTGAAAACGATTGCATATCAATCAAATCAGCAGACCATATTTTATCAATTTCATTAACTTTCTTCGTATAGGCTTATGAAGTTCATCTGCTAACTTGTCAGTCCATTTCAACGCCTTTTCTAGTTTTTTGAGTTTCCAAGACCAAGTTTATATTTTGTACTAATAACTGGTTTTACTTTCAAATTCTTAGCGATCTTTTCTCCAACAGTTTTAGAGTTACTTTTTTTTAAACCGGCCAACATGCTTTTATCACACATTGATTTATTACTAGGATTTTCATCATAACAATAATCATGACCTTTACAAACAGCATCTAATTCATTTACCGGTTCTCCGCTATCAAGTGGATTACCAGGACCGCAATATTTATAACCAGGAAGAGTTAGCCCCTTTTTAGGTAACAGAGGAGGCATAGCTTTATGAATATCAATATTACCACCTTCTGTGTTTTTAACAAACTTTGTTTTAGTAATACCACAAGATGCACAAGTTGCTCTTAACATTTTTCTACCATTTTTGCTAAAACATACTGGCTGTGGACCCTATGATGACGCCTACCTAAAGCCCATTGGGACGGTGGCGTTTGATGTTTGTCCATGTTCTTTCTTGTCGTGCCCTTAATGGTGCTCTTACTGCTCTGGCTTCTGCCAAGTCATTGAGTACCTTCACTGTGGCTTTCTAGGCTATTGTTTTTTTGTATTATATTTACACGAGCATATTTGTGTTTTACTTATATTGCCTATTGATGCTGCCTTGTTGGTTAGAGTTTAGATCATGGCGGGGATTTCTTTATTTACACTGTCCTGTTTTAATGGGATGACAGTAGGGTAAGTGTGAGGTTTAGTGCACCCTAGAACCGGTTTAAACCCCCAGTGGCCTACTTTGCCACTGACCGTTCAAGGCGGTAGCCCTATTGTCAACCCTTTTGTGTTTGTAATGTCGTTTGCATTTTTTATTACTTTTGCCTTTTCGTTTGTCTGTTTGCGTGTTTGTTTTTGTGTTTTGTGGTTGACTGTCGTCCTTGAATGCTGCTTTCCCTGTCCGATATTTTTATCCTTCTTAGGATCAACATTTTCAGTAACCTTTTTTTCTTTTATGCAATAACTCTTATATAATATGATAAGATTAAACTTCGCTTACAAAATATGATTTTATGATGTTTTCATTTTCTACTGGCTTGTAAGACTTTAATAATTTGTAAAGAATATCATACGTACTATTTCCTTCTTGTAACCTTTTAATGAAGATTAGGCAGAAATATCCACACAGAACACTTGTTTCATCTTGATACTGAATAGTGTTGTATTTTATATTAGGTATGTACGCTAAAACTTCTTTTGGTGGGCTCAGGCCAAACGGATCGAAGTAATAATTATCATAGTAACAAGTCCAGTGTGAGCCAGGTCCAGTATGATCATCCAGATTAATAATACCCGGGTTTTGTTTATTTTGTGTTGTCGGTAATTTGTTTTTGCTGTACATCCCACAGAATTTCTGTATACCTAGCTGCTTAACCCATTTTATTATATCTAAGTTAGAGATAGGTTCATTTTTAAAAAAAAAAAATAATTGTAAAATGGAATACTTCTATATGGTTTAATTCGTGAGTCTACTTGTAAACCATTTCCACGATCAACTCTGAGTCCCTGTCCTCTTCTATCTACTTGCAAACCTTTTCCAGTTAAACCACTAATAAGAGATCCGATCAACGGAATTCCTAATGATGCAAGAAGCCCAAGAAATCCTCCGTCCTGCTGTTGTTTTTTAGTTAGTTTAACAGGGCAGCGACCTTTTGTCTTTGCTATTTTATTTTTTTGTACATCTGTTAATTTATTTGATGCAAGAAAAGTTTGTTTTTTATCACTAGGAACAGTTGCCGTTACGTCTTGCTGTTTTTTATCACTGGGAGCAGTTACCGTCTTAGGAACAGTTACCGTTGTATTACTAGAAGCACATCCAGTATGTCTTGTAGTTGTTTTTGTGTCAGTTTAATAGTGCAGCAACCTTTTGACTTTGCTATTTTATTTTTTTGCGCAGCTGTTAATTTATTTGATTTTAAAAGTGTTTGTTTTTTATCAGCAGGAACAGTTACCATTCCATTTCCAAATATTTTACCAATTCCAGTACTTGCCAGACCACTAAGTGCCCCTGTTGCTAAAGGTCCTAATATCTTTGGAGCAAATTTAGCAACTGTTGGTAAAATTGTTTTAGTTAACAAACCAGCTAATGCGCCTAAAAAGCCTCCATTTTTAGACTGAGTACTCATTTGTGATTTTGATATACTTATATCTAATCCCCGTCCATTAGATTTAGCTTTGTTAATATTGTTAATCTGGGTAGCTGTCAGTGACAAGGAAAAAATCCCAGTTAGTTGGTTATTTTTTAACCCGAGTGTTAATTCGCTTTTGTCAAATTTACTGAATAATTTACGTAAGTCATATATATTATAAGTTAGATTAAACAATAACTAGTTCATTTCCGACAGTATCAATAACTACATCTACTTCATAGAGAACCAGAGCATAAACTTTATAAGGAGCAGCAGGAGGTATATTTAGCTTATATCTCAAACTTAGTTGTTTTGGATCAATACTGACTTCATTTTCCTTGTAACTCAAATCAAAATGTATCATTCCGAAAAAAAGTTTTAAAATTACCCAAATTTAGTAAAGTTCCAGTGTTTTTATCATTTTGCTTGTAAGAATAATTAATAACATCTCTGAATATTCTTATGATATTAGCATAACTGTATTCGGTTTCTGGATAATAAACTCCATTTCCAACTTCCAATCTAGCTGATTGTAAATAGCAATTAATATTAGCAGCATTTACCTTAAACGTATCCAGAAGATGAGGATTTTGTGTTTGAGAAGAACTCTTGTCTGACCTTTGCAAATACACAAACACATGTTTGGGATTTTTAACACCAGCCGTTATTCTAAATACAGATTCAGTTAGTTGAGAACTTCCGCTTTCTTGTATCATTTCACGAAGATAAGTCCATCTTGTTGATGTCATAAGATTTGTCATTACATAACTTAACCCATCTGAGTTAAATATCATTCATGGTATCCACAAAACTAATTTATTAATAATTACTCGACCATCATCACCACCAGCTTTGAAAATTAGCACATTATCATGTCAGTTGCAAGCTGATTTGAATCTGACTAGGAGGAAGCATGTTTGTTTCCAAACCTCTAAAGAAGGAATATTTGTTTAATGGGATTATAGAGTCAACTATTTGATTAGTTATGATTAAAGCATGACGAATCGCAAATCTGAATTATAACCAACTTGATCATCTCGAGATTCTGCCACAGTCGTGGTATCTAAATAAAAGTATTAGTTTGTTCCTGTTGTCTTTACATAATCGTCAGAAATTTCAAGCAACCTTTTGACATTAACAAATCTGTGAAGATTATTTCCATGGTAAACTATTTTTCCATTTTGCTTTACTTGCATTTGATCAATCAGTGAAGCTGCATCATTAATCGGAGCAATTTCATCGCCGACTGCGAAATTGGCTCCATCAGCAAGTTTGTTTACGTGAAAACTGATTTTAAAATATGCATTATACCAATCAATTATTGTATTGTATTGTATTGTATTGTATTTAGTGTAAACAGATAACCACTTTTCATTTGTCTGGTATTATTTCCTGGTCGTGTTATGGGGGTATCTAACTGAATAGGTACATGTTCATATCTAGTATTATATTGATTACTTCGAAACATCTATATATACTAGTAATTAGATTATGTTTTATTAATTAATCGATTAATTCTTGCATGAATTCCCCTTCCGGATAGTAATCTGTTAATTTTTGCATTTACATCTTCTTCAGTTTCAGCTACAACTTCTTTTTTGTTATCAACCTTTGAAAGTTCTTTTAAAATTATCTCACCTTTTGGTTTAGGTTTTATAACTGAAACTAATTTATCAGCAGCCATTTTTCCTACTTCATCTCCAAGTTTTTTAGAACCGCTTTCTATGATTTGTTTACCAGCAGTTTCTAATGCCTTTTTACCTACTGTTTTTACAGACTCGCTAAATATTTTTGAGCCAACCTTTGAAAAAATGTCAAATATACCAGCTCCGGTTAATCGGTCAGCTTGAGTATATGTTCCCGTTCTAGTGTCATAAACTTTTTTTAAACATGCCATATAACTTATGTTACACTTATTCCTTCAAAACAAATCGAAATGATGTGTGGACACCATTAAGATTAATAATTTTACCAGAGAAATCGGTTATGTAAATATTAATACTGTTAATGATTGTTGTGTTTACTTCGCAGAACCCGACTCTTATCGGTTCATCTTTAAAAGGATACGATCTCGCAAGATCAGCTGTACTTATTTCATAAATGACATCCCCGTATGATCCATCAACAATATAATTACTTATCAAATCACAGTGGATATACAATGTATCGATAGAATTTGTTATGTTTGGTGTTACAGTTCCAAATTTTGTTTCTCTGATAACTGCATCTTTGTCAAACCCGATTAAGGTGTGAAAGTTTGTTTCTCTTAAATCAAGCATGAACTTATTATCGATGGTAACCAAACATTTGAAACTTGATAAATCAAACTCAATTTTTATCGGGACGGGTGAGTCATCAGTTAAATCATTGTTTACAGTCAATGTTTCTTTTATGTAATTATCGATATCAGCGTAACTGTAATTTCCATTTGTGAACATAATTGCTTTTGGATCTTTATCTTTCCCATTGTGATACCTTATCACTTTGTTAGTAAAAATCTTCACTAATATTATACCATGTCATGGAATTAATCTTATCGAGTCCAATGCCATACTGTTTGTTCTTGCCTAATAATAATGATCTGTCAAATACAGCTGTAAAATTACTCGGTGTATTTGAGCTATTAATTATTGACGCTTTTTCTGATGATAATACAATTTTTTGTTCCATATAATATAGAATAGATAATTTTTGTTAATACTAATCATTCCGGTATGTAAAATAGTTTCAAAATTGAAAACGTGTGTAGTGTCGCGTTTTACATCTGATCTGAAAAAAATACTAAATAGCTGTCTGAGATATAATTCAAATGTTTCTTTTACTATTCGTTTGTCATTTTTTATTATCGGGTAAAGATGCTTTGTGGCATCACCCTGCGTCGAAAAAATAAGGAATTGTTCTGCATCTGCTCCTGTGTAAGTAAAATCTATCCAAAATACATAACGACCTTCTTTAAGAATTACAAAATTATTTGCATGAAGTTTTTTATAATATTCTTCACCTTTTATAAGCGGATTGGCTATAAAAGTAAACGCCTGGAGAAAAGCATCACGTTTGGTTCTTTCAAGTGGTTTTTGCTTTGGGTATGATACAAAAAAGGCATCACTACCAACGTAATCTTGAATATTACTTATTCCATCTATTGTATATTCAAAAAGTAGAATCCGGCTTAAATAATCTACTTTTACTTTCAACTCATCAATTATGCCAAGAATTGCCGTGTGGCGACTATCAGACTTTTGATTAAACTGTTTCAATGAATCTATTTCGCCATCAAAAACTTTGCTCCTTCCATCCTGGACAGCTTTCAAGTGCTTTAACAAATCATCAAAAACAGTCTCAGTTCTCTTTTTGTCATCTTCAAACTCTTTACTGTTATCATCAATAGCAGTCTTAAGTTTATCAGTGTCAACCAGTTTGTTCAGAGCAGTCTCCAGCGACTTACCGTCAACCATTTTCTTTTTGATGTCTTCAAATTCTTTGTTGATATCAGCAACGTTGGTGTTTATCTGCTCATTTAATATTTTAATTTGAGTTAATTCAGTAGTAAAAGCAGTTCTCATTTGTTTTGAAGCATCAGCAATAGCAGTTTCTAGTTCATTGTTATCAACCATTTGTTTATTGATTTCTCCAATCCGTGTATTAATATTTTGAACACCAGATCTTATTTGTTCACTTAATTTCTTGTAGTTTTCACTCTCTTCCAATCCATCTTCTTTCTTTTCTAACTCTTTTAAAGCATCACCCAAAAGTTTTATTTCATCTTTTAAACCGTTTTGAATTTCAATCATTTTCTCACGGTTTGTCTGTAATTGCTTTTGTATCAGACTTAGTTTATCATCAACACCTGTTGTCAATTTTTTCATCATATCTGGAATTTTATCAATATTATAATCACGTATTGAGTTTTGCTACTCTTCTTAAAGTAAACTGCTTTGTTGCTGCATCATCTGCTTTATCTTGATTGTCAACATTGGTAATTTTATATTTATCCATGTTAGGATCACTTTTTAAAACATTTTCCTGCTTTTTGCCTTTGTTAAGATAATTAACCAGACTTTTTTGTTTTACATACTCAGACAGCACAATACCCAAATGTGTAATATTAACACTGCCAGTAGTAACTTCCTAGCCAAGATCATTAAAAAGCCCCATTATATATAATATATATTACATTAAATTTCACCGGTGAAGTTTCTTTTGACCAACTTTCTAGCGATCAAGATACAGAAAGTCGTACTGTACGCCTGTCAGTTGCTTCTTTAAACTGATCTTTGTTGACATCTTGTTCTCTAGAAAGCATGTATATTTCATTTATACTTGGAGTTGCAAAGAAGAGAGCAATTCAGCCGAATGTCTTTAGGAGTTTTGTAATAAGATTGAGATAAATAAATTACACAACAATTTTTGTGTCTTCCCTGGATGAAATAATTAATAATATCATTTTGATTGCGTTCACAAACATAATCATCAAAAATTACTATCATCTGATTATTTGAATCTAAAGTATCCACAGGGATAACTTTATCATTTGAACATTCTAATATGTCTTCGACTGGGATTTTATTCTTTTCAAGTTTTTGTGACAAGACCTGATACTTTGACTGTTCCAAGTTTTTAGCAAACAAGTAAATCTTGTCATAGTACTCTAAAGGTTTCAGCAACATGTGAACTAATGTGTTCGTCTTGCCAGATCCTGAATTACCGCAAATTAACATTCTAAAACAACAGTCCGGCATGAAGTTATATATCTGCTTGAAATTACTGTTGTCTGTCTTCATATCATAGTTTAGAAATTCCATTATAATAATACTTGGATAATAGTGATATTATCTAACTATTATTATATGTCAAAAGTATATTGCGGAATAAATCAAATCCCCCGTGGTAAACGCCTTGGAACAGAAGCAGAATGTTTTAAGGCCAATCAAGTTAGATATTACGGAATGCAATAAGTAGTTAAGACTGCAGTTGAAAAAGCAGTTAAAAAAGCAGTCAAGCCTGTAATCAAAAAAGCAGTTGAACCTGCGGTTAAAAAAACAGTGGAACCTGCGGTTAAAAAAGCAGTCAATCCTGCAGTTAAGAAAGCAGCTAAGAAAGCAGTTAAACCTAGAGTTAAGAAAGCAGTTAAACCTACAGTCAAGAAAGCAGTTAAACCTGCGGCTAAAAAGAAAGCAGTTAAACCTGCGGCTAAAAAGAAAACAAAAAAACTACATAATACTTGATTTAAGTTATCTTAACTGGTTTAACTCATGTCAACTTATCTTAACTTATCATAATTTAATCTAACCTTATATTATACATGTCTTTGTTAAAATGGAAATAATTAGCAGATAAAAAGCCAAAAGCGAGCGAGCTTGTCAAAGAATACCAAAATAAAGTTACTCAAAAAAGACTAGAAAAAGGAGCTAGTCGTGATTTGTACAAAGAAATATTTAAACCTGTAACTAGCGAAATAAAAAGTCAGTCAGAACAGCTAACCGAGCAGTTAGCTTCTGTTCCAAAAATAAGTCAGCAATTAGCCGCTCTTCCAGCAGCAATAGGCGAGGAAGTACAAGAGCAAAAAACGTACTAGGGATTACCCCAGTTATTTGCTGAAGAACCTCGTTTAGCAAAATTCGATGGTAATTTTGATGTTGGTATGGATAAATCCGTGATAAAAGCATATAACTATCCTTTACCAGAAGAATTAGTCCAGCGTGTGGCAACCACTGGTGAGTATGATTTTAAACCATTGCTTACAGATGTTTCTAATAAAATCAATACAATTGGACGTGACAAGGGTACCCTATCTAAGCAGATAACAAAAGAAAACGATGTAATGAAAAAAGCAGCATATGAGCTAGATAAGCAAGCTTTAATAAACGAGTCAAAAGCTTTGGTAGATTATAGAAGCAGGAGAAATGAAATAATTTTGTTAAGCAGACTCATTTCGCCTAGAAAAACCGTTTCAGGGAAAGGGATGCAACAAAATAAAAATTCCTACTAAGTCGACAAAGGTGGCTACTATGGAATGTTGCAATTTGATTTATCTGTGCTTGTTGGTCATCACAAACTTATTGCCAAACAAGGCGAAGCAGTTGTGCTAGACCTAAAAGTAGACGATGGTTTTATAGACTTGATAACAAAATGTTACAATAATAACAAAACGTATTCAAAGATATCTCAGAATTTTTTTAAAGAATTAACACAATTATCTGATTTACCGATTCATAAAGGTTCTTCAAAGTTCAAAATGTTTTTAGGAGGTTGTGCTGATGTTGAATATTACAATAGTCCCAACGATTAGATGGATGATCTAGAGTTAGTATGCGGAAGTATCGAAGCAGGAAATAATAGTTCACAGCTAATAAATAAAGGTATTAGCATAATCGATGAATTATTAAAAATAGGTAAAATATCACTCAAAGAACATGAGCAACTATTTTCTAAATATCTTAATTAAATTATTGTCTAACTGTAATTATACATGACACAAATTACTAACAAAGAAGAATTAATTGATCACTTGACACGACTTGTAGCTGCATACAGACGCAGTTATAAATTGTGCGGTATTATAAACACAACATTACAGATTGCCACTGGGATAATTGGTTGTACTGCCGTATTGGCATTGGTTCCGGCAATTCCTGTTTTCGTGGCTGTAGTTGGCGCAGTTCCTCCAGTAGTTGCTGTTTTAGCAAGTAAAACAAGAATAGCAGAAAAAAAGACTTTGTTAAAAACACATCATAGGAGTTTCAAACAACTACTATCATATGTCCAAACAACAACAGGACTAGAAAATGATGAGGAGATAATTAGGATTGTATTTAATGAAATATTAGAAATTGAAAAGAATGATAATTTCACAGAACCTCTGGAAAAGGTTCAAGCTTAATGGGCATTAAGCTAGTAGAGATGCTCCGTAGGAGAACCTGTTCAAGTTAAACGGTCATGGCATACAGTCGTAATTCGACTTGTTTCCATATCCTATCGTACTTTTCTCTGGTTGATTTTGTTTTAATCGGTTTTGTTTCTTTTTCTATTTTTAATATTTTAAATATTTTCTGAAAAATGTATTCAAATTTGATTGATCTTTTTCGGCCTTCTTTTTTATCCAAAATCTTTACAATTTCGTAAAACAAATCTTCAAATCTTTGTCTATTTGTAGAAGACAAAGCATATGCAACCAAGTATTTATCTAAATAATACTTTCTGTTGTAAATAGTTTTCTTTCCGTTATAGTTGTAACCTGTAATGAGATTATAACCATTGCGAGTGCCACAATTAAGGCAAACACGCTCGTTATCAAAAACTTCACAAGTATCGTTACAATTTATACATGCAAAAGCGCACTTGTAACACAGCTTGGCTCTGGTGCAATATTTACAAAGCTTCTTTTTATTAGTTGTGTAAAATAAGATGCAATCTATACACATCCCAGGAGGATCAATAATATCTAAAACTCTTTTACAATATTTGCAATTCATTATATTATACTATAGAATTATATATTTAAATAAGACTTAAAAAATATTATCTTACGTAATATTATAATGGAACAAGTTGAAAAGGAAATCAAAAACTGTATAGGAAGATCAAATGACATATGCCTAAACGGTTGATTTTGAAGATATGAGTAAACTTGACAAAGAGTTAATAGTTTTTACAAACTTTCAAGATCTGACTGAAATAATTATAACAATGGCAAAACAACTAAAACTGTCATGGAAAATAAAAAAAACAAATATAAACAAGCTGCACGCTTTTAGTAAAAAACAAATTTCAGAGGCAACTCGTGGTCTTTTAACTGAGGATTCTTTTATTCCTTACTACAGCATTTTGTTAGACAAAGGAATTAATATCATTATGTATGGATAAATAAAGAATAAGTTAAATTATTAACTTATATATGGAAAGTTACGCAGAAATTGAAAGAAAACACTTTGAAGAGGAAAAAAAGGTTTACGAGAAAGTAGCTGCTTATGAACAAACTCTTTTAGCTGAAGCAATCAAGAATATTAAACTATTTGAGGAAACTCACATGAGACGATTGGAAGATGATATTACAGCTTTTAAAAAAGATTGGGCAGTAAAAACTGAAACTGAGTGCAGCGCTGCCATAAAGCTTCTTACAGATCTAGCACTAAAAGTGCAGCGCTGCCATAAAGCTTCTTACAGATCTAGCACTAAAAGAAATTAAGATTTTTATTGAAACACAGACAAATACAGTAACTAAAAATGTTGAGTTATTCAGAGATGAATCAGTCAGCAAGTTGGAAAAACCTCATATGATCAATACTGATATCGGATGTCATGAAGATTTTAAAATGTTTATTAAAACCATAAACGATATGATTGAGGAAAAGCTTTTTGACAAGGGCAACTTTATAAACTATTGCCAACACATAAAAAAAATAAGATCGTTAATAGCTGGAGGTGATCTCACGCTTGAAGGCTTTGAGAGATATTCTAAATATCATGTAAAAATCAGTCAAATGATAGAAAATAGAGTTCTTGAAAAAGAATGTTTTTGGAAATACTTAGACGTTCTTTTGGACGGAGAGATAGATGTTCTTTTGAGTGAGGATGCTGATGAAGTTACAGATGATAAAACTAAAAATGATGAGGTTACTGATGAAAGCATTTCTCAATAAAAAATAAATGCTGTTTAATTAGGCTTAAAAAAATAATCTCATGTAATATTATATAATGAGTATCCGAGAAGTTGAAACATCCTCAAAACAGTATAGCAAGGTTTTTAGAGTAGATGGTTATTTAAGTAATGATCCGATTGTTCAACTAAAAAAATCACACAATCCTGCTGTAAAGTTTCTCAGTGCAGAACTAAAAAGAACAGGCGGATTTAAATTAAGCTTTGATGTGAAACTTACTTTTAAAAAAAAAGCACCGCATGATAAAGAACATAAAGGAGGTTTTGATATTATATACAAAACAGCTTACTTTGCCTCAAAGGCTGTAATAATATTAAACAAAAATCAAATATCAGAAGCATAAGACAAAGAACAGGAATAAATTATAAATAGAATTGGAAATTGGATTCAGTTGGGAAGTGGTTTGGTAATTGAATCACTAGATGCACATTACATAAATCGAATAAAGTATAAGCCTTTGCGAGGTAGATCTTATTTAGATTTACCAAAAGAACTTGTTTTGTAAAACATGCCTACAATGCTTTACATTAGAACGTATGTTAAAAAAGCATGAGCCTGATTGTCTTTCACTTAAAGCTACAGACCCTCTATATTAACTGGTAATAACTCATGAATATGAATGAGTCACGTGTGAAATAGTTTCAAATCGACGAACACCCAAAAAGTCGGTATATAAGGCAGAAATCGATGCGTAAAATGTCACATTTTTATTTAGCCTTCGTACAGGTAACATCGATAAATATACGGCTTCAAAATATATGTGATAAAAAAGTACTTGCCCGGAACGGAATTTGAACCACAGCCGTTGCGCTTTTAAGTTTTGAAGGCCGTACATTTAACCACTAGACCAAGGCTATTTATTGGTTTGTTCTAACATTATTAACACTAAATAAGCACTTCGTAATAACTAGCGCACGCACAAACTCATCATGCGCTAAATATCAAGTCGATATATGGTTGTTTTGAGGCGAAATATTGGTTTCATATTGATAACATATAGTATTACACCAGGAAATGCTAATTTACACGTCCGACAAGTTGGTCTATATATTTATGGATTCATCTTGTTTGCGTTCAAATATATGTTAAGTTATTTTGCCTCATAATAAATTGTAGTTTGTATACCATTTTCTCAAGCAGCGTTATAGCTCAGTGATATAGCACCAGACTTGAAATCAGAAGGTCGTGTGTTCGAGTCCCGAAAGAGGCAAATCTTTTTTTCTTCTGTAAATCATAATGTTACCTGTGTACAGGTACGATGTGCACTGGTCGATGTCTATACAATAAATGATGTCCTTCGTTATATTTGCTCGCTTAAATACCCGATTTCGACATGAGCTGGTTAACATGAAGTTACAAATAAAGACACGCCTACAAAGAAGAAATCGATTTATATAGAGGGTCTGTAGCTTTAACGAAAAACAAGCAACAAAAATGCAAAACAAAGATGAAAAAGTTACGTTTAAAAACTATGACAGGCATCTAATGGTTCCGTTTGTTATATATGCGGATTTTGAAGCAGTAACCGAAAGTATTTCTTCAGCATCAAATAATCCTAAAAAATCCCATACAGAAGAATATCAAAAACATACTGATTGTGGTTATGATGATCAATATTCAAAACCAGTTGTAACATATAGAGGACCTGATGCTGTTTACAAGTTTTTAGAGAAAATGATAGAAGAAGAAAAGTGGTGCAAAAAAACTATGAATGCAAACTTTAAAAAAGATCTAGTAATGTCACAGGAAGAAGAAGTCAGATTCCAAAAATCTAAATCATGTCATATTTGTGGTAATGGTTTTGCAACAACTCTCAAAAAAGGCGACGCGGGTTATACAGTGGCATACAAAAACTCCATCAGAAAAGTCAGGGATCATTGTCATATAACTGGAAAGTATAGGGGAAGCGCTCATGACATATGTAATATTAATTTCAGGTTGACTAGAAAAATACCTGTTGTGTTTCATAACTTCAGAGGATATGACTCTCACTTTATAATGCAGCACATCGGAAAGTTTAAACAAAACATAAATGTTATACCAAATAACATGGAAAAGTATATGGCTTTCATGTTAGGAAAAAGTTAAGTGTTTATTGACAGTTTCCAGTTCATGTCCCAATCATTAGATAATCGAGTAAAAAACGTTCCGTCGGTTCAATACATATCTCAAGAATACAGCGGTAAAAAGTTAGACTTGCTAAAAAGAAAAGGTGTTTATCCTTATGATTATATGAACAGTTTTGAACGTTTTAAGGAAGCTAAATTACCTAGCAAAAATAACTTTTATTCCCAATTAAATGAACACATTTCAGATGCAGATTATGATTATGCTAAAAAAAATATGGAAAACATTTAAGATTAAAAATATGGGAGAATATCATGATCTGTATCTTAAGACTGATGTACTGCTACTTACAGATGTTTTTGAAAACTTTAGAAAAATGTGAATTGAGTATTACAAATTAGATCCTTGTCATTACTTCAGTAGTCCTGGTTTAGCCAGGACTACTGATGATTTAATAACTGATATTGATCAATATTTGTTTGTGGAAAAAGGATTAAGAAGCGGCACGAGTTATATTGCAAACAGATATTCACAGGCTAACAATAAATATTTGAAAAACTATGACAAGAAAAAAGAAAGCAAGTACATAATATACCTTGATGCTAATAACTTGTACGGGTGGGCCATGTGTCAACCGTTGCCTACTGGCAACTTCAAGTGGGTTGATAAGTTTGAAAAAGGAAAATCAAATTACATTGTTGAGTGTGATATCGAGTATCCCGAAAAACTACATGACTTGCATAATGATTATCCTCACGCCCCAGAAAGTTTAAATATAAAAGATGAGTGGTTGTCAGACTATTGTAAAAATTTAAAACAAAAGTTTAATTTAGGACATTGCAATGTTAATAAACTTGTTACGACGTTAAAAAATAAAGAAAAGTATGTCGTGCATTTTAGAAACTTAAAATTGTATAAAAAGCTTGGATTGAGGGTAACAAAAATACACCGAATACTACAGTTTGATGAATCAGAGTGGTTGAAGACATACATAGACTTTAATACTGCTAAGAGAACAGATTGTAAAAATGCTTTTGAAAAGGATTTCTTCAGGCTGATGAACAATTCAGTTTTTGTTAAAACTATGGAAAACTTGAGAAAAAGAATTAATGTTAAATTAACTCACGATGAGGAGGTCCTTTTAAAATATGCGGCAAGACCTTCATTTATTTCTTGTAAAATGTTTAATGAAAATTTATTTGCCATAAACAGAATAAAAGAACGATTTGTTTTAAATCGTCCTTGTTATGTTGGCATGTGTGTTTTAGACTTATCAAAATATTTGATGTATGATTTCCATTACAACTATATCAAAAACAAATATGATAAAAAGGCTAAGTTATTATTTACTGATACCGATTCCTTGTGTTATGATTTAGAAGGATAAAAAACTTTTTGATAAATGTGATTATGATCCAAAAAGTCAGTTTCATTTTAATGATAATAAAAAGGTTATTGGCAAGATGAAAGATGAAACTTGTGGAATACCCATTGTTGAATTTGTTGGACTGCGAAGTAAACTATATTCGTATGTGCTAGATAATGAGGTTAGTACAAAGAAATGTAAGGGTGTTAAAAAGTGTGTTGTTAAAAAACAGATAGCACATGATGATTACAAAAAGATTTTGTTTACGGCAACAGAAGCTCACCATGAGATGAAAGTCATTAGATCACAAAAGCATAACATAAGCAGCTATGCAATAAATAAAAAAAGTTTATCAGCTTATGATGATAAACGGTACATACTATATAATGGACAAGATACCTTAGCATACAGGTAAAATACTCCATGGTAAAAAATGATACGCAGAGCGTTGATGAAGACTACTGCCCGGTTCCGTCTGACTTTGCTTAATGAGTTGCAAATGTTATGTTATTAAAATGACAAACCGGATTGATTAGTAGTATAGATACTGGGGGTATCAGCGGAGTTTCCCAGAGCGGGGTTGCTCAAGCAGCTAATAATATGTGTCGGGGCTTTTGACTTAAGCATGACTTTCATTTAGATTGTTTGTGTAAATGATGGCATGCTTGAGTTAATAGCCACGGCTGGCATATTTTACTGTTAATTGGGTTTGAGGCCCGCGAGGGGTAACTGTGCTGGTACTCTCAGTATCTATACTACTCTTGCCAGATCCCGAAGCATCCTAAAACAACAGTCCGGCATGAAGTTCCATATCTGTTTGAAATTACCGTTTTCTGTTTTCATGTCATACACTCAAGAGATATGAAAACGCAACACGGGAATTTCCGCTATATATTGTATATACTGCACACTTAATTGCACATAATATTACAAAGAAATCCCAAGATGTTTTGTAAAAAAAAGTTGCAGTTAATTAGAGAGAGGACACAGCTGTGATGTTGTAAACGTTTTAATCACACTACACCTTGTAACAAGAACTTCATAAATGTTGAAGTTGCTCTTTGAAAAACTGTTTTTAACGTAAATAGTTTGCAATGTTTTGCATCCTAAGTTTGCTCATATGCTTGAGCCAAACGCGTACTCTGTCAATAATGAAACTTTGAAGGAATACTATCTGCTGTATTATTTGTTGTTTTAGTATTTTTTCCAAAAGGAAAGGTCTTACGTAGCCATGTGACATTCGATTAAAAGCAGCATATTGTACATACAATATATAGCGAAAATTCCCGTGTTGCGTTTTCATATCTCTTGAGTGTAGTTTGGAATTTCCATTATAATAATATACTTAAATAATATTATCTAACCTACTAGTATAATGTCTAAAGTTTATTGCGGAATAAAAACAATCCCATCTGGGGAAAAACTCGGAACAGAGGAAGAATGTTTCAAAACTAATCAAGTCAGATATTATTTTTTTTTTTTTTTTTTTTTTTTCAGCTACCAATAATGGTAAGCCCATTTATTTTCCCCGTCAATGAGTGTGTTGTGGGTCGAGGAACCATCCCACCGCACACTTTACAAATATAAATATATACCTATTTTTCAACACACTCATTCCAGACAAATACTTTCATTCAATCGGTAAACAAAACAACAGGTTACTGTCTTATAATATGTTGAAATCTACCTTATCTAGTTTACTTTATATTTAAAAAGAAGATAATAAATCACTTGAGTTATTTTGGTTTGTTATCTCTCTCTAATATAGGGAAAAAAATGTGTACTTCCACATGATAGCTTCCCATATCATGAGAGAAAAAAAAAAGGGGGGGGTTGTGGGGGCGGGTGGGGGGAGGGTGCACGCATGTGTAAAGTTTGACCAGGTAAAAATATGAGGTTAAGTATGGACAGTTCTCAAGTAAAAAATCTCCATAATTTGCATTATCCTCTCTGTAATTTAAATAATACAAAAATGTTTGACCATTGACCAGTGTTCCTCAAACATGTTCAGTTCATTGTTCTTAAGAGCTATTTTTTGATTAATTTCATACATAAATGTTAAGCTTTTCTGTAAGTTATCAAATGATAATTTTTTCCCTAGACATCTGCTTCTGTATATATATCGCTTTAATTCCAGTATTAAGATGTTTTTTTCACAGGACTGAACGTTTTTGACACCAAAAATCAAAGTTGTTTCATTCAAGTCTATACGTACATGTTTTATTTTTAGAAAATTGTTGATTTCAAAGATTATATTTTGTGTTTCTTGACATTCCCAGAAAATATGTACAATGGTTTCAGTTTCTCTGTTACAGAAGGTGCATAGAGCATTGTTTTTTATCTTTATTTTTGTTAGGTAAGAATTTGTTGCCAAGATTCTATGGAGTATTCTTGTTTGAAGCCATTGTAGATATGTGTCTTTTGTTGTTCCAAATGGTAAACTGTAGACAATTCCCCATTCATGTTCATTCATATTATAAATGTCATTCCATTTTTTCTGGCTGGTTGGTTTGTCTGAGTTATAATTTAAGATTTTGTAAAAATGGCTTGCTCCTTTGCAATGTTTTGTAATGTTACTTAAATATATTGGTGTAAAGGGGGCAATACATTTTGTTGTTTTCACTTCCATGTTGACATTTTTATTCTGATAATTTTTAATTGCAATACACATACCTTGGTGATGCAAGAAATTTACTTTACTTTAATATTGAATTTTTCTTTAAAATCATCAATTGAAAGCAACTTTCCATTATCATTCACTATATCGTTAACATACCGTATTCCCTTGCTAAACCAGGATGCCATAAAAACACTTTGCTTGCCTAATAAAATGTTGTGGTTATAGAAAAGCGGCATTTTAAGAAAATCTTCAAATGAGTTTATGTTACATTTATTTATCATTTCAACATATGATTTTAAAACATTTTTCCAAAAGTTATTTTTAATGGATGATGCTATTTTTTCTGGATAATGTTTCCCACATGAATACAGTTTAATTTTATCAAAATAGCAGTCACATAGGTTTTGCCAAGTACCATCACTTATTATCATTCTTCTAATCCATGTTATTTTAAGTCCTGTTATAAAGGATTGAAGATTTACCATATTTAATCCTCCATCTGAGTACTGTTTGACAATAACTGTACTTTTAATTTTTGCATGTCCTTGCCACAGGAAATCATATAGGATATTGTTAATCTCTTTTACAGTATTAATATCTAGGTTAGGAAGGGATATGAAAAGGTGGTTAAAAGCTGGTATTAACAATGTTTTAATAACAGTAATTCTCCCCAGTGGTGTTAATTGACGTTTTTTCCAGTGTATTATCGATTTCTTTAGCTTTTCAACCTTTTGCTTATAATTCAAATCCATCATTTTTTCAAGGTCAACATGGAAGTTTAAACCTAATAATTTAAAAGAAGTTGTACCCCATGCAAGTTTCCATTTTGTTTTTATCGACTTTGTACTATATTTCATTGAACCTATCCAAATAACTTCATTTTTTTCAAAATTAACTTTCAGCCCAGAATATTTGGTAAATTGCTCTAATTCATTTAATGTTTGGTTTAACGATGTATCGGATCCGTCCAGTAGTATCGAAGTATCATCAGCAAATTGAGACAGTTTGTACTCTGTATTTCCTATTTTTATACCTTTTATTTTTATATTATTTTTTAACTTTATTGTCAATATTTGTGTACAGAGGATAAAAATATAAGGTGATAAGGGATAGCCTTGACGGCAACCGCGGCCAATATTGAGGGTTGAAGATAAAAAAAACATTTTGTTGTACCATAGATTGTGCGTCGTTATAAAAAGTTTTTATCCAATTTTGTATTGATGGACCAAATTTGAAAAATTGTAAAGCCTTTGAGATAAAGTTCCAAGATAAGGTGTCGAAGGCTTTTTCAAAATCTACCAGAAGGATGAGTCCTGGTATATTTTTTTCTTCTACCAATTGCATTATATCATAAAGTAATCTTGTATTTTCTCCCATGTATCTTTTATAAATCCAGTTTGCTCATTATCAATTAATTTACTTAGTACTGATTTAATTCGGTTTGCTATAGAGCCTGATGCTATTTTATATACAGTATTTAATAAAGTAATAGGGCGCCAATTTTTTAGGAATTGTCGAGGTTTATTTTCTTTAGGGATGCAGGTTATAATGCCTTGTCTTTGTGTTATTGACATTAGGCCACTATCAGAGCCACAATTTATTGATCTTACAACAAAATGTCCTATTTTTTTCCAGAAGACTTTAAAAAAAATTGCCGAATATCCATCACTCCCAGGACTACGGTCATTTATCATATTTCTTAATGTTTCTGATGCCTCCGTAAATGTGATTTTACCTTCTAAATTTTCAGATTCTACACAGGATAATTTTGGAGTGTTTACTGTATTTAGTTCCTCTATCAAGTTGATATCCTCGAGATTATTATCATTGTTTAAGTATAATTTTTGATAATATTTTTGTGTTTCTATTAAAATTTCATCTTGTTTATATATTTGTTCGCCATTTTCCTTTTCAATATTGGACACAGTTTTATTTAAAAAGTTGTTTTTTTCTAAACTGCAGAAGAAATTTGTAGGTTTTTCCCCATCTTCCACCCATTTTGCCCTAGCTCTTAACATATTTCCTTTGAACTTCTCTTTCCTTATATTACTTAACTCTGTCTTTAAATTATCTAATTCTTCTATATTCTGATCACTTAGTGAATTTTCCAAATTATTTATGTTATACATTAAATCTATTTCTCTTTTGTCTCTTGTTTTTTTCTTGTAACTACTATATGATATTGTTTGTCCCCTTATTTCCATAAGAAGCGTCTCTAAAAAAAGTTGATCATTTATTTCAAATTGAATTTCATTATTAGGAACACTACTTAGGTTATCATTGTCATAGACAAGTACAGAATATTGTTTTTTTATTTCCTCAATTTTTGCATTTATCATATTTAAATAATCAATGTCAGTAAGTAATGAGTTGTTAAATTTCCATAGTCCTTTACCATGCTCTATATTGTTAAGATTAAGGCTAAGACCCACAATTGAATGATCGGATTTATAGCTTGTTTCAATTTCAGTTTTTCGAATATGAGGTAATAGATCTTCCGTGACAAGAAAAAAATCTAGTCGAGCTTGTTGCAAGGGTTTTGTACGTCGCCATGTGAATCTCTTTATCTGTGGGTTATTTTCTCTATATGGGTCATAAAGCTGTTTTTCATTCATAATTTGTAAAAGAGTATCTCTAGCCTTTTTATTATTAGTTGTTTTGTAATTGTAATAGTCCAACTGGGGGTTCTGAACAAGATTAAAGTCCCCACATATCAGAAAAGTATCGTTCCCAATATGTTCAACTATTTTAAAAATATTTTCATAAAAATCAGGTTGGTCCTTATTTGGTCCATATAATGAAACTAGTGTAAAAAGTTTTGATTCGAGTGTTATATCTAGGGCTAAAAGATTACCGTCTTCATCTTTTAGTTCATTATGCACTTTATATTCTACCTTTTTACTAAATAAAATTGCTACTCCTCTGGAATTTGATTTGGCAAAACTAAAATAACAATTGCTATTATTCCATTGTGAATATATAAACTTCTGTTGATCTTCTGTAAATTGAGTATCCTGTAGGCAGTATATATGGTATTGTTTCTCTTTTTAAAACTTAAAAACATCAACTCGTTTTTGATTACCATTGAAGCCACGGCAATTTAGCGATAATATTTTTATATCATTCATAATACATAAGTGGGAAGGGAGATAACCATGACTGCCATATCAATAAGAACATATCCTGAACTGGCCAGTTAACAGAATGCATGCTGCAAGCGGGGGGTAGGGGTGGGGGGGAAACAAGTGCTTGTTTGTAAAAAATAAATAAAAAATAAGAGAATCACAAGTTTTATAAGAAACAACAACTGAAATTTGTCAAAAAAAAATTCCTTTGCAATCTTACTATAAAAAGGGCTTTTACTGGTTCTAAATTGTTTAAGACAAAATAGATGGAACAAAAACGGGTATAGTCCATCCGGAAATAAAAAAATAAAAAAGACTTATAGAATATAATTTGTCCTTCCGTATATCATAATAGCATATCATAATATGTCAAAAATAAATTATAATATGTCAAAATAAATTATCTTTTTTAAAGGTATATTTTTAGCGAATGAACCCATATCTATGTATATAAACGCAAAAAAACACACAACAACCAAAAATATGATAATATGAAGTATCACTCACCCATTTATCCGTCCCGTCCACACGATGAAAATATATGAGAAAAAAAAAATGATATATATATATAAAGGATGCCACAAGTTTATGATTTTAAGGCAATTGTCAATCTGCCATAATTCACCGGTAAAATGTATGTCTCTAACAGTATCTTAAAAGTTATTTCACAATTTGTCCATAGTCCTACATATATGCCACATTAATCCACATCGCATTGTCCAAGAAAAAAACAAAAACAGTATAAAAATACACAGTATTCCAATAGGTTTTTTACGATTATATCCAAGTTTATCTTTCCTTTCCTGGTAAACTCAACCTAAAGGAAGAGGGGGGGAAAAATAGCAGAAAAAAATGTCGGGTAAGAACAGACACCAGTTTTATTCCATAGGTTCTGTGATTACAGAGTTAATGTTGTCATAAATGTCAAACTTATGACGTCTGCCTGCCTTTGTCTTCCCAAACACGGACCCATTGAAGAACCACGCGTTGTCGGTGTCCTGGTGTAGCGTCAGTCTGCTGATAAGTCCAGTATTAAGCTTGGTCACATCGTCCACCAGTCGGTATCCTGCGTTTTCTCATGACTACTGCCTTGGCGTTGTTGTTGATCAGTTTCATGAGAACTGGTTAAGCCTGCCCCGCCTTGCCTGGAATTCGATGTATAGCCATGACTTTGTGTGGTGTCAACGTTATATTTTGGCTACTTAAGATGTCAAACACTTTTGTCTGTAACAATTCTTTAGTTTCGTGAGGGTCTTCTCTTCAAGTCAGATATTATGGATTAAAAAGATATCTTAGAAACTGCCTGAACCAAAAGAAGCGTCAACAGCACTACCACGAAAACTAAAAAGACCAGGAAATATAAAAGGAAACAAACTAGACGTTCAGATTTTTATTATGTCGTCTCTTGCAGATTTAAATGGGCTAGGACGAAAACTTGCTGCTGCCAAGACGCAAAAAGACAAAGATGTCCTTATAAAACGAACTGCAGAAGCAAACAAATTATTAGAACAGGCCAGGAAAAGACTGGCGACATTTTCACAACCACCCAGCAAGACTGTTAAAAAACACCCGTCAAGAGTGCTAAAAAAGCAAGAGCGAGGCTGCTTAGAAAGCAACGAAGAAAGTAACTACGCAATGAAATAAAACACTCTAAAGACTGACAATTAGAGAAAGAAGATATAACGAGAGGAGAACTAGAAATTAATCGGGATACTATTCAGCGGCGATTACAGTCCATATCGGAGAGTCAGAAAACCAATTATTCATCTGGGATAGTCGAAATAGAGCACAAAACGAGATCAAACGCCAACAGCTATGTCAATTCAACGCAAAAATCAACGTTAATAATCGGCAGTTCAATATTGAAAGGAATAAAACGACGTGGCTTGCATACAGATGTGCAAATAAGTACAAACACGGGTGCAACTATATCCCGGCTCAATGATATCATTAAATCGAAAGATCTACGTCAAATTAAAACAGTAGTTCTCTACGTCGGCGTCAACGATGCATCGAACGGAATATCACTTGATAATTTCGCCGCCGAATACCAACGTCTCATCGACAGGGTTCTTGGAGAAAAGTGCTCGGTAAAACTGTGCGCACTGTGACCCAGAAAAGATGTGGATGTCATTCCGTACAACGATGCGATAAAACAACTGGCAGAAACTAACTCAATGCACGTGATTGAATGCTTCAGCTCGTACATATACGGGGACGGGACCGCAGCTACACATCTCTTTATGCGCGACGGTATACATTGATCGAACAAAGGGACCAGTACATTCGTAAAGAACATACATAAATCCTGTGAGATTATTAAACACCGCACTGATAACAACCATCAGGATTTCCAAACTGTAAGACAATATATACGTCCGAGATGGAGATATAGCCATAGAAATGTTGACTTTAGATGGAGGCAATAGGAAAACAAGAGCGAACCCTGCTATCATACAAACTGTACTAATAAATACGATATTCTTTTAAATTTGTGTTCACACTGTAATACTGAAAAGTGTACTTGCTTTCAAACTAATGACTCTGTAAATGATACTCAAGCTTCCAAACCTGTGAACGAAAATGAAAATTGTTCTCTAAACAGTAACTATGTTAATGACACTCAAACTTCCGAACCTTTGAAGGAAAATAGCTACACGAACGACACTTGTGGTTTAAATGTTACACATGTAAAACGTTATAATAGTGCTTGTACATATCTGAAACCTATTAGCACAAATTGTAAATTGGATGGTAGTGGAAGGATGGATATACATTGTAACACACATGTTTCAGAATCATTTTTCAAATTAAAACAAAAGGGATTAAAAATAGCAAACCTAAATGTGCAACATATAATGCCTAAGCTTGACGAGTTAAAAGTACTTCTTCGGCATCATGATTCTGTCAATATTTTGGGCTTGTGTGAGACCTTCATTTCTGAAAATGTATCGGATAATGAACTTCATGTTAATGGATATAAATCCGAAAGAAAAGATAGAACTCATAAACAGGGAGGTGGTATTTTAGTATATATTAGTGATAAGATTCCATCAGTACGTAGATTTGATCTTGAAAATGATTTAATAGAAAGTATTTGGCTAGAAATACCTTTTCCAAATAGCAAGCCATTTATTCTGTCTTTCATATATAGACCTCCAAATTCTTTACAATCTTTGATTGATACTTCGAAGATCAGTATAGCGTTTCGTCAAAGAAAATCGAAGAAATATACATTCTAGGTGACATTAATATCAATTACTCTCCTACGGCTGGCTTTGACAATCAAAAATGGTCAGATTTTCTCATTAATCAAGGTCTTGTGCAATTAATCAACATGCCTACCAGAGTGACAATTTCAAGTTCTAAAATAATTGATCTTATCTATACTACACATCCTGAAAATGTAATCGAAATAAATGTACCATTCATATGCATGAGTGATCATTATCCTGTATGTTTTATTAGGAAATTTAAACGACACAATCAAGATTCGCTAAACGGTCATACAACTATTAATTACAGATCATTTGGTAAATTTGACGAACAAGAATTTAAAAATGAGTTATATAATTCAGGAATAAATACTGCTGAAACACTCACTGATCCAAACACTTCACTTGAATATTTATACTCAGTGTTAAACTATGCTCTTTCTAAACATGCTCCTTTAAAACAGAGACGAATTAAACGCCCAAAACAGCCTGAATGGTACGCTGACAAAATTAAAGAGGCAAGAAAATTACGTGATAAGTTCAATGAAGCTAAAAAAAATGGCCAGAATATAAAAAATGGAGGAATAAAACTAACCATCTGATTACTTTTGGTAAGAAAAAGTTTTTTGCAATTAAATATACAAAAGACTCTAAATTTATTTGGTCGCATCTTAAATCAATATCTGCACAGACCAATCAAACTGTTAAAAAATGACCACCAATTTTAAATATTAATAATGTTACAACTGAGGGGGAGAAAAATATAGCTGACGCTCTAAATGACTACTTTGTTAATATTGCTAATACAATAAACAAAACTCCACTATATGCAAATAACTACGCAGAATTAAAAAAACGTATTGATAATAAATTAAAACAGGCAATATTTAAAATAGATTACACCTCGATTTTCGAAGTAAGGCTAATAATTGATAAATTAGATATAAATAAAGCAAAAGGTATAGATGGTATTGGACCTCGTATTATAAAAGCAGCATCGGATTGTATCATTAATGCTATCACTTCAATCATTAATAAATGCATAGATCAAGGCATATTTCCTGATCAGCTAAAAAAAGGCATGCGTGTTACCAATACACAAAAATGGACCAAAAGATGACCCGAACAATTATAGACCTATCTCATTATTACCAACAATTTCCAAAATCTTTGAGAAGCATGTTGCTGCGCAACTGCACTCTTTCTTTCAACAATTTAATATTTTGTACTCGGCTCAATCTGGATTTCGTAAAAATCATTCTTGCCAAACAGCACTTATTAACCTTGTTGATAGCTGGTTGAAACAAATTGATTCTGGAAACTTTGTTGGCAGTGTTTTCCTTGACATGAGAAAGGCTTTCGATATGGTTGATCATGAGATACTATTATACAAACTGCATTTGTATCATTTTTCGATTTTAACAATACGTTGGTTTCGGTCATATCTGTCTAACAGGACACAAGTAGTCCGAGTTGGACAGTATCAATCTGAGGAGAGAATCATCAAATCAGGTGTCCCTCAGGGATCCATACTAGGACCAATTTTGTTCTTGATTTATGTAAATGATCTACCTTTAGCTTCCAAAGAAGCTTCAGTGACATGTACACTCAAGTGATATGAAAACGCAACACGGGAATTTCCGCTATATATTGTATATACTGCACACTTAATTGCACATAATATTCCAAGGAAATCCCAAGATGTTTTTTAAAAAGAAAGTACACAACTGTGATGTTGTAGACGTTTTATTTACACTACACTTTGTAACAAGAACTTCATAAATGTTGAAGTAGCTCTTTGAAAAATTGAGCTAGTTCAGTACTGTATTTAACGTAAATAGTTTGCAAAATGTTGCATCCTAAGTTTGCTCACATGATTGAGCCAAAGGAAAGGTCTTACGTAGCCATGTACCATTCGATTAAAAGCAGCATATTGTACATACAATATATAGCGGAAATTCTCGTGTTGCGTTTTCATATCACTTCAGTGTATGCTGATGACTCCACGCTACATACATCAGGGCTGGATGTGTCATTCATTGAGAATAAATTACAAACTGACTTAAATAACATAAATAAATGGTGACTATAAATAACATGGTTATGAATCCTACAAAAACATCATGTATGCTATTAGGTTCAAAATATAAAATAAACCATTTTCGAAAATTCACGCTTTCGATAGATAATTGCCTGATACAATCAGTGTCTTCTCAAAAACTTCTCGGAATTACAATAGATCAACATCTAAAGTGGGATGTTCAGATAAGCAAAGTCTGTAATCATATATCGAGTAAATTCACTCTTTTAAGACGAATATCTAAATATTTGACACTTGATATGAAAAAGCTATTCTATAATGCATATTTAGTTCCAATATTTGATTATGGATCTATCCTCTGGAGTAATTGTACTAAATTAAATTTTACAAAGGCTGTTACTTTACAAAAAAGCATCGCACGCTGGATTTTGATAAAACCTTTACATACACCTTCTGCAAATCTTTTCAATGAGTTAAATTGGATGTCATTTGAAACAAGATGTAAATTTCAAGTGGGTGTTTTAGTTTATAAAGCAATTCATAACCTTACACCAATATACATAAGTAAATTAATAACATTTTCTGAAAATAGCAGATATAATTTAAGATCATGCATTAAACATGACATTAAGCATCCTAGACCTAAATCCGAATATTTTAAACAATCTTTTACCTATGTTGCCATGCGGACTCAGAATTCAATCCCAGAAAATATCCGGACTTCTGTTTCTATTTATGCTTCAAATACAATTATAAACTATTTCTATTTCAAGAAAACAGGTGTTCTGCTCAAATTAAGTTGTGTTAATAGTGACTACTTGTTTTGAATGCCAGCTTGAAACATAGTATTAACGTTACGTGCATGTATTCACTTGCTATTGTTTATAAGTTGCTATTGTTATCACAAGGCCTCATGGAAGATAAGTGTTGTGCAGTTGTTTGTACCTTCATGAAATAAAGAATTTATTATTACTATATTATTATTATTATTATAACTAAAAAATAAATCATGCATGTTTCACAACTTAGCTTATTTTATTTTATTTTTATCTAACCTTACAGTATATATGTCTTTGTTAAAGTGGAAAGAATTAGCAGATAAAATGCAAAAATCAAATAATCTTGTTAAAGAATACGAGAATAAAGTTATTCAAAAAAGACTAGAAAAAGGAGCTAGTCGCGATTTATACAAAGTAATATTTAAGCCGGTAACTAGTGAAATAAAAGATCAGTCTTAACAGTTAACCAAGCAGTTAGCTACTCTTCCAGAAATAAGTCAGCAATTAGCCACTCTTCCTAGAGCTATAGGCGAGGAAGTACAAGAGTATCACAAATATGAAGGGTTGCCGCAGTTATTTGGTGAACAGCTACTCACACAGGGAGTAATTACTGGAAATCTAGATGCTGGAATCAACAAGGCTGTGGTGCAAAAATACATGCAACCTCCCTTGCCAATGGAGGCTCTTAGACAAAATTATGATTTTGAAAATCTACATACAAGTGCTTTCTATAGACTCAAAAATCTAGAAGAAGTACGTGATGGTGTTTCTGATAAAATAAGAGAAATAAAAGAAGAAATTGAGGATAGGATGGAAAAAAAACTGATGGAAGAGGAAGAGGAAGAAAAAGAAACAAATGAGGGCAAAAAAGACATTAATAAACAAACAGAAAAAATGTTAGAAGCAGCTGAAAAAAAAATCTTAAAATGAAAAGAATTTGAGAAAGAACATGCTGAGTTAACGGAAGACTTACAAAATCAAATCTGGGGTTATCGAATTTAAAACTGGCAAAGGATTACAACAAAAAAGAAATTCATACAAAGTTAGTAAAGATGGCTTCTATGGTATGTTACAAATTGATTTGCCTAAACTTACTGGCCATCACAAACTTATTGCTAGACAAGGAGAAACAGTTGTGCTAGATCTGAAAGTGGATGATGATTTTATTGATTTGATAACGAAGCGTTGCAACAATGGAAAAGCATACTCGAAGCTATCTCAAAATGCATTCAAGGAACTGACAGAATTATCTGATTTTCCAATTCATAAAGGTTCTTCAAAGTACAAGAAGTTTTTAGAGGGTTGTGTAGAATATTTCAATAGTCTCGATGATTTGGTTAATGATCTGGAGTTAGTATGTGGGAGTATCGAATCGGGAAATAACAATCCGCAGTTGACGAATAAAGGTATTAGCATAATCGACGAGTTATTGAAAAATGGTAATATATCAGCCGAAGAACAATTGTTTTCTAAATATTTTAATTAATCTAATTATTATAATGAAAGAAATTAAAAGCAAGGAGCAATTAATTAGTTACTTGACTCGACAAGCGGCAGCATACAGATTTAGTTACAAATTATGTGGTAGAATTAACACGGGTTTACAAATCACAAGTGGGATAATTGGTTATACCGCTGCAATGGTATTAATCCCCGCAGTTCCTGTTTTCATAGCTATCGTTGAAGCAATTCCTCTAATAATTGCAGTTTTGATGAACACAACTAAAATAGCAGAGAAAAAGGTTTTATTAAAATCATATCATAGGAGTTTCAAACAACTTCTTTCATGTGTGCAAACATCTATTATGCCGGATGTGAAGATAATCCCATCATGCTTTTCTAAAATACTCCACCTGCAGCAAAATGATAGTTTTACTCAACCTCTGGAAAGGTATATTGAGAAGTATAAGTTAAACGGCTACTAAACCAGTTATTTTTCAACTTGTTTCCATATGGCATAGTACTTGTCTCCAGTAGCTTTTGTCTTAATTGGTTTTGTTTCTTTTTTTATTTCTAATAGCTCGAATATCTTCTGGAAAATGTAATTAAATTTAGTTACTCTTTTCCGGCCTCCTATCTTATCTAAAAAATGTACAGTCTTGTAAAACAAATCCTCACATCTCTGCTTATCTATTGGGGATAAATTGTACCCTCCCAAAAGTTTTTCTAGATGATATCTTCTTGCGAACTCCCCGATAATCTGCAACAAGATCATATTCGTTGTGAATCCCACATTCGAAACAAATACGTTCTCCGTTGAAAACTCTGCAAGTACTATTACAATTTGAACATGCATACGGTCTGCCATACAATATATGTTTTCACGATGCATGCAATCTCAGTTTCAAGTTAACTAAAAAGATACCTGTTGTGTTTCATAATTTGAGGGGTTATGACGCTCACTTTATAATGCAGCACATCGGAAAGTTCAAAAAAATTATAAATGTTATACCAAATAACATGGAAAGGTATATGGCTTTCATGTTGGGGTCAAATTTGGTGTTTATAGATAGTTTCCAGTTTATGTCACAGTCACTCGATAAATTGGTGAAAAACATTCCGTTGTTTAAATATATCTCTCAAGAATACTCTGATAAAAAGTTAGAACTTTTGAAGGGAAAAGGAGTTTACCCGTATGATTATATGGATAGCTTTGAACGTTTCAAAGATAAACAATGCCTGACAAAAAAAGATTCTACTCTCAGTTAAATGATGCAAATATCTCAGATGAAGATTATGAGCATGCTAAAAAAATATGGAAGACGTTCAAAATCAAAAACATGGGGGAATATCATGATCTGTATTTGAAAAATGATGTTTTGCTGCTAGCTGATGTTTTTGAGAACTTTAGAAATATGTGCTCGGAGTATTACAAATTAGAACCTTGTCATTACTTCAGTTGTCCCGGTTTATCTTGGGATGCCTGTTTGAAAATGACTGGGATTAAACTTGTCTTGATTATAGATATTGATCAATATCTGTTTGTACAAAAAGGAATGAGAGGTGGTGTGAGTTATATTGCAACTAGATATTCGAAAGCTAATAATAAGTATATGGAAAACTATGATAGTAGTAAACAGAGTAAGTGAAAAAGATACATAGGATACTCCAGTTTGAAGAGTCCGAATGGTTGAAAGTGTATATTGACTTTAATACTACAGAAAAAACAACTGGTAAAAATGCTTTCGAAAAAGATTTCTTCAAGCTTATGAATAATTCGGTTTTTGGCAAGACGATGGAAAACTTGAGAAAAAGAGTTAATGTTAAGCTGACTCCTGACGAGGAAGTTCTTTTGAAATATGCGGCAAGACTATCGTTTATTTCTTGTAAGATGCTTAGCGAAAACTTGTTTGCCATCAATAGGGTAAAAGAAAGACTTGTCTTAAATCGCCCTTGTTATGGTGGTATGTGTATTTTGGACTTGTCAAAATACTTGATGTATGATTTCCACTACAATTATGCTAAAAACAAATACAATGAAAAAGTCAAATTATTGTTTACTGACACTGATTCTCTGTGTTATGAAACTAATACAAAAGATGTGTATGCTGATCTTTACAAAGACAAAGAACTTTTTGATAACTGATTATGATCCAAAAAGTGAGTTTAACTTCAGTGATAACAAAAAGGTTATTGGCAAGATGAAAGATGAAGCCTGTGGTGCGGTGATAGTAGAGTTTGTTGGATTGAGGAGTAAGTCATATTCGTACATTTTAGCTGATAATACTGAAACAAAGAAATGCAAAGGTGTTAAAAAATGTGTTGTCAAAAAGAGATAACGCATGATAACTACAAAAACATTTATTCACAGCAACAGAAGCTCATAATAAAATAAAATGAAAGTTATCAGATCTAAAAAAAAAACACAAGCTGGGCAGCTATGAAATTAATAAAAAAAAAAGGTTTGTCCGCAAATGATGACAAAAGGTACATATTAGACAATGGCTGGGGTACATTAGCATATAAGTAATAATTAAATATAATATAATACTTTATATATGGAACAAACTTTTTCAAGAGATATGTGAAAAACCTTGAGAAGTTGAAAGGCAAATATAGGAAGGTTTTGTTGGCATGCAAACAGGGCCGAGTGGAATATGATGCGATTCGTGCTAATTTCTAGATACTAAAAAAAGCGATTACAATTAGAAATTAATTATTATTTAGAAAAACTTGATCATACCAATAGAAAGCTTCTCAATTTAAAATGCAAAATATGCGAATGAAGAAAAATAAAATATTCCATGGGAAAATTTAATATGTATAGTGATGATGAAGATGATTGTCCTGTTCCTTCTGATTTTGTTTAACAGTTGAGAAGATTAATGTTGAAGTTATTTAAACAAAACATTTCAATTCAGCCAATTGGGGACAAAAAAAAAGAGGACTTGCTGAACTTCAGGTGCATCTCTACATTTCATTTCGGTACAGACATACCCAACGGAGTTCTAGTAATGTTCTTTCCCAGAACATGCTAGCAAGAGGACTTGCCAAATTTCAGATGTGTCTCTACATATTTTTCGGTAGAAATATTTCAAAATGGGGTTCTGGTAATGTTTGTGGAGTTGCATGTTAAAAGCTGATCAAAAAATATTCAGAATTGAAAAAGTAGTACGACGTGGTTAAAAAAAGAAACAAGCATTGATTAAATGGAAAGGTTACAATGAGGATTTTAATAGTTGGTTAGTTGCACCCTTCCAAAAAAGTAGCAAGTATACAACCTTCCAACTTTGTTCAACAGCTAAGACCGAAATCATCTCCGGTGTTGGGTTTGAAAAATATTGATTACCTGATCTACAGTTGTTTTATTTGGGGTTGGTTAAAAAAGTAGCAATTATTTATAAGTAGTTTAGAAACTGGGGGTATCAGCGGGGTTTTCTTTGAGGGGGGTTGCAATGAGTTTTAAATTTGTTGCATAAAACGTCCCTCAAAAAAAACTGCGCTACTACTTGTGGTAGTATCAGACATAGCATTCGGTCTGTTCTGTGTGTGGTATAGTATCAAACATAGCATTCGGTCTGTTCTGTGTGTGGTATAGTATCAGACATTGTCGGTATAGTATCACACAGCATTCTGTCTATTCCGTGTGTATCAGACAAAGCATTCGGTCTGTTCTGTGTGCGGTAAAGTATCAGATATAGCATTCTATCTATTCTGTTTAAGGTATAGTATCAGACATAGCATTCGGTCTGTTCTGTGTTTGGTATAGTATCAGACATAGCATTCGTTCTGCTCTATGTGTGGTAGATTAACTTACATAGCATTTTGTCTGTTCTGTGTATGGTATAGTATCAGACATGGCATTCGGTCTGTTCTGTTTGTTGTATAGTATCAGACATAGCATTCGGTCCGTCCTATGTGTGATTTAGTGCCAGACATAACGTTCGGTCTATGTTGCTTGTAGTTGTATCAAAAATGCCATCGGTCTGTTCTGTGTGTGGTAATAACTGACATAACACATGGTCCGTTCTGCTTGTGGTCGTAACTGACATAGCATTCTGTGTGTTTGTGCGTGGTATAGTATCAGACGTAGCATTCGGTCTGTTCTGTGTATTCTAGTAACTGACATAGCATTCGGTCTGTTCTGTGTGTTTTAGTATCAGACATAACATTCTTTCCATTCTTTTTGTGGTAGCATTCGTATATTCTGTGTGCGGTACTATCAGACATAGCATTTGGTCTATTCTGTTAGTTTTAGTAACTGACATAGCGTTCGGTCTATTCTGTGTGTGGTTGTATCAGACATAATATTTTGTCTGTTCTGTGTGTGGTAGTATCTGCCATAACATTCGGTATGTTCTATGTGTGGTATAGTATCATACATATCATTTGGTCTGTTCTGTGCGTTGTATAGTATCAGACATAGCATTCGGTCTATTCTGTATGTGGTATAGTATCCGACATACCATTTTGTCTGTTCTGTGTGTGTATCAGACATAACTTTCGGTCGGTTCTGTATGTGGTACAGAATCATTCATAGCATTTTTTCTGTTCTTTGTGTGGTAGTATCCGTTGTGTGAGTGGTATAGTATCAGATATAGCATTCGGTCTGTTCTGTTTGTGGTATGGTATCAGATATAGTATACGGTCTGTCCTGTTTGTGGTATGGTATCAGATATAGCATTCGGTCTGTTCTGTTTGTGGTATGGTATCAGATATAGCATTCGGTCTGTTCTGTTTGTGGTATGGTATCAGATATAGCATTCGGTCTATTCTGTTTATGGTATAATATCAGACATAGCATTCGGTCTGTTCTGTGTTTGGTATAGTATCAGACATAGCGTTCGTTCTGATCTGTGTGTGGTACGTTATTTGACATAGCATTATGTCTTTTCTGTGTATGGTATAGTATCAGACATGCCATTCGGTCTATTCTGTGTGTTGTAAAGTATCAGACATAGCATTCGGTCTGTTCTGTGTGTGGTAGTATCAGATATAACATTCGGTCTGTTCTGTGTGTTCTAGTAACTGACATAGCATTAGGTCTGTTCTGTGTGTTGTATAGTATCAGACGTGCGTGATATAGTATCAGACATAACGTTCGGTCTATTCTGCTTGTAGTTGTATCAGAAATAGCATCGGTCTGTTCTGTGTGTGGTAATAACTGACATAGCATTTGGTCCGTTCTGTTTGTGGTAGTAACTTACATAACATTCGGTGTTTTTGTGTGTGGTATAGTATCAGACATAGCATTCGGTCTGTTCTGTGTGTGATAGTATCAGACATAACATTCGGTCTGTTCTGTTTGTTTTAGTAACTGACATAGCGTTCGGTCTATTCTATATGTGGTAGTAATAATAACCCAGCCAGAATGATTAGTAAATTACGTTGTAAAATAAATACGTTTAACCTTTAAGCTCTTTTTACAACTACAACTGTGTCATTTTGTGCAGCGCCAATTCCTTTGCTGTATTTTGCAGCAATATTGTACTTGTTATTATAATGTAAAATGATTACCTCTTTGCCAATGTTACGTATCCAAACAAAGCTATGAAAAGTACACCGGATATGACGTCAGATGTCTACAGCTCAACGCAAGGGTCACATGTCACGGTCTGTATCCGTTCACGATTGGGCCTGTATCGTGACACTTCTTTGTCAACAGTTTGACTATGACTGTTGTTGTACGTACACAGAAAGTATATAATAGAGTCGTCAAAGTAGTATTGCAGATATATTTAATTATGATATGAAATATATATAAAAAAAAAGTAAACTTATTCTATCCAGTGTAAAATGTTAAACAAAGCCATATTCATAACTGTGTCCGATAGAACGAAGCCATATTTATAACTGTGTCCGATAGTTATAATTGAAAACATGAATTTATTTTCACAATGTCTGATAAATGTTCACTAGTATTGATCTTAATCATTTAATTGCTCATGCTATCAACACATGTGCTTGTATCTCAGTTCAGAAACTGTCAATCACGATACAATAGCACTAATACTATCACAGACGGAGAATTTATCATTGCCAATACGTGTCGCTTTCATTGCATACGCTGCAGACACACATGAACCTATATTTCATCAAATGTTGGTTGCGTTATTTGGAATAACAAATTCCAACTACTTACTAATTATTATATATATATATAGTTAACGCTTACACTTCGGAAGTAACTAACCAGTATCAACATCACATACAGATCCGAATGTATTTATCATGAAACGTTTTGAACATATAGCTGCATACGGAGTTAAGCAGCATCAACAATTTGACACAGTTTGAGTATACGTCATGTAGCATCAAAGACTGGAACACTTTTCAAATACTTCCGCATGCCAATATGCGGTTGTATGTCATCAAAGTAGACAACGCGGAAGTTGTAATAATTGATCAATATATGGAAAAATCCGATATACGCCTTAGCAAAGAATTGCAATTACCATAATAGATAATACCAAACGTGTGTGGGGAGAGGGGAGGGGGATGTAATAAACACTTAAAGTAACATATGTGGGAAGTATCAACATCATATTTTCTTGAAACAAAATCTAGTCAACGCAATTTCCGATTACAAGTAAATCATTTATTGCGCAAACTATCACGAACAAACAGGAAGGAGTAGGGTTTTGATTGATATACTGAAGCAAAAAAGAAACGCAAATCGGGAATTTTCGTTACATACTGAAAGAAATAAGTTTAGCACATAAATAACATGGTAAATCCCATTGAGCAGATTCAAGGCTATGTGCTTCAGCCGCCATTAACACTATAATTAACATAATTAACAAATTATATGCACGACATTATTTTTAAACGATATCTGCGAAAACAGAAGCAAAATGTTTTAATTTACCTGCTTTATAGAAAATAAAATTGCGTTCTTATTTCAATATAAAGGGAGATAATGTTAAAATTTAAAACTTTTGTTCGTAATTTCATTATAATGACATGGTTATTGTCATTGTTTTTGCGTGTTTTATCTCTCGAAACCCAGAATAGTTATATAATAAAGTTTAACTCTGTTCTTGATAATATGCTTATTTTAATACGAGGTTTGAGTTTTTAACAGGTTGTCAACATTCTAACTTTACTATGGAAGGGCAATGGAGACTCATTTACGCTATTATAACCTGTAAGGTAGTCTTGATCATCTTCGTCGCTTGATTGTAATTACAAACGTCTTGACCGTTTATGCCAATCTCTCCCAGAGGCCATTACATTGACCTCTGTAGTGAAAGTAGTCTACGATCACATGATAATTTGTCACATGACCATATGTAAAATATAAAATAGCAGCAGAAATTCAACACCGTGACACCACCAACTACAGCCGTTCACGATTGAGCATGGAAATACGTTGTTTGTATCAATGGATGTTTGAAGCATCAGACATGTAAACACCGATGGCGCCGTCCAATAAATTGGAAGGACTCGGTGAATAGAACGTAGTTGACACCTCCCACTCTCCCCGCCTACAAGTCTCACGTGACCAAAATCGATATCAAAACATAACACTGAGTACATATACTTCTAAAGACTCACCATTTCGCTGTATTAGATGTTGATGTATTCCACACCGTGAAAATAACTTCGGGCGTCCCCAGCAGTGATCGAATTTATTATTTTCAAAATTGCATATTCAATGTTAATTTCTCGAGCAATTATACTGTCCATACTTCCTCTTATTTGATTGTGGAAGTTCGAATCCACTTTCATCAAAGAACTTAAGTTTGTACGGATTTTGTCGGGAAACATAGTTAAGAAATGCTTGCGTGTAATTCATATTATTTGGCGTAAATTTTTCTGCAGCTGGACTTATCATGATTTTCCTACTCAAGGGACCATCTTTCATTCGATGTTTTAATGTTTTGCTAAGCGTGTTCAAACTGACATCAATATTTGAAAATCGAGCTAATTTTTCTTTCACTTCAGATAAAGACAAAGACGGTTTTTCACGCTTTAATTGTTCAACATACTGCTCATCTTGTTCTTGCAATTTTCTCTTCCTGTCTCCACCATGGGGAAGGGGAGCAACACAGCCGGTGTCGCAATAACGATCCCAGATATTCCTAACACAAGTATTCGAAAGTTTAAGCGACAAAACACCCCTAGGAACATGTCTGTTCTCCGAATTTCCACCTTTTTTAACAATGCTCGTTATCACAAGATTTCTCAAATCATCCCCAACTGCCTTTCCACTAATAAAAACCCTGTTGTGCTGTTTAAGTTCTTTTTGTCATCCATGACTATAACATAGGCTAGTGTTAGTTGTTACAGGTTATCCACGTTGGAAAGCCTGAGCTATACACACAAGCGGGCAAATTATACACACAAGCGGGCAAATCAACACGACGTCGGCGTCATTGTGTAAACACAGCATTATTTGTATTGCCTTTATAATTTATTGATGCTGGGTTTGGCCTATCACATAAGGGGTGTCAGGTCGTTTTAAAACTGTGATTTGGACGTTTTCATTCATTAATGTTCCTATCAACTAGCTGCTTTACACTTTGTGGCAGCATAGTGAACTAGTCCACATTGTGAAACGGCAGCTCGTTCTGACGGCAGTTTTGTGTGTTGGTGACAAGCTTCAGTACAAAATGAAATCTAAAGTTTTACCAGATGAAGTAGTTGATTTAAAAATCATTTACGATTATTATGGCAATCAAAGAGCAACTGTGACGGATGTACCAACGACCGTTCTACACGCTCTCAGCTTCTCGGAGTTTGAAGAGTACGTCAAACAGGTAATTTATTTTCGATGTAGGCTACATTGCATAATCATATCGTAAGACCCTTTTATCACCCAGCTCGTGTCATTATGTCTCCGTATTGTGTCTATATTACATGACGTGAGACAAAATGCAATTCCTTTGCTGAAGTTACTGTTTAGCAATAGCCTACTGTACACGTGATTCTAGTCATATTGTCGGATACTGTACAGTACATGTGTTTCCCACTAGATTTAATTATTGCAATATATTTTAGTAATTTGAGTGAATATCGACAGTGCATTAAGTAATCGGTATGTATATACTTTCAAATTACAAACTAAAATGAAATATTATAAATGTACTAGTACTGTATAGATCTATGTATTTAGAAATAAATAATTTACTATTTCTTGGGGAATGTCAATATCCTTATTTGTATGCGCTAATATACATATTAAAAACATTTTATCATTGAATACCTTTATAAAACGCCAAATTAACATGAACTCATTCAATTGAACCGTTCGTCCGTTATTTGAAGAGCGGCCTAATTCATTTGATTCATTTGAAGAGTCGTCCGTCGGATGGGGACGTAAACCGGGCGGTCCCGTGTATCGGTCTATCCTCCGAGCACGTTAAAGAACCATAGGAATCTATTCGATAATAAGAGTAGGGCAGGTTCCCGGATTCCTATGTATCCTTCCCCCTCTCTCTGGGGCGGCTCTAAATAACCTATACTGTGTTGATGAGCCGTTAAACAACATTCAATTCAATTCATTTGAAGAGAGGTCTAATTCATTTGAAGAGAGGTCTAATTCAGTATTGGAACTGTACCTCTCTTGAATTGAATTGAACCTCTCTTCAAGTGCATTATACTTCAGTTGAAGCTCTCTTCAAATGATTGGAGAGAGCTTCAACTAATTGAGCAGAGCTGTAGATTTGCTGAGTGTTTTAGTGTTTTACTCATCCTGTTGTTTTTTTTACGAAAACCCTCAGTTTTTTAGCTCTCAGAGCTTATGGGATGGTGTGTTGTCCGTCTTCCGTCGTCCGTCGTCTGTCCGTTAACTTTACATCGTTAAGACGATAGGGCCTTCGTTTTTAATCCTATCTTTACCAAACTTTACCACATTGTTAATATCAATAAAAGCTCGGACAAGTTCGAAAACCAGCCAGATCGGACCAGTAACAGCGGAGTTAGGGTCCTTGATTTAGTTAAAAAATGATATATTGCTATATTTTGCCTCGTTAAGACGATAGGGCCTTCATTTTTCATCCTATCTTTACCAAACTTTATCACATTGTTAATATCAATGAAAGCTTGAATAAGTTCGAAAACCAGCCGTATCGGATAGTAACAGCGGAGTTATGACCCTTGATTTAGTTAAAAATGCTATATTTTGCCTTGTTAAGACGATAGGGGCTTCATTGTTCATCCGATCTTTACCAAACTTTATCAGATTGGTAATGTTGTTCAAAGCTCGAATAAGTTTGAAAACCAGCCATATCGGACCAGTAAAAGCGGAGTTATGACCCTTGATTTAGTTAAAAATGCTATATTTTGTCTCGTTAAGACGACTGGGGCTTCATTGTTCATCCGATCCTTCCCAAACGTTATCAGATTGTTAATATCAATGAAAGCTCGGACAAGTTTGAAAACCATTCATATCGGACCAGTAACAGCGGAGTTATGGCCCTTGATTTAGTTCAAAATGCTATATTTTAGCTCGTTAAGGCGATAGGGCCTTCATTTTTCATACGATCTTTACCAAACTTTATCAGATTGTTAATGACATTGAAAGCTCAGTTAAGTTCGAAAACCAGCCAGATCAAAGCAGTAACAGTGGAGTTATGGCCCTTGATGATTTTGTTAAAAATGCTATAATTTGCCACGTCATACGATAGGGCCTTCATTTTGCATCTGATCTTTGCCAAACTTTACCAGATTTTATGACTTTTATTTTTATATTTTTTTTTATTATTTATTTATTTGATTAATTTTTATTTTTTTTTGTTTTAGCTCCTTGTTGCACCAGTCGGACCATTAACAGAAAAATTATGGCTCTTGGTTTAGTTAAAAATGCTATGTTTTGCCTCGTTAATACGGTAGGGCCTTCATTTTTCATCTGATCTTTACCAGACTTTACCAGATACTTTAGTTATCATACTCTTTAGTTATGGCGCTTGATTTAGTTAAAAAGCTGTATTTTGCCCAAAATTTTCAAAAAAACGTAAATGGCAGTCTCTCGCTTCATTGATGTTATACGAGCCATGTTAGCCAGTAGAGCATCCACAGGCCCTCTTGGGCCTCTTGTTTTAAAATTGTGAGTGACTATCATTACTCATCAACTAATTATAAAAAACTCTTTTAAAAATCATGAGTAATATATGTGTATGGACTGTGTCCTGTGTAACAGTTTATTCCATATTTACATTTTTTTGTTTTTACTTAACTTCCATTAATCAGAATGCATTGAAGTTATTTCTTTTAAAATGTATCAAATCGCATTCATTTTGAAAGCATGAACTATGTAAAGTAATAATTTGTTTACTCTGAACAAGTTCCTTTTACTGATTCATTTTGAATCTGATGAGTAAATTACTCATTGCAGTCAAAAATTATCTACATCATCTCTGATTGAGTTTATGTTAATTTGGTATGTCATATACATTAGGTGGCACAATGGTTAATGACTTACCTTTGCTATTGGTGGATTATGGGTTTGAGACTCGACTGGGCCACTAGTGCAATGACATTATGCAAACTAGTCATTTAAAAAGCGCTTTGTTTCCTCCGCCAGGCGGGGAACAATCTGGGGGGCCGTAGTGCCAGAACCTAAATTTACTCTGCTGACATGATTAGATCAATATGAAGCTATATGTATTAGATAAAAGTAGTGCATGGTTCCACAGATTCCTATATATCCTATCTCTTACTTTATGAGAGGGGCCCAGAATGGCATTACGGTGACATTGTGTTTTGTTAAATGGTTTCTATAATACAGTGGGTTTTTATCATTTAAAGCAGAATTCATTTAAACTTAACAGAATATTTTTAAGAACATTTTTCATGGTACATCAAACTACTCATAATATATTTATAACATTTATATTTTTTTTCATTTATGTGTCGACGTGCCGTAAAACACCATTCATTCATTATATGTGTTTCTCTTTTCAGGATATACCACATCTTAGGCGACTGTCTACCCTTAGAGTGTCAGTTTTGGACGACGAAAACACATATGTTGATATGACTGGTAGGAACTTCAGAAAGTTTGTCAATGCAGTTATGGTGGGTCAACCGAAGATGAACATCAAAATCTCAGATGGAACCTCACCTGCCCTCTCTAGAGTGCAGGCTCAAACCGAAACCGCCAGGGATGCTAGTACTCCTTTTGCCAAGAGAGGTCTCCATTTTGAACAGGAAACCAATATTAGGTACATGAGTCCTTCTGAACTTGATAAACGCAAATTGCAGGAAAGAGAAAGGAGTTGGAGACCTTAACATCTAAATACCGAGATCTATCTAAAGAAATGAATGCAGATGTGTGGAGGGACAGTTACCGGTCTTAAATGGACAGGTTCCAGATGATTTGTAAACATCCAGCAAATTTTGGCCCGATTGAATATTGAGTTCTGCTCAATCCGGGGCTAGAGAGCGTGAGCGGTAGCTAGCATATTTCACTACCGCTCATGAACAGTCTCAATCAAACCGAGACTGCAATATTTCGTATGTGTCGTGCTCGGCCGTTTCCAAAGGTCCATTATTATACTCTTTTTTTATAGCACAGTGGCGTTGCTTGTGCAATGTGGCGGCTGTAAAACGTCTCCCCGCGCTTGCAATCAGTACTGTTATTCATTCGATCTTTGGAGATCGCTGAGCCCGATTCTTATATTTAGTTATCGGTGGTACATTTTCAATTTCTTTTGTGTTCTTACTTAAATATTGATTCGGTGGTTCCACTACTCCGGCCGATAAAAGGCTCTGGTATTGTTTAACCACTTATAGGATATGTTGTCTGCTTTTTAATTTAGTCTTTTGGCTGTTACTTGTGATACGCAGGCTTCATAACCGCTGCTCCCAACTAATTTCCATTATGTTTATTTCGCTCTTCGGGGCATTTAATTAGATACTGGGACCATACGCCGTACGACATGGGGAAGCAATTGACTCCATGTCCACCGCCGTATGCATGCCATCTTCGGGATGGTTAAAATTGTGTATTATTGATTTTATGAATATTGAGTTCTGCTCAACCCGGGGCTAGAGGGCGTGAGAGGTAGCTAGCATATTTCACTACCGCTCATGAACAAACCGAGACTGCAATATTTCGTATGTGTCGTGCTCGGCCGTTTCCAAAGGTCCATTATACTCTTTTTGATAGAAGGATATGAGCGAAAGTAACAGAGGCATTCAATGGCCCACACACTCCGCTACAACTGTTCACCCAACAACACCAAATAACATCAACATTCCTACATAAAATCAGATGATGTCATTTGGTGCTGTTGGGTGTCACCCTAACGCAAATCTTGGCTTTCAACATGTTCAACATATGGCATGCCGTTTTACCCACCACAATTTCATGGGTTAAGTCCCATGCGGTTGCCAACAGCTGCTCCATCAGCAACAGTGACATCTGGAGAACTGGAGGACAATGAAATCTTCCCACCACTTCCAAAAGAACCTTATGGGTCAAGCCCCTCTGCCTGCTGAAAATTACTAAACGCTCACTAGAAACTGCATGATTCATTGTAGAATAACCATCCTATAGTTCTTTTGCATTCTTGGATAACACTTAATTTGTGTTACTGTTCTTTTTAATTTGGTGGTTTTAAGACATCACGTTTAGAGTGGGAAAATGCCCATATTGTTAAAAATACAAGAAAGGAAACATTAATTGCAGACATTTGTGTTGAATTGTTTAATAAAATTAATAACATGTTTTAGTGTTTTCATTGCAATTAAACTGGTGAGTAGTTTTGGTAATGGATATAGAGGATATTTGTTTTGAGTGAATATACGATTTATTTTCAGCAAGAAGTGACAAAAACATATATGTTCACGAGTGCTTTAGCACGAGTGAAAATATTTGAAATGTTCTCACTTTCTGTTTCATATGAAAATAAATCCTATATTCACGACAAGCCAACAAATATTCTATTTATTACACTTATTATACAACCTTATGCAGAAAAAATATAATGCACAATAACAATAACGTCAACAACAAAAGTCAACAGTTGTATGACTTCATGACTTTGTTGCTTCCAAGGGATCCATTTTTCAGCACTTTTCAGTATTTATTCATTTTCAGCAAAAATATAAACAGTGAAAATATACGGTTTTATTTTAATCAGAAAATCATAGAATTCACTGGAAGGTTTATATGATAAATAGAGGATCTTACACGAGTACTCATTCATTATTGAATTAATTAAATGATTTTGCAAAAATGATATAATGCGCGGCTCTTACGGAGCATTATATAATTTTTGCTAACGAGTTTTAATGAATGAGAACGAATGACAGGCGCGTAGCTAGGCGTACGCACTAACGCACGTGCGTACATTTTTTTTTGAAAATTGAAAAAATAAAAAAGGTTTTTTTCTCGAAAAATGCAATAAAAATTAAGACCTTAGGGGGGTTAGGGGTAAACAGTCAGAAACAATAAATGTTTAGATTTTTTTTTTGTTCTAAAACATTTAATTGCATGTGCCACGTCAGTATTATTGCCTCCTTTATGGTTCGGAACACATTGAACAAAATCGCCCTACTAGCTACACCGAGAGAATGATCACGGAATCAGCCGAAATTATACGAGTGTCACTTTATATCCCCAACCGGGACTCCTCGGGTAATTACGTAAACTTTCATCATCTTCATCACCGAGGTAGTCCGAATGTTTATATCCCGAGTTAAAAGAGTTAATCCCCTTTGTTTACATCGCGGGAAATTCCAATATGTATGGCGACCTCTAATAATAAAACGGAGTTTGAGCCTCCTTATCAAGATGTATTTGATAAAACCGTATCTTATAATAACAACAATGACAAGATGCGCCTTCTCAATTGTAAATGGGACACCGTGCACCAGTTTGATTTTCCAAGCAGGTAATCTAACATAAATATATTTATTATCTATAATGTAAGATCGATTTGTTTACAATGGATTCAGTCGGTAGCGACGCGGGCTGTCAATCCAGGGGTTGTGAGTTCGAATCCCGGCTCGGCCAACTTTCTTTCCGACGATTGACAAGTCAATGCGACATGCGTCATTCGTCTTCCGCCAAAGGGCTTAGTCTATGTGGAAAAGGAGCCAGTTGCTTGGGAAGATTGTTGTGTGGAGTATTGGTGTGAGAAAACCATGCATGAGTAGGTGAACTGAGAAATTGTTAAAAACGGCATTAAACCCCAATCAATCAATTACAATGGATTCGTCAGACTCGCATGGAATCGGATTAACCTATTGAACCCGTAACTAAGGGAAATGCTGGCCAAATTTTGAATTAAAGGGAGGCAACTCTTACACCATAATGTGTAATCTGGCTTATCGTTCGTCGTATTACGTTTTTCCCTAAGCCCCTTTTTCTCCAAACATTTCAAAGTTAAGAATTACCTCAATTTAAATTTCTCACATTTTCATTTGACTATAAATTCTTTAAGTTTTGATATGTAGCTGAGTTTGGTAAATTAGAACACTTTAACATTAAAATAAGATTTCTTTTGCAAATATTATATAATTTATAGGTCTATTAAGAATTTTAATGAAACTTATAAAAGTTGCTTGAAATGTTGAGGAATTTGAGTTAAGGAAAATCTCAATGATGAGATGTTTCGAAAACATGCCATGATGGGGCCTGGTTCTAGAGCTACTGAAGTCAAACTGTACATATTCTTCACTTGCAGGTGCATTACCGGAAAGTATAGGAAAATCCAGTCACATTGGTTTATTAGTAATACATGGTTACGATACTCAACATCTGCTGGTGGAGTGTACTGTGCCCCATGTCACCTTTTCGCAGGTAAAAATGAAATAATAAGTATAATATAATGAAAACCCAAACACGAAACTATTTGTCATAGTTTTTTTTTCATTTTATATAATTTACATTTATACGGTTTGCACATCCTTCTGGCCAGATATTTCAGTAGTGCAGTCAATAGGGCACACGAATGTGAATGCCAAGAACCGTGGATCGAGCGCAGTCGTATTATGTGTTTTTGTGGTACGTCCTGAAAGGCATTTGGTATTCCCTTTAACCGCATAAGTTTATTTGAGTCCGTCGGTCCCATTTATAAGATTATACCCTCCAGCACTGGGAAATGTAAACTTTTTCCATTTCGCCCCCAGATTAACCCTTTCCCTCATATAGACGCTTTCTGAAGCCTCTGCAGCAGATGACTTTTTTGAAAACATAGTGACAAAAGAAGAAATTGCACAGAACGTGCAATTTCTCCTTTTGCCACAATGTTTTCCACTTTTAGTCATAGGTTATCCATTCAATTACAGAGATTTTCTGTTTTTTGGCAAATATGTTCAAAGTCGTCTGCTGCAAAAAAAGCGTTATCCTGGAGTTACATGGAAAACGTGTATAGCGTCAAAGATACTATATATATACATGAGCAAAGTTGGCGTGGTTCAGGTTCATCTTCTCAGAGTCTGTTCAATAATCTTTACAAGTTGATATGATATATTAACCCTTTCCCTCATACTACAATTCTGCAGCAGACGACAGAAAACAGTTTTTGTCAAAAAATGGAAAATCTCTATAATTGAATGGATAACCTATGACTAAAAGTGGAAAACATTGTTGCAAAAGGAGAAATTGCAAATTTTGTGCAATTTCTTCTTTTGTCACTATGTTTTCGAAAAACCGTCTGCAGAAGAGGTGTCAGAAGTCGTCTGTATGAGGGAAAGGGTTAACAAGTTTGTGTAAGTTATATATGAACAGTGTAGATCTTGATCAGACTGTGTGGATGCACATGCTGATCTGGATCTATGATGTTCACAAATGACGACTTGTATTTTTTCAAATTAAAACTAGAAAAACAATTATAAAGCCAGTAAAATTAAGCTTTTTGACTAGTAAATTGTCACAAATTATCATAAATATGCATAATTTCTGCAGGTGTTAGTAAATGTATGTGTGTACAAATCATTAGATACATTACCAACTCATATGTTGCAGGTAAAGTTAAGAAGTCACTAGTTTCGACGGCTGCCACGCGTCAAACATGTCCGGGAAGTATCGTGGCGTTCAGGCCCGTATAAGACAAGAACTACCACGAGCTGTGTATACGCACTGTTAAGCGCATTGCTTAAACCTAGCAATCATACACGCGTCAGAAGAACCTTTGGCTAGAAACATGATGACAACTGTCCAAGAAGTGGCATTTTCTTTCAACTACTCAGCCAAACGACTCCTACGGTATCAGGAAACGTTGACCAACGATGCAGAGAGTAGGGCGGCCATGGAACATCGTACCAAGTTACAGTCTCTGTGTGAAACACGATGGGCGGCACGAGCGGACGCTTTAAACACATTCAAATGTTCTTATACGACCGTGGTTGAAACACTAGACGATCTATGTACAAACTATCGCGACACCAAAGCTGGCCCATTCAAACTAGCTATCACGCAGTTTGGATTCATAGTAAGTCTTGTGGCAATTGAACATGTGCTGTCAGGATTAGTCCCCTTATCACAAATGTTACAGAACAAATCATGTGACTTAATCGAGGCTGTTAAGGAGGCTTCAACCGTTGCTCATCAGGTAACAGAAGAGCGTAATGACATTACGGTATGGGAAGCGCTATATGCGAAAGCTGTAGAAATGGCTCAATCGGTTGATGTACAGCCGGGCAGACCAAGGGGACGAAATAATCAACGCCAGCAACATCGCCCCAACGTGCCAGCTGAGTCTGTTTCGGATTATTGGAAGAGAAATATGTACATTCCCTTTGTAGACCACCTTCTAGTGGAATTATCCGACAGACTTATTGAGGACGGTGAGCGATTTAATGCTCAATTCCTTATACCAAATTCCTTGGATCAGCTTACAGAACAGAGGGTTGGGGCAATATATGACGCCTTTAAGGATGATCTAGCCGCAGACGACTTAGATGAGTTTAAGAGGGAAGTAAGCAGATGGAAGGCACGACATGCTGTGGCAGTTGACACTGTGACACCCAGCACATTAGGCGATACTCTAGCCATAACAAATAGAGAACTGTATCCAAATGTCACGACTTGTCTTCACATCCTCCTTGCCATGCCAGTATCAACTGCTACTGCTGAACGCTCATTCAGCAGCATGCGGCGTCTGAAGACATATCTGAGGTCTACAATGAGCACCGGTAGGTTGTCAGGACTCGGCCTCATGAATATCCACAGGGACAGAGACATTGACACCAATCATGTCGTTGACGAATTTGCGAGAAAAAAAGATCGCCGACTAGCTTTATTGTTTCACGTATAAGCCCTGTCGATAAACGTTATGGTGTTTAAATAAATTTAAATCGTTTTAATCGACTATTGTTAACTTTAAAGTGTTAAATTAAACATATTTTATGAACAACATGATATTAAGAACATCATAGTGAACAATTGATTTAAAATAAATATGTTGAATTCCAGTTTTATATTACCATAAATATAGGAGAGAGAGAGAGAGAGAGAGAGAGAGGAGAGGGAGAGAGAGAGGAGAGAGAGGAGAGAGAGAGAGAGAGAGAGAGAGAGACAAAAAATAGGTTTCATGAGTTTGAAATGATAAGATGTCAGTGAAAGACAGAAGAATACTCTTATAGGGTCAGCCTGCGTTATAGGACATTGTTATAGTTATAGTTATAGTTACTGTTTGAAGCGCTTTGTTTCCAGAATATATCTGTGGACCGAGTTTACTCTTATATAGTCATAGCTTTTCAAATGTTTAAATTATGTTCATGTATTATGTAGGCCTAAACATTATTTACATATATCGAATGTCGAGTTAGTCATTCAAAGTAACATTTACATTGAGTCACGACTATGTCAAGATTATGTCAGGTCTAAAAAAACGGGACTCTGGTGATCATTTTAGATAAAATGAGGAATAAGCTATGTAATTTCTGTTGTATTTTTTTCCATTAAATAGTCGTGAAATTGCACAAAAACGCACCTCCGGCTATATAGCCAAAAAAAAAATTCCGGGGGGGCATGCCCCCGGACCCCCCTAGATTTGGTACACTCAATTTCAGCCCAGCTACGCGCCTGAATGTAAGATTCTATTTATCACACAACTCGCACATCGACTTTTATTTAAATTGTTTTGTATCTAACACGCGAAACGATATAAACTGGGGGAATTGGATCATAGCCATTATCAATTTTTTGACAGCGCGTACTAGGCGAAAATATAGAATAGTGTTATTCCACCCCCAAGTTATGTGATAAAAATGTATATGCAGCATCCCATTAGTTTTTCAACATGATTTGCTTTTTTTAGTCATTAGTATTAATTATAAAAATAAAGTAAAGCAAATTGTTTTGCCTGATTATATTTTCATATGAATTAATTTAAAGCAAGAGGCAAGACGAAAACATTATGACAACTCGATAAATCATTTAAATATATACAAGCAAAAAGTCTAAATTATACCTTTTAAATAAAAGTAATGTCATTAATTTAAATGCTAATGTCAGTGCTTGATAAATACTTCAAGAATGTCATATATTCCTTCAATTGTTTAAGACATAATGGATCTATCTTACAAGGTCATACGGGATCTATCTTGCAAGGTCATGTACTATTTTCAAAGACCCCAATCTGTTCAATTTTGTAATTTAATGCACAATCAACATTAATAATTGCTTTATAAGGCCCAGTAATATTTTAAATGACAAAGGATTCTTTGAATCCCCCTTTTAAAAAAATAAACAAAAAATACATTAAATCCTTTAAAACATCAAATTTAAACTCTATTGTAAAACTTGATTAAAATACAAAATGTTATTTAATTTACGCGTCGTTTTTTTTTGCCACACAAAGTCAAATGAACGACTTTCGCCGCGCTATCTTTGCACATGTCCACACATGACCCACATGACTGAACTGATTTCAGATGACTGAACTGATTTCAGTGTATTTGTGTACAGTAGTTTGTGATGGATTTAGGTCCTTGAATTAATACTTTTTCACGAGAGTCTTTATAACAACAAATTTAATATATATATAAAGCATTGCAAAAGTGAACGATTAAAAAACGTTTTCTTCATCAAGACAACTGTGGAATGGAACCATCTGGACAATAGTGTAGTGCACGAGCAGACAGTTGAGGGCTTTAAAACAGCCCTTCTCTGACCTTACCAGCCCTTTTTACGATTTTGATATTTCATCTGGTTATGTAAAGCCGCAAAAAAATAAAATAAAAAAGGCTTTTAGGGCCAGAGAAGGCTCGGATTACCATTCATATAAGTGCTACTAACTTTATTAGTCGCTCACTCACTCCCAGCGTATTATGTCGTAAAAGGCCTTTCGCTGTATCCAAACGGAAACTTCGGGTCAGATTTGAGAAGAAATATGATCGATCGTATATACTTTAACCGCAACCCCACATATTTCCCCATAACAAAACAAACTTGTTTTCGAATAATTACTTTTTCGAAAACTAATACCCAAGATATATTTTCTCAAGATATGTGAGTAAAATTCCGTTTGACATTCAATTAATGTGTAAACTAATATAACGTTTGCTAAAATATTTCATATGACCTTATCCACGTTATGACTTTAGTTTTCGTCTGTAAAAACGTGCGTGTTTTTATTTAAACTTGTTTTTAAAGCTATTTGCCATTTTTTCTCGAGTCCAATTGATTAGAAATAGGCTGAAACTACCGCAAGTGCACGAAATAAAATAATTCCTATGATAGACATTCTAGCTTGCCAGAGTTGTGTCAACCGTGGGGACAATTTAACTAGGGTGATGCGAGAATGATGATAAAACATGGTGCTAATTTGTCGCGAACCATCATGGTTCATTCCCTGTGCTAAATATTGTGTTATTTTCAGTGCAAGGCCGAGTGATACCTTTCGTACACATTCAGAAACTACACATGTAATTTATTTGTTACGCGCAAAGGTCAATAGCTACTACGGCGACAGTGGGTGGCCAATCGGTGACGAGAGTGACAACTACTCATTATATATTCACACTCTTGTTTACATTCAGCGAGGAATGGGGCTGATTGCGTCGGTGTGGAAGTTATTCCATGCTCAATCGTGAACGGCTGTATCGCGTAAACAATCGAAAGAAACACGACTTATTATCTACATTTTGATAATTATAGTATAGGTTAGAACTTCAATTTAAGTAGGTTGTTAAAATCTATGTGATATTGGAAAGTGCTGGTAAGCAAAGCGCTGTACTGTTACGCTATGGGGACAATTTTGTGGTGCCTATTTTAAAGTTTTGACGGCGGAGTGATATGCCAAATTACAAACCTTTATTCGACCGCAATATAATCCTCAGCATAATTTACTGTAAAGCATTCAAGCCAAAAATTGTTTTCTTTGCAATATACGCATTTCATATGAAGTTAATGCAACAAAATATTAGTGTCATCAAGAAATTTTGCATTTCCACCATTTTTCATCGTTTGCCAAGATTCATGGTATTTGGTGAGACGTTGATAGAGATGTCTGTGTATGCAAGGAACGACAACTCTGGGTAGAGATTGCGTTTATGCAGAAGCAAATTTGAAACTGGAAGCACCTGACCGTAATTATTGTTTTTCTATTAAAGTATTTCAGACCATCCGCATTTAGCTCGTCTGTATAATAATGAAGTTTCCGTCCTTGTTTAACTTTGTTTATTAATAAATGTATTGTCTTTCTGCCTTTCTGTATATCGTGGATATCATGTGTTCCTGCCTCAGCCAATCAGAAACCTTACCAGTGTATCGGCAAAAATCAAACGTTGTTCAGTTTGTTTGTTTGTTTGTTTGTTGGTATGGTGTTTTATGTAATTTTCAACACATGCAAAGTTATATAACGGTCGATTTAAAAAAAATAGTGGTGGAGGCCGACCACCCACTTTTCCTGGGTAGAACCAGTACTGTACTCCTCCCGCTATCCGTAAGAATCGACACTTCTTCACTTACAAGTCGAGCTCCAAAACTTTGTTCATGAGGACTGTTCTAGACGTTTGTCTTGAAAACAAGGAAGCGTCGCAGATGAGCTAGGTTATAATAGCGTAGATGAGTCTCCATTGCCCTTCCATAGTAAAGTTAGAATGTTGACAACCTGTTAAAAACGCAAACCTGGTTAGAATGCTGGGAAACTTACTTTATCATGCAAATAAACATGTCTGCTATTAAACATCAAAAAGGAAATAGGGGGTTTAATACCTTCTAAGAAACATTTCTTCAGTTGTATACAAGGAAATAGGGGGTTTAATACCTTCTTCAGTTGTATACTAACACCGGGTCAAAGGTCAAAGCTATTTATTACTCCTTGCAATTTCGTACCCTGTCTACTTTCACTGAAAAGGGAGCTCATCATGTTTTTGACAGTTTGTGATATAAATTTCAGAAGTGAAAGTAGACAGGGTACGAAATTGCAAGGAGTAAAAAATGCATGATAAAGTAAGTTTCCCAGAATTCTATTCGTCCGTCCGTCCTTTCGGCCGTTACAATTTTCGTGTCCGCTATACATGGACGGATTTCGAAATAATTTGGCATCTCATCAAGACGACATCCGGATATGTATCATCAAGGTCATTGTCATAAAGGTCATCATAAAGGTCATATACTTCTTAGATGCATATAATAATATCCATAGAAGAATCAGAAAAAGCTGATATTTTTAAAAATACTGAATATAAACAAAGCATACTGGGACGACGAAATAAGTCACAAGATGCTTAAAGAAGCCTAAAGATGATTAAAGAAACAATCCGCACTATTTCAAAGCCGCTATTCATAGTTTTCAACAGGTCACTCCACCAATGCATATTTCCAGATATTTGTAAAACAGCTGTAGTTATGGCATTTTTCAAAAAAAGTGACGCTAGCCTCCCTAGCAATTATAGACCAATATCGTTATTTAGCTGTGTAAGAAAAGTTATGGAAAGGATAATGTTTAAACATATTTATTTTATTTTTTTCATAAGAATAACCTCTCTTTCAAATACCAATCTGGCTTCCTGCCAGGTCACTGCACAGATTATCAACTGATGGATATGTATCACCACATTTGCCAAGCTTTCGATGCCAAACAGTACACTTGTATAGTATTTAATGATATATCAAGAGCTTTTGATCGCATATGGCATCTTGGCCTTCTATTTAAGCTAAAGCAAAACGGTATTAATAGTAAGCTTTTGTCTAGGCTATCAAATTATCTCTTAAGTCGTACTCAGCGAGTAAAGGTTGGTACAACTTCATCTGAGACTAAGTATTTGAACGCTTGGGTACCTCAAGGATCGGTTTTGGGTCCTCTTCTTTTCCTAATCTATATAAATAATATTGCTGAACATATAATAAGCATTACTCGTCTCTTTGCAGACGATAGCTCTCTCTCAATATCCACATCCAGTATTGATGATATGGAGGGTATTTTAAATCATGACCTAAATATTATAGCTCAGTGGTCGAAACAGTGGCTTGTTCAATTTAATCCTAATAAAATAAAATTGAAGTATTATTTTTCTCCCTTAATCACACTGATCGCCGTCCACAACTATTTTTAAACAACGAATGGGAGTTGAACGTCAGTTCAACTCAACTCCATTCGTTGATACTCACAAGCATTTGGCTTTAATTCTTAGTTCAGATGGTAAATGGCACGGACACATTAACAGTACTGTAACATCTTCCTCAAAAATTGTTGGCATAAAAACAAGAATCTATTTTTTCATTGGCATGTACTTTCAAAATAATCTCAATGCTATAGTATGGCCTAATGCGTCATTTAAAATTCAAATTGAAACGCAAAACACTAAATCAAATTTACTTATCATACATGCACTCTATCCTAGAATATGTGTGGGATGGTTGTTCTGTTTACGATAGAGAAAGACTCGAAAAAAGTTTAATATTAGGCTACTCGCATCGTGACTGGACTATCGCGATCAGTATCCTTCAATAACTTACTAAGTGAAATTGGATGGTTATCATTATCAGATAGAGGGAAAATGCAAAAACTTACTATTGTTTATATCGTACGTTACCTATCAATAACGTTAGTAATGGTAACAACTATGTGACCACAGCAAGACGAACGGAAATATTTTCCAAATCATTTATTCCATCCGCTATTACTATGTGGAACGATCTATCACTCGAAATCAGAAACTCCGAATCGCTTACCGTTTTTAAACGAAACTTCTAAGATCTGTATTCGTTAGTCCTAAAGTTCCTATTTACCTGTTATATGGCTCACGATCACTTGCTGTTCTACATGCACGAATTCGCAATTCATGCAGCAGTCTTAATAACGATCTTTATATAAATCACCTAAGACTATCACCAAGTTGCGATTGTGGGTATGAAACAGAAGATGCCGAACATTTCATTTTTAAGTGTAATAGATTTCAAAACCAACGACATGTCCTGTTTCAATCTACTCGTCGCTTTCATCCGTTAAATTTGAACACCTTGCTTTTTGGTAGGGGACACATAACGAATTAATTTTTAATGCCTTTCAGACCTACATTAGTGAGACCAAACGTTTCAAACACTAACACATTTTAACAAATCATTTTCAAACGTAAATACTTGTCTAGTACTTCATCTTCTTCCTTCATAACTTTCATACAGCTTACTCCTTTCCTCTTCTTACTCCTTGAGCAATTACCAGAATGTATACCCTGCTTTGCACCATTAACGGTCAAACATATACTGTTGGAATGTGTAGACTTTGATTCTATACGTCAAAGGTACTACAATGTTAATACTACGAAAGAGTTTTTTGATACTATAGATTTTAGTCTTGTTTTAGATTTCCTAAAAGTAATCAGACTATATAAATCATTATAATGTGTTCTTATATATATTTACTTGTTTATATACCCGTTGACGGGCATTTGTTGATTTACATATACACTGGTCAAAATTGCTAACCGGTCATTTTATTATTTGGAATATTATATCAAATATTGTATATTTTGAGTTGATATTTCATACAAATAAATATGAGCAGCAAATAAAACAATCAATACATTTTGTAACTTGAAAATCCGCACTTCCGGTCTCGTGGCTTATTTTGGCGCGAAATCGCATTATTCTCCCGTGCTGCACGAGGTAAGATTTGAACATGTGTTAGTGTTCTCGGAATTGTTTATCGTTTCAACCCCAAACAAAAACTTACTAAAAATTAAATAAAAAATGCGTCGGATGACAATGGGAGAGCGTGGATGTGTCGTCGGTATGATTATTGCTGGTACTTCGATTCGGCAGGTAAAGGACATTGCGTAATTTGTTCATTTTTATGAATTTATTTAATCGATTTTCAACGTTTTATTTTCTCTTTTTCAAGTCCAGTATTGTGTATAATAAAATTCCTCATCCTTCCGGCAGGTTAGTTTATTCATAAGTTTACTTGTCTGTCCATCCGTCCGTCCGTCCATCACTTCGTTTGTTCGTTCGTACTTGATTCTGTCTAACCATGTTCATTATTTCTGAAAAAGTCGCAAGAATGAGTTGTTTTATATTTATAGGTAGCCAGAACAGTCAACAGAAGTTTTTCAACAATTCACGACCTTTGTCTCAAGTACAATCGCACCGAAAGTGTTGATGACCTTCACCGAAGGCCAAAAAGACGTGTGACAACGCAGCGTCAAGATCGTTATTCCTTGTAACACACCTTCGTAATAGAAGAATAACAGCGACAGATACTGCCATGCGTCCATAATAGAAACTTGGAGTGATTAAACAGTACGAAATCGACTACTAATCATGGTATTGAGAGCGAGAAGACCTTTTGTGGGATTAGTATTGACTGGAAGACACCGGCGAATTCGGCTTCAGTGGGCCAGAAGGCATTTGAGGTTCAGCAGAGCAGACTGGGCAAATGTCGCCTTTACAGATGAGTCCAGATTTAATCTTCAGAAGTCCGACGGCAGAGAGCGAATTTATCGACGACTTGGGGAACGATATTCGAATAATTTCGTCAACGAAAGATCTCATTTTGGAGGAGGGTCAGTGATGGTTTGGGGAGGTATTAGTTTGCACACTAAAACTGATATGGTGGTTGTTCGAGGAAACCTGAACGCAGACCAATACCAGCAACAAATACTTCGACCAACGCTTATTCCCCATATTCGCGCTAACCGTGGAATGACATTCATGCAAGACAATGCACCTTGCCATACTGCAAGAACTACCCGTCAGCTACTTCAGGGCAACAACATTCGAACAATGGAGTGGCCGCCATGTAGTCCGGATTTAAATCCAATCGAACATGTGTGGGACGAAATCGACCGTCGTGTGCGACAGTTACCAAGGCAACAAAATATTGCTGACCTCACAAGGGACATAGTCAATGTTTGAAATAACATACCTTAGCGTTTTCTACATAACTACATAAATTCTATGCGACAACGCTGTTTAGCTGTTGTACGCGCAAACGGCGGTCATACGCGATATTGATTTTTGTAAATTTTTGAAATTACTGGTATCTATGAATTTCGATAAAATAAACTTCTTTGAAATTCATAAAATACTTTGCTTTACTGATGTGATTACTTATAGAACATTTTTCAATACATTTATTTCCAATTTCACATATATTTGTTTTTTCTGAGACAAATAAATAAGAAAATAACAAGTGATCGGTTAGCAATTTTGACTAGTGTATTTCGTTTGTTGATGAAGTGGATAAGAAGACTAGTTCTGTAATAATAAATGACCGAGATTTGAAACAATGTAACTCGTAAAACGATTTTCCCGCTTTTCCTTTGAATTATTTCTTTTGAGATCGTTAAATCGTAGCAACGTAATAATAATTCGTACGCACGGGATAATAATTCGTGTGTACGAAATAATTATTCATACGTACGAAAATATTAATGATGCGCACGAAATAGTGAATCGTGCCCGCGCCATCAGTGGTATTGATACCCACTCCCCATTGAGTATTATACCTCCTCCCCATTGAGTATTGATACCTCCTCCCTAATGAGTATTGATACTGGTACCCACGATATTGAGTATTGATACTCCCTTCACATTGAGTATTGATACTCCCTTCACATTGAGTATTGATACTCCCTTCACATTGAGTATTGATACTCCCTTCACATTGAGTATTGGTATCCCCTCCCGATTGAGTATTAAAGAGACACATGACACTCTTGATAAGTCTAAAACTCATGGCGTCCTGTTAGTTTTCAATGTAACTTGCATACTTTCTATTTTTAATATTAATTATTCGAATGGTTCAAAGTCAATTGTTTTTACATGTTACTAACTTTTGATAATATTGCATCAATAATATCTTTAACAAGTTGGTGTAATATGGAAGATGAGCTGAAATCTCAATTTTTACAAGCAATTTTATAGTTAAAATGAGGCAAGATTAATAAATTGAGGTGCTTGATTTTAATGCGAAGGCCAGCAGAGCTTATGGGAGCAGAGCCGTCCGTCGTCAGTCCGTCGTCCGTCGTCCGTCTTAAATGTCGCCTCGTTAAGACGATAGGGACTTCATTTTCCATCCAATAAAGACCAAACTTTATCAGATTTTTAATATCAATGAAAACTCGGAAAAATTCGAAAACCAGCCAGATTGGACCAGTAACAGAGGAGTTATGGCCCTTGATTTACTTAAAAACGTTGTATTTCCCTCGTTAAAACGATAGGGCCTTCATTTTTCATCCGACCTTTACCAAACTTTACAAGATTGTTAATAATAATAAATAAAATCCGCCAAATCAAACCAGTAACACCAGAGTTATGGCCCTTGTTTTGCTGAATAATGCCATATTCTGCCTTGTGAACACTCTAGCAACTTCATTTTGTATTTGATCTTTGCCAAACTTGTCCAGCTTGTTGATATGGATGAAAGCTCAAAAAACGTTGAAAATCAGCTAGATCGAGTCATGAACACCATAGTTATGTGCCTTTGAATTACTGAAAAATGCGATGTTCAGCCTTGTGAACACACTGGAACATTGATTTTACCAAACTTTAACAGATTGTTGATATTTATGAAAGCTTGCGCAAATTCGTAAACCAGCAATATGGGACCAGGATCACTAGGGTTATGTGTCCTTGAATTATTTAAAAATGCCATTCTCAGCCTTGTGAACAGTCTAGAGCCTTCATTTTGTATTCGATCTCAAACTTGGCCAGATTGCTGATATCAATGAAAGCTCGGACCAGCCAGATCGAACCCGTGATATCGGAGTTATGGCCATTTTTCAATATTTGGTAATGTACACTGGAAACCCCAGGAGTCGTAGGTTCAAATCTCACTGGAGTTTTTTTAAATATTTTTTTTTTAAATATTTTTTTCATTTTTTCTCATAAGAAACCTTGGTTCATGGGTTCATTCAATTTTTCTTTAATTTGGAGCTTAGGGACCCTTGTTGGATTAGTTTTACATATGAGAGCTAAAGGTTTACCATTTTTATTTGTTATCAACTTATGAATCCTCTACCAAGTTTGTTAAAATGGTGACCCTGGGGTTCAAATTTGGCCCCGCCACAGGGTCACAGTTTTACATAGACTGATATAGGGGGGAAAATAAAAAATCTTCTTCTCTGAAACTATAAGAGCCAAAGGTTTAATATTTCGTATTTACCATCAATTTATTGACCTCTACCAAGTTTGTTCAAATGGTGACCCTGGGTTTAAATTTGGCCCCGAATCAGGGGTCACAGTTTTACATAGACTGATACAGGGAATTTTTTTTAAAATCTTCTTCTCTGAAACTACAAAAGCCAGAGGTTTACTATTTTGTATTTACACTCAGCTTATGGTCATCTACCAAGTTTGTTCTTCTATTATATTTTTCCAAATTCCTTCTTTTAAAATCATTCTTCTTATCCATGTAACTTTAAGGGCCATATTAAATGCCTTAAGATTTATCATTTGTAACCCGCCTTCAAAGTAATGTTTGACAAGTACTGTATGTTTTATTTTTGAAGGTCCTTCCCACAAAAAGTTATAAAATAATGAATTATTTCTTTAGTGATGATTACATTTGGATTTGGTAATGCGATAAATAAATGGTTTAATATTGGAAGTAATAATGATTTTATAACTGTTATTTTCCCTAGCGGTGTTAAGACTCCTCTTTTCCAAATTTTGATAAGTCTTTCTATCATTAATACTTTTTGTTTGTAATTTATGCTAGACATTTTGTTTAAATCAATATCAAATGTAATTTCTAATAACTTGAACTCGGTTTGACCCCATTTCAGTTTCCATCTTGTTTTTATTGTATCGCTACAGTATTTTTTTTAACCAATCCATAGAACTTGTGTTTTATCAAAATTTACTTTAAGACCAGAGTATTTAGCATAATTTGATAATTCCTTAAGGGTTTCATTTAGAGTTTGTTGAGATCCATCAAGGAAAGCAGAGGTATCATCAGTATATTGGGATAATTTATATTCGGTGTTGCCGATCTTAATACCCTTAATGTTTTTATTATTTCTGATTTTGATAGCTAGAATTTCAGCGCAAAGTATAAAAATATAAGGCGATAACGAATCCCTTTGACGGCAGCCATGTCCTATAGTAAAAAATGAAGATAAGTTACCTCCCTGCTTAATAGCTAGTTTTGCATTTTTATAGAACAGTTTTACCCATGATATTATTGAACTTCCATATCCAAAGTAAGTTAAAACTTTGTAAATAAAGTTCAAAGAAATAGAGTCAAAAGCTTTTTCAAAATCAATTAATAAGAGTAAGCCAGGTATATTTTTTTCTTCTGCATAGTGCATTATATCATATATAAGTCTTGTATTTTCCCCAAGGTATCTGCCTGCAATGAACCCTGTTTGGTCTTTATTTATTAGTTTTTGTAATGTAGTTTTGAGTCTATTAGCTATAGCACTTGAAGTAATTTTATAAACACAGTTCAACAATGAGATGGGTCTATAGTTTTTTAAAATATAACGATACTTTTTTTCTTTAGGAATGCACGTTATTATTCCTTCTATTTGTGTAACTGATAATTCACCTTTTTCAAATCCAAAAAGATCTTACAACGAAATATCCTAATTTCTTCCAGAAAACTTTATAAAAATCCAAATCCTGAAGTACCAGGACTGCGATTTCATTGACTTAAGGGCATCTGAAGCTTGATCGTAAGTAATTTGTCCTTCGAGTGCATTTGACTCATCTTTGTTAAGTTTTGGAATATCATAGTTTTAAAGCTCATTTTCAAGATTAATGTCATTTAATTCTGAATCTTTACAAGAATATAAATTTTGGTAGAAAAGTTATGCTTCATCTAATATTTCAAATTGATCTGTTATAAAACTGCCATCACTTTTTTCTATTTTCGGTACTATTTTACTTGTATAGTTATGCGACTCTATTTTACAGAAATAATTGGTAGGTTTTTCATCATTTTCTATCATATGGCCTTGCATCTTAACTTTACGAATGTAGGTTAGTGAATTTTTTTAATCATCAAGCTCTTGTATATTGTCTTTAGTGACATTAAGTTCAATCTGTTCTATGTTTTTAATGAGTTCATTTTCTGAACTTTCCCTTTCTTTTTTTTTTAAACACGAGTATGATATGGACTTTCCTCTAGTCTCCATTAACAAAGTTTCAAGAAAGAGCTGATCATCAATCACAAACTGTAAATCTTTATCTGAAATATTATCTATAGTCTCAAGATTGTAGACTGGAAGTGCATACTGCATTTTTACCTCCTGGATTTTATTGTTAATGGTATTTAAATAATCTATATCTGCAAGTAGGGAATTATTGTGGTTCCATAAGGGTTTTCCTTTTTTAAAAGGTGTAAATGAGATATTTAAAATGATCATTGAGTGGTCTGACCTATAACCTAGTTCAATTGTACATTTATTTACTAATGAGAAAAGTATTTCAGACATGAGAAAAAAATCGAGTCTAGCCTGTTTAATAGGATTTTTTCTGCTCCATGTATATCGTTTAAGTGTTGGGTAAATTTCTCGATATGGATCTATTAAATTAAATTGTTCTATAATTTCTAAAACCTTTTCTTGCGCCTTTGTATTATTTATATTTTTATAGTTAAAATAGTCTATTAATGGGTCGATGACATACTCAATATTGATAATCCGTTCTTTGCTCATATGGTTACTAACATTTATCCACCAGAGCTCACGTTGAATAAAGCCAACAGTTCGGATGCAGTAGCAGCATTTCTCGATCTTCATCTCTCGATTTCAAATGATTGTATTCATACTAAAATCTATGATAAGAGAGATGATTTCAATTTTAACATCGTTAACTATCCACACCTGGATGGAGATGTACCTCGTGCTACCTCATATGGGTGTATATCTCCCAGCTCATTCGATTTGCTAGAGCGTGTAATGATGTTATAGACTTCAATGATCGAAATCAAGTTATTACAAGTAAACTTCTTCAGCAGGGTTTTCGTTATCACAAACTACGTAGATCTTTCTCTAAATTCTGCCGCCGCAACGAGGGCCTGCTGGAAAAGTACAACACCAACCTTAAAACACTTCTGCGACTAGGCATATCACAACCCTCATTTTATGGAGATGTGGTCTATAAACTGACGGGTTTCCTGACCACTGCATGTTTAGTGATTGACCCCTCTACAGTCAGTCATTACGCTTCACTTTTCACTTGTGCGATGACTGGACTACCTCTTGGGACTCTATGATTGTACCTACTGAAACCCCAACTAAGGGAGGTGGGTGCATGAGCTTTCGTCCCTCGGGTTTTCTGGTCGTACCCTAGATTGGTTTTCTCTTTAGCTGCAATTACTATGGTTGTTCAGTACGATTCTGGATACATCCTGAGATGTTTATTATTTTGTATGTGTATCTTTAGTTAGTTTCTCTGGATGTGGACTTTATTGTAATAGAATTCCTTTTGATGGGATGTAGTTTTGTTTACATTGTCTTGTCTATTTGGGCGCTGAAGACAGGATAATAGCGAGGATTGTGCGCATATAAAATCGATTCAAGCTAACCAGTAGGCTTTATTGCCTACTGACCGTTCCAAGTCGGTAACCCTGTCTTCACCACCCTTTCTGTTGTTTTTTGTCTCTTTCATTGTAGTTTCTAGTCCTTGTTTGCAGTACAGTGCGGACCTACGATGCCACTGCGTTCGGACGCTGTGTTTCTATAGGACCCTATATATCATTTTGAACAATATTAAAATCTCCACATATTATGAATTTATCATTGTTAAAATTCACTGTAATATTCATAATGGTCACAAAAAAGGAAGGTGAATCCGAGTCTGGTCCATATAAACTAATTAATGTAAATCGATTATTATCTACTGTTAAGTCCACAATAATAAAGTTTTCCTCAGGGTCCGATTTGTATGTGTGTATTTTATAATCAATGTTTTTGTTAAATAATATTGCCACACCTCTCGAATTTGATGTGCCTGAACTGAAAAGACAGTCATTACCCCATTGAGTGCGAATAAAATTACCCCATTGAGTGCGAATAAATTTCTCTGTAGCCACTGATGAATCAATATCTTGTAAACAGTATATATCACATACACATACAGTTTTTAGATTTTAGATAGTTAAATACATCTAATCGTCTTGAGACAGAGCCAAGACCCTGACAGTTGAACGATAACAGTTTAAGTTCCATCAATAAAAGTTATATGTAAAACAAGAAAGGGCCCAAATGAGAACACATTGAACAACATTTTGAAGTGTGATAAACAAAAGTGTAAATGGAGATGCAAAATAATAATAAAATATATTTGCATATAAAAAAGGTAATGGAGTGATAAAAACTAACATTTTGGTCTTCACTAAAAATAAGCTGAATATTATAATTTAATTATCTATTCATTTCTTTGATGATTCTGAATTTAGTTTATCTATTCATGTATTCAATATTTGGTTTTAAAGGAAGCATTATTGTTAAGACTTAAAAAACTGGGTAACAGTAAAGTCCTTTTTTTTTTAAACAAAGAAAAAAGAAAGAATGTTACTTATAAAAAAAGGCAATATCTATGAAAATTACGGTCAGTAATGTAACATACAGAGACATGGGGAATATGGTAAACTCTTAAAACAATGGGCTTATTGATTGGATTATAAACTTTGGAGGAAATGTAAATGGATCATCTGCAACTGGGAGTACAATTAAATGTTTATAAAACAGATGGTTTAACCATTCAATAATTGCATTATTTGAGCTACTATCAGTAGGAACGCCAGCCCTATGGCGTAGGGATATTTATCAAACAAGGTCACGTGATAAAATCGATAACAAAATGACATTATTGGGAAAATGTTCACTGGTCAGATTTATACACCTCTTATTTATAAACTGTGATTATAACAAATCACAATCACAGATCGTTGTTAAAGTAATAATATTCACAAACTACATTGGTCGAACATAATTGGTGTACACTTCGTGTAATTCCCATTAATAGTTAAAGGTATTTTTCAAAGGGATGAATTTAGGTTGTTTTAAGGTTTAAATTGCCAAAAATGCGCTTTTAAATCAAAATCGATTTATTTTGTCATTTTAGAAGCGAGAATAAAAACAAATGCATGTACGCGTAGATAAATCTTTCCTCTGTCCATATGCAAATTTTTAATGAAATCGGAGACAAGTACTCTTTTTTTCCCAAAATTAACTAACATGACCCACGGACGCAAAGACGGCATGATGCATATACATTTACAGACGCGACCGGGTACACAAGAAATGAAATAATTCCATTATTTCAATACATATATTTCAGATGTATGTATCCATGCATTCCAGATTAAATTTCTGATCTATACATCCTTTTGGTTTATGCCGGAGTGCTCAGAATAGGTTTTAACAAACCAAATTGTAACGGTACGTCGGGAAAGGAAATGAGGATAGTGTAAATATATGTTAAAGTGCTAATTTTCTGAATCCGAAAAAAATGCAAAAAAAAAATGTTTTAACAACGAGAATGAATTTTTTTTCATGAAAATGTTCATTGACATGTCTACTATTAAAACCCAAAATTTAAAGTCGATCAGAAAAAAGTACTTTTTTTTCCCAAAATTAACAAAGTACACATCGTTCGCTAAAATATGAACACTCGCCTTTCGAAGTTAATGTACACGCGGGATATAAAACCATGAACTTGTGAAATCCTTTTTAAGAGATATATTGATTTCAAAATTGTTCTATATTTAATAAATTATTAGAGTAGAATGTTCACCGTTTTTCTCAAGGACACCATTACGGTAGTATCCCTGCAACCCCGCCCCTCATTCCACCCCCACCACCCTCCATACCGTATTGATTAAGTTGTATATAGCTGAGAATGCGCAGTTTTAATCAAATTCGATTTATTTCATCATTTTAGAAGCGAGAGAGAAAAACAAAAGCATGTACGCGTAAATACATCTTTCCTCTGTAGATATGTAAAATATAAAAAAAATCGGAGGCAAGTACTTGTTTCCCCCGAAAATTAACGAAGTACACCGTAATCGTTTAAATACTCCGAATCGACGTTCCAAATCGATGTTCGCACGGAATACAATTGTGGAATTATGAATTCATTTATAAAGATAAATCGATTTCAGCATTGTTCAGTAGTTGTTATATTATTGATGTAGTATGTTCACAGTATTTATGAGAGCAACATTACGGTAGTATCCCTCCAACCCCGTGGGCTTCCCCCCTGCAACCCGTACACACAATACGTTCTGTATTGCTGAGAATGCGCCTTTTATTCAAATCGATTTATTTCGTCATTTTAGAAGCGAGCATAATTACTAAATCATATAGATACATCTCTCCTCTGTATATATGTAGAATTTCAATAAACGGAGACAAGTACTAATTAAGTAACAGGACCGTCCGGCCCAAAGACGGCAACATTCATATTGATTAAGGAAAGACGACCGGCTACAGAAACAATTAAATAATTTCGTTATGTAAACACATATATTTAAAATGTATGTGTTTATGTATTTTACATTAAATTTTTTATCTATACATGCTTTGGGTTTATGTCAGAGTGGCCAATTTATTTTAACACACAATGATGCAACGGTATATCGGAAAATGAAATCATGATGGCGGTAACATACGTTGCAGAGTTAATTTTCGAAATCAGAAAAAGCGATAAACTAATGTAAGTTTAACAGGCAGAAAGAAGTATATTCTTTTAACTGTTCGTTTAAAACTGAGGGGGCGACTCGAGTTTTAAAGAAAGCAAGATTGGCATGTGTCCCTTTAACCAAGTAAATAAATGACTGACGAGTAACATACATGCTACTGTCGGTAATAAACATGATTATGTGTAGATTCGAAGATTTCATAACATAAACGTGGACATGACATTGTGTCAATGGAGCACCTGCCAGATTTGTGGTGTTGTGAAACACTGTACGCTTGAATCCAAAAGGTGCGGGTCGTTTATATTTATAGGGCATATACAGTTATATATATATATATTTATATATATTATTCTTTTATATTTATATGGTCCCAGAACGCAGTCATACTCACTACTATATTGAAAGTAAATTCTGAATATACATGTGCGGTGCGTTACGATTTGTAGTATTTGAAAACAGACATATTAAACATTTCCCTGAACATATACTGTACTATATTCATAGAAGTATTATTTCCTGGAAATAAAATACATGTTTGTTTTTAGCAGTTGAAATCTACTATATTCTGCGAATATTGCTATTTTGAAAATTTGAATACGTCTGTTTTCATCAAATAGCATGTTTTGTTTGTTTTAATATAATTTATGATTTAAAAAAAAAAATGGATGATCGGAATATGTCTTACACACTGTTGAATCCTGTAATTTAACAACAAGTGGTTTGGTTCACAGGCGACAGTATCGGTGAACAAAACCACTTGTTTTACTGGATTCAACATTGTGCAAGAAAATATTCATATATTATACCATTAATATTATAACATGTGTGTTGTAACATATGCTTATCCTTGGATAGTGGATGTCTGCAGGGAACTTGACCTTTTACCTAAAAATCAAACGATCATCCTCTTTCCACTGTCCAGCAATGAAGTTTCATGAAATTTGCTTTAGGTAATAGGAAAAACTGTGAGGGCAATACTTTTCATTTTCCGGTCATGGTAACGGACCTTTCAACTACTGACTTCAAAATAAACAGGGATTATCATTTCACCAAAAGCATTCAAAGTATGAAGTTTTATGAAATTAGCTTCAGAGAAAGTAATAAAGAGTTTGTACAAAGTTTCGTCAAAATCCAACAGGTAGCGCAGACAAGATTTGTGACAGACGAACGGAAAGGCCAAATCTAATCTGTCTCACCTACCACTTTGTGGTGGAAGGCATAATTATAAAGACAATATTTTAATTCATATGTATACTTTATTAAGCAAATAATTGAGCGAACATAAACTTCAGCATTGACTCTGGCCAGTGGTGTACATGGAGTCTTCTTCCACATGACGTGCAGACTGAAAGAAAAGAAAGACAGAATAAAAAGTTAATATAAGTCGAGCAGAGTATTCAATTTGAATCAGGTGTTGCGAGAGGGATCTAGGGCATGTTTAGGGGAATGGGACATTTTAAAATTTAATTATTGTTTAACGCCTCATCAACACGTTGTTCAGGTTATTTCGAACCGCCCGAAAGAGAGGAGGAAAGATACATAGGCATCCAGGAACCCTGCCCTACGCTTACTACCGATTAGATACCTATGGTTCTTTAACGTGCTTGGAGGGAGGACAGACTCCGATACACAGGACCACCCGGTTTACGTTCCCATCAGACGAACGAGGCTAGCAGGACACATCGAAGTAACCCAGTGGCGCCAGTAAGAATTGAATCCGTGTTCACTGGATTCAAAGCCGATATGCTATAAACGTCCCTTGACCAAAACTGAGTAAATGGCACATCAAGTAAAGGGTCAATACATATTATATTGTGTATCATACGAGTATATGATTGAACTGACATGATTATAGAACCATTTTAATGTATGTTTCACCCAACAGTACAGCAAGAATCTATTATAAGGAAAGTTAAATCTGACAGAGGGTGCAATGTATTATAAGCCATTTTTACTAGAAGGGGAATAAAATACAAGTCTAGCCAAAAATCTAAAATCGTTAAATTGTACACGTTTTGTTCATAGGATATTTTACTTTAATGACTTAGTAAGGTCATTTTACATGGGGAGAAAACATTACTATACAACTATTTATTTTCTCTCTCAAAACCTGGTGATGCCGCTAGTTTTAGAAATAAAACATGATTAAATAGGGCAGTTGAGAAGACACTTTAAATTTGTAGATGTGTGGTCTGTTCTGATGTGAAAATGTGTAAAACAGACACAAGATTGGAAATTTGCTCTGAGTCCCTTTAATAAATTGAGGACCCATCACATAGACCAATTGGATGATGTTAAAGGGACAAACGGCAATCTTGAAGTATTTATCAAGCTTTAACATTAGCATCTCCATTTGTTAACCTGGTAACATGTTAAATTTAAACCTGCTTGCATTAAAAGTTAAATTAAATTATTATAGGTGCACTATTATCAACAGTAAGTAATGTGTAAAACAATTTCTTCTGAACTATTCTAATAAATAATATTAATGATGCACAAATGCAAACTATGCAGAAAAAATAACCGAACTCCAGAAGTTTTAAACAAATAAAGACTGCCTAGTGTCCCTTTAACACAACTTGTTTTCGCATGTATCCAGTACATGTAGTTTACACGAGCTCATATGACAATCACAATTTTTTTTTACTCTAACTTTGAAGCATAACACAAGCTCCATTTAAAGAACTACACAAGTGCAAACAATTTTTAAAAACGCTCTTACCTCCATATGATCCAATGGCATTTAATACGGCTTGACATTCTGAAGTCGTCAGTATCAATTCACTCAGAGCTGCCCAATGGCTCGATTCACATTTGAGACCTCTCTGAAAACAACATCAATCCAGAATGTAAATAAATGTAAATTAAAAATCACTTCCTTGCCTCAAAACTTCTGTACATAAATATGAATCTGACCGATTTCAGTCAAATGTCTATGGCAGATTACATTGTTTCAATGGTAGTTGTATCGGGTTATGTATTCACGAATGTGCATTTCTACTAACAATAGTTTTATTCCACGAAACGTTCTACAGTTTACAGTACATCCAGTTACACGAAAAACACTTATTGTGATTATGAACTTTCTATTATACACTATACACTACTTTTTTAGGCACTGTATTAGGCCAATGTCTAAATATGCACGATCTAAAAGGGGTGTGTACTATTTATTAACAAACACATTTTAATGACAAAACAAATACCTTGATCATGGAACTCCAGCAGCAGACAATACTCCCAAATCCAACTTGCAACAACATGTCAATTTCACGTGTCAAGTTATGTCACGGTGACCTGTCAGTCACCAACACTGCATCGTGTTTACACATAATGGAACGTTATTTCGTCCGGTAAGGTATTATTTTTACATAATCTACGGTATAAAACACTGTACGCGTGTTGTAAGACTCCATAGGTACCCGTAGTGCTCGCCGACGTAGCGCCCATTTTCGGGTGTAAAAAAATGGCGTCTGTTTTAATTGAAAATTCATAAAATAGTCCGTAAAATACAAAGAAATAGTCCATGTTCGCGGAGTTAAAATGCGAACAGAACTGATACGTTATAGGTCCGTGGCGTTCCTACTGTATATACTAATATGAAATTCTTTTAAATAATGGGTTCCAATGTTAGGTCAAATGCAGCAAGGGGGATGGTATAGTAAAATGTTATAAACAAATGGTTCAATAATTGGGTCATTTGGAGCAACAGGTAGTATGCAAAGTAATTTTAAACAGTAAGTACCCGTTTTAGGTTAAATGCAACAAGAGGTAATGTTTAAACTCAAAGGAGTCAATGTATATGGGAGTAGTGTAATGCGCAATGGGGCCAATGTAAGGGTCATGATACATGGGATCATACATCACAGAGAGTATATTAGCATGTTTGTAATCAGTTGGGTAGCACCATTGATCACATGTGACATGGAGTACATGGAGTCATTGTATATGTAGTTTTTTATACAAGATGGGGTCAATAATTGGGTATTGTGCAAAAGGGGAGTATTTATAATAACTGTTTATATACAGCAGGGTTAATGGTTGGCTATTGGGGAGTATTTATAATAACTGTTTATATACAGCAGGGTTAATGGTTGGCTACTGGGGAGTATTTATAATAACTATTTATTTACAGCAGAGTTAATAATTGGCTATAATATGCAACAAAGGTATATTTCGCTGTCAATATACCATCAGGTCATTTAAGTAAATAAAAGGTTATGATCCTGTGTCATGGGGTAAATCCATATCCAATATTCACAAGATGTGATAATTCCAGTTAGTTGTGAATTATTATATGCTATATCCAGTGACCCTTAAATGTTTCACTGAGTTCTAAAATATATAACTGTTGACATGTAAACCGTCATAAACCAGGTGACAATTTAGTTACACATATGTAATAAATTATTATGCAGTGATGCATGAACGTCTCACTGAGTTCTAAATTGTTTCACAGATAACAGAAACCATAGTATCACAAACAGACACAATCCCAAATTAAAAACACTTTGTAACTGTAAAGAAGTGATCCATAAAAAATCTCACTTCCTGACCTATTTTCTCAACACACTGTTGATATTGTCAAATATGTCAAACTTTTGACGTGTTCCCGAGTTGGTCTTCCCATATACGGATCCGTTAAAGTACCAGGCTTGTTCTACTTCCTTATGGTCCCATAGTGTTTTTATAAGCTCTGCATTAAGCTTTGTCACATCATCTACGAGGCGGTGTCCTGACTCCTTGAATTCCTTTCGCTTTCTCATGACCTTTGCCTTCTCATTGTTGTTCAGTAGCTTTACGAGTACAGGTCGTTGGTGGTTTTCCTTCCCAGGAATACGATGTATGGCTATAGTCTTAGAGGAATCAAGTGTAACCCCCTTGGCTTCCATCAAGTCACATACTTTATACTGAAGGTTCTCCACAGATTCTCCTGGCTGCTCTTCAATATTTAAGATCTTGAAATTGTTTTTTCTCGAGTATTGCTCGTTGAAGTTGGCCTTAGCTAGAGCTTCCTTTGTTCTAATTTCAGTCTCGTGGCTTAGACTTGTTGTCTTTGACATTTGAGATTTTGAGGTGGTAATGTCTTTTTTCAGCTGGTCATTTTCCTTCTGAATTTGTGTCAACTTTTCATTTAATACCTTAGTTTTCTCTGTAACCTTAATGTCAATGGTAACTTCCATGTTCTCATAGAGGTCTGAGATTTTTGATTTCACTGTGTCTTTTATGAAGATTTCCATATCATCTTCCTTCATAACCATTTTGAAATCTTCCCTAAGGTGTTTCATGTCAAGTTGGTGAGTGATAACAGTAATTTCCTCTACACTGCAGTTTGGAGAAACTTCACTGAGTGGTCTCTTTGGTGTGGGTTGTTTGCCCGAGGCTGAGTTTCTCTTTGCAAATGGCTTGGCTGGCTTCATTATTATTTTTTATTATTTGTTATACCTTTGTTGCTCATGTTGACAGCTAATGGCAGTTATCCACAGTAATCCTTTAATCCTTTAATACTCTTTGGGAGAGTATCAAAACACCTTGGGGGCTGGCGTGGCGCAGTCGGTAGCTCGGCGGATTTGTAACCGGAGGCCCCGGGTTCGATCCTCCGTAGTGCCACTGAGTTCCGTCGGTGTGTTCTTGGGCAAGACACTTTACCTTAGCCTCGTCCGTCGGATGGGGACTTAAACCGGGCGGTCCCGTGTCTATCCTCCGAGCACGTTAAAGAACCATAGGAATCTATTCGATAATAAGAGTAGGGCAGGTTCCCGGATTCCTATGTATCCTTCCCCTCTCTCTGGGGCGGCTCTAAATAACGTATACTGTGTTGATGAGCCGTTAAACAACATTCAATTCAAAACACCTTATATCCAAAAAAGTGATCAATTCAAACAAAGAAAAACTTGAAAAAACTTCAGTTTTTTGCTTTTTTCTTCTAACCATTTTACTCTATTTCAAATAATTTTTCACAGTGTTGTTAATTAAGTCTTTACACACATATCAGTAATTTCGTTTCAAATTTTGTCACTATTAATCATTTCTTAAGATCCAAAATGTAAGCAATGAATAAATCTAGAACATCATTGCAACATAGCCTGAGGGGAAAAAAACTTGGGCCTACGAACTCTTCTCCCATGGACATTAAAAATAAACAGTGTTAAATTGTTTGATATGAACAGTGCTGTGGTTGTGATATATATTGGACATGAACAGTGATAGTGTTTTTTCCATAGTGAGCCTTTTTCTAATTGTAATGTTGTTCCAGTACTTTCTGTATCTTCTGTTTACGAGTGCCGTCCAAATGACTGTTTACACCTCCTGAATAATAAAGATGTATGGAGGAAAAAAATACCCTCTCCACACTGAGTATTGATACCCACTTTCGAATAAATATTAATACCATCTCCCGATTGAGTATCGATATCCCCTCCTCAATGAGTACTGATACCCACTCCTGCGTATTAATACCCCTTACCCACTGAGTATTGATAGCCACTCCCGATTGAATATTAATACCCCCTCCCGACTGAGATTTGATACACCATCACCATTGTGTATTGATACTCCCTCCCCCATTGAGTATTGATAACCAATCCCCATTGAGTATTAATACCCTTCCCATTGAGTATTGATACCCCCACCACATTGAGTATTGATACCCTCCCCATTAAGTATTGATACCCCCTCCACATTGAGTACCTATAAAATCTCTCCATGGAGTATGGATACCTCTTCAATACTCAATGGAAAGGTGATATAGATACTCAATGATTGAATTGGGGTTTTACGGCGAACCAACACAGGAATTGTTATATGGCGCCAAACAGGAATGAACATGCAAGGCTCATCCTCCATTTACATCTAGATAAAAATATGGACAATGGGCCTAGAACATTCTAACCTGCAAAACTTTCTATAGTAAACACTCCATTTACGATCGAGCCAGGTTTGCATACGCGGTGTCATGATGAAGACCTTGAATAAGCATGATAAAAAAAATGACAAAATGAACATGAAGGGGTGGGGGTCCTACCCCTTTGCCTCTAGCGTGATTTGCAGTGGTTGTATTCTACCCCGGCAACCACACGGGGACAATGTGGAAGGTCAATAAATGTGGAAGGGCAATCAAAACTAAATGGGGAGGGTATCAGTACTAAATATGGAGGGGTTATAAATTCAATACTCAATAGACGGGTATCAATACTCACTTGGGATCTTTTATAGATTCTAGATGAGGAGCGATATCACTACCGCAGGTGGCAAATTATCTGGGGCGCACTTAATTAATATACCTCGTACGCATGAAAATATTTGTTCACACATGCCTTTTCGTGCTTCCGTAGATAACCGTATGTATACATGTACACATACATGCACATATAGATGATATTTCTAACTTTTTAGCATCACTTATTCAGCGAATACCTTATTAAGTTAATACGATAATCGCTGGACAAGTGACGCTAACAGTTATTGGCCAATAGACTCATGCGTCGCAATAATCCTAAATGCTTACTTCATTTTCCAACAAACTTAAGAGTAACGGTATTATATCAACGGATTCCGCCTTGAAACTTTGTTTCTGATGCTGCCCTCCAATTAAGGGGCTGTGCTCTTCGCAGTAGAGTACATGTATGCGTACACCTATATACAAGAATAATTTTATAAATAATAAAACATGTCTTGTACAGCTATTTATGTAGAAATATGTGTTTCAGTGTCTTCTTATCTTATATGACTATTTGTTTTGGAAAAAGAAACTAAGATTTTAGTCATCAAACGAAGTTAATAAGATACTAAAAAATTGCGTCTTTCTCGCTAAAATTATTTTATAATGTTTTTGTGATTTTGTTTTTCTTTCTTTCCCCCACATTTGAAACTTGACACAGTTAATTTAGATAAACTATTTCATTTGTGAGCATAACAACCTCGCTGTTTTAGATTAATGATGATGCAACTTGTGTCTATTAATTTTATACATTATAATTCATAGCAGAGAAAAGACGCTTTAAAGTATTATTTAGTTCATATAAATCAGTCACTATTACAAAATTTCGAGTATAAACCAGCATCCGACAATGATATAGCGTATATTAGTAGCAGTTTCTTATCAATAACAGATTCTGATCTCCAGCGGGAGTCCTGCTGTACCATGCGTAGTTTTAGCGAGAAAGAAGCAGTTTTGCAGTATCTTATATACTTTGTTTGATGGGCGCCTTTAGAGGTGCACTAATAGTTTAGTTCCTTTTGATTTTGTGTATTTTTTCACAAGTGTATTGCTGTACGTTTATGTTTTAGGTTTTGTATTTGTAACTCTCTGATGAAGCCGTATAGGCGAAAACAGGTTTAGAGTATTAAGTTTTACCACATAACTTACGGTGTGGGAATGAAATAACACCATTCCACATTTTCGATATACCACTAGTTATATAAGTATGCAAATAAGCCTAGTATGCACTGTCAACAAATCGATAATGAATATGATCCAATTCCCACGGTTTATGTTGGTTTCGCCTGTTAAAACGACATGCAAAATGCAATAAAAGTCGATAAGTGAGTTAAATTATATATAATGCTCGGCAAGAGCCTCGCATTAAATTTTAAACTCGTTTAATAAATTCAATAATGAAATGAGTACTCATGTAAGATCCTCTATGTAAAGCACTGCTGAACAATAATTTTCCATACCATATTTACGTTGCACCCTTTGTGAGTCCAGTGTTTTGAAAGGTTTTTTTCGTTCGATGTATGATTTTCTCTACCATATATATGTATGTATAAGCTAGTATACACGCTACCTAAGATTTTTTATTTTATTTTGTTGATAGCACTGTATTACTCTACCATTTAGTATCCTTTCTGGATCCAGTGTTTATGAAAGGTGTTCTGTTCAATGTATGGTTTTCTCTACTATATATATACTCAGCAAAAATAAAAAGTATCCACTTCGTTTTCCTGAAATCTGAGACAGTAAGAAAGAACTAACAATTGTAGCATGATTTTCTTTTAACAACATCTTCGTTTGATGTTCACACACAATTTCATCGAAATATACCCTATAATGAATAAAAAAAAAAAAAAGAAAAAAAAGAAAAATTGAAAAATTTAAGGAAAAAAAAAAAGAAAAATTGAAAAAGAAAATATATATATATAAAATACATAAAAAAAAGTATTTAAAAATTGAAAAAAATATATATATAAAAATTCAAAAATAAATAAATCAAAAAAAAAATCTTCTGACGTAACGAATGACGAATTATGGAGTTAATGCGTTCTTTTCGCGGACAAGTGCTGCTGCAAGGTCCTGAACACTTTGGATAGGGTCACACGACGTCCTAAATATGCTCGATGCTTCGTCAGTCGTTACCATGTACGTCAGAAGCATGCGACGTCGCATTTTGAGTGTATTCGGTGTAACGGTGGACACAATATTCAGAACTAATATATTTTACAAATGCACTATATCATTATTTGTTATGATAACATTATATATATTTTTGTTAATAATAATTCCTTTGCGTGGAGAAGGTTTTTAGCTATGACAGTAGTATACAATATACAGGTCAGATTTGCTTAATTTAAACACGTAACAGACAAGTTTGTGAATTAAATCAATTATTTGCAAACAAACGTTCATTTCGTTTATTAAAAGATTTGTAAACAAAATAGCCACGTTCCTAATTTCTTTTTGACATTTTGAGTTAATTAACAAAATAAGTTTCTGCCTATTTGGCCTTTTCCAATAATATTTTTTGATTTATTATTTTCCAAACTCCGAGTATATAGGATCTTCTAACATAAAATGTAACTCGTCTTTTAGGATATTTACAAAATTTACATTTTCTCTCATTTACCGGAATTCTTCTAGGTTTATTACAACGTCCTGCTTCTATTTCTAGTCTGTGCGAGGATACTCTTAATTTTGTCATGGCAATTCTAAATTTTACAAATATTAAGATAAGGTTGAAACTTAAAAACACATATACAGTTATAAAAGCGTGCTCTGCTTGAATCAGCTAGTCTACTATTCCAAGTTTGGATAAAGTTGTCTGTTTAACAACATACAGAAACAATTATGGATTACAGACCGTTTGGGCTAACCACGCATCATTGAAACCCATAATGCCTAATATATTTCTAATTAAAGATGCCCAATTGTTTATGTTGGGTTGAGCATTTATATCATTTAATATCAAAATATATATTTCTTTTTACATATTTATTTTCATTACTTTGTAATATTTTAACCCAGTATTTTATAATATTAAAATGACGATGACATAACATAGACTTTCTACCCAGTTCTCCATATATAAAATCGTTTTGTGTTGCTTTCTTTACTCCCAATAACCTTTTACAAAATTGCATATGTACTCTTTCAATGGCAGAAACCCCCAAACTTCAGATCCATAGTTCAAAATGGGTGTAATCAGCGTATCAAACAAATCTAGCCTATATTCAACCGATAAAACCGTAAATTTGTAAAGACATTTATTCATTTTAAAAATTGCTTCAAAGCTTGGCCTGCAAGTGTTGCCTGAGCATCAGAAAAAGAACCACCAGTTGTAAACTAGATAACTAAAAATGTTTACTATATCTAATGCATTTTCTTTATAATAAAAGATTAGACCTCTCGGTAATGAACCACCTTTTTTTAATACCATTATCTTTGTTTTTGAACCATTACAACAAGTTTCCATCTATCACAGTATTCTGAAAGTAAATTTAAGCTATTTTGTAATTCTTCACTACTATTTGCAAAAATTACAATATCATCAGCATATAATATAAGGAATACTTTAAACATGTTTACATCAATACCTTCAATACCATTATTCATAAATGTTTCTTCAATGAAAGGAGACAAACATTCACCTTGTCTAACCCCTAGCATACAACTCTATTCTTCACTCAACAATTTACAATACTTAACTCTTGATTTCACAGACTGGTACATATAATGAATAATATTAAACATTTTACTCCGAATTCCCAGTTTAATCATTTTAAACCATAGGTTTTCTTGAACTACATAATCAAAAGCTTTTGTAAAATCAACAAACGCACAATAAAGTTGTTTACCTGTATTTATAAAATGAGCCATGCAAGACAAACAGATTACTGTACCCATATTTGACCTAAAACCAGCTTGCGCATCAGTATAATTTTCAGCCCATCTTGTGAGTCTGTTATTTAAAATTCTTGAAAACAATTTACCCAAAGTACTTAATAAGGTAATACCACGATAATTGTCTACAATGTTAATTTTTGTGCAAAGGTATAACATGACCCTCTGACCAGCTGTCAGGAATATATCCTAATTCAATGTATTGAACAATTCACGTAATACCGGTGATAAAATATGCTTACTATGTATAAAAAATTACCATCAACAATCGCATCTTACAATCGATTATCGCATCTTACCATCGCATCTTACCATCGACCATCGCATCTTACCGTCGACCATCGCATCTTACCATCGAATCTTACCATCGACCATCGCATCTTATCATCGACAATGGCATCTTACCATCGACCATCGCATCTTACCATCGAATCTTACCATCGACCATCGCATCCTACCATCGACCATCGACTTATGACACACATGCTACGGCCGCTCTTGGTATCGAACTTGGCCAAGTTTCCATTCCCGAATATTGCAAACAAGAGTTTTTTGGGCGAGTGAGGAGTGCATACATTGGAGGAACACATGAAACATAATTATATAAAGGAAAGCGGACACATTTCACAATCAACTTTTTAAATGACACTAACTGATTATAACTATGCATACAACATGCAGTGCCTCACTTTTTAAGGTCAAGCATCCTTATATTTTACTAGTTGTCTGAGGGCCTAAGGAAACATTAAGAGCATTGTGGGGGCAGTGGCGGTCTGGAATGTATCTAGTCAAAACACATACAGGGTATAGATCCAGGTTTTAACAAGGATGTCCGCAATACGAGGTTGGTGAGTGTTTTTTTGAGGATGTTTATAGGCGCGCGCCCTGCCACCCTTTCTCTCCCCACTGAAACCTACTCAAACCCAAACACAGAAGGGTGACACTGCCAAGTTTGATGTACTTCTGAATTCCGAATTTTGAAGTTAATAGATTGCACGCGTCTATAGGTGAGCTATAATTACGTAATAAGGACAAACAAATAAATATGTGTGTTTAGGCAGGGCTCTATATTTCAATTTTCATCCCATGATTAGGGTTACATGTCAGAAAATAGTAGGTAGGATAGGTACGGATTTATTTAATATATATTATATATATATATATATATATATATCGGAATATATATATCGGAACAAAGCATTTTAAACCCATAATAGCCTTTTCTGGTAAATTAAAAAAAAAGCTAGGTTTCACCAGAAAAATCCCAGGTAGCGTCGGGTTACCCTAAACACACATAACCTTTTGCAAGGCCTAAAAAAAGAAATATAAAAAGATCGGACAGGGAAAGTAGCATTCAAGGAGGTCAGTCAACCACAAAACACAGAAACAAACACGAAAACAGACAAACAAGAAGGCAAAAGCAATAATAAATGCAAACGACATCACAAACACAAAAGGGTTGACAATAGGGCTACCGCCTTGGAACGGTCAGTGGCAAAGTAGGCCAATGGGGGTTTAACCCGGTTCTAGGGTGCACCAAACCTCACACTTACCATACTGTCATCCCATTAAAACAGGACAAGTTGAACGCTCATATAAAATTAATTAGAATTGAACTAAGCAGTTTGTTCACCCACAACGTGGTTGAATAGTTTTCATTACACTCGTCTTAACATATTTATCAATTTAATATTTAATAAAATTGTCTCATTGATAAACCTGAGATTATATTGAGAGAGGGAGGGGAAGAGAGAGGAGAGAGGGATGTCGATAAAATGAAGAAGATGCCTAATGGGCATTACGACTGATGCGGTGGTCGATGGTAAGATGCGATGGTCGATGGTGTACTTTATACAGGTAAATGATATCGTTAGCTATTGTAACTTCTACAGATTCATTATCAACAGCTGTCGTCTGTAACACAGAAAGGGACACTATCAACAGGTAGTGTCTGTGACATCCACACGTACACTATCAACAGCTGGCGTCTGTGACATCCAAATGGACACTAGCAACAGCTGGCGTCTTTGGCATCTATTACATGGACACTATTAACAGCTATTGTTTGTAAACGTTCGCATTGTCATTTTCAACAGCTAGCGTCTGCAATATCCACAATGACACTTTCAACAGCTGGCGTCTGTTACATCCACAGGGACACTATCAAAAGTTGACGTCTCTTACATCCTCTAGGACACTATCAACAGATGTGTGTAACAACCACAGGGACACTTTCAACAGCTGGCGTCTGTGACATTCACAGGGACACACAATCAACGTATTGTGTCTGTAATGTTACAGCCTCTCCATAGTTTATGTAATCTGTCAACAACTATAGTCTGTAACATCTACAGGGACACTTTTAACAACGTATGGCATACAAGCGACACTATCAACAACGCTTGGCTGTAACATCCATAATTTATGTAATTTGTACATAACTACAACTGTAGTCTGTAACATCTACACTATCATCCACTGACGTATGATACATACACAGAGACACTGTTAACAGCTCGCATCTATACTGTCCGTATGCACACTATAAACAGCTAGTGTCTTTAACATCCAAATGGGCACTATCAACAGTTAGCATCTTAACATCCATAGGGACACTTTCAACGGCTAGCGTCTGTCACATACTCGGGGACACTATCAATAGCTGGCATTTGTAACATCCCCAGGGACACTACCAAACACTAACGTATGTAACATCCCCAGGGACACTACCAAACACTAACGTATGTAACATCCCCAGGGACACTACCAAACACTAACGTATGTAACATCCCCAGGGACACTACCAAACACTAACGTATGTAACAGCCATAGGGACACTATTACCAACTGACGTATGTAACATACACAGGGACAATTTAGGGACACTATCAGCAGCTAGCATATGTACTGTCCTGATAGACACTGTCAACAGCTAGCGTCTTAACAACCACAGGGACAACAGCAAGCGTAAGTACTATCCGCAAGGGCAAAATCAACAGCTAGCGTTAGTACTGTCCTAATGGACAATATTACTGTCCGTATATACATCTTTTTGTTCAGTATAAAAGTAATGACTAAATGCTTTCCAATAGTATATATGAATCGTGACCGCGTATATGTGAATATAGTAACCCAGTTGATAACACGTTGGACCCTAACTTCTCCGTGGCCGAGTGGTTAACGACGTTAAGTTGTAAACCGTCTCGCCTCTACCCGCTCGAATTCCACTGGGAGCTCGACTTGTGAGGAAGTGTCGATTCTTACGGATGGCGGGAGGTGTACAGTACTGGTTCTACCCAGGAAAAGTGTGTGGTCTGCTTCCACCACAAAAAAAAACCCGACCGTCATATATAACCTGACATGTGTTGGTTTTAACCACATACAAACAAACAAACTAACTGACGCTACTGTGTAACTGGCTGTGCATTTACGCAAGACACATACCGTCCAGTGAATCGGAGTATGACCATCCCGTGTATCAGTATGGCCGTCCCGTGTATCGGAGTTTTTCAGTCGGGCACGTCAAAGAACTAGAGGAATCTATTCGATACTAAGAGCAGGGCACGGTTCCCGGATTCCTATGTATTCTGCCACTCATATTCGATAATAATCTACATGGTCATACTAGGGCATGTCTCCCGGATTCCTATGTATAATTCTCTAACTTATACAATCTGTTAATGAGCCGTTAACAACAATTCAATGAATTCTGTGGTATGCAATAGCTAGCATGTTTTCGTGTGAAATTGTTCTGCCATATGCGACATTATAAATTATAGGATTTGTTGTTTAAGTCGAGAATGTCAGAAATGTTCAAATAAAAGTCAAACTGGCTTCCATTTCGTTTGCATTGAATCGGCATGTAAACGTCGGCAGATTAGGTTCTATGAGACTGTTCTATTCAAGCTAAAGAAAAATATATACGAGGGTTAACTATATTCAAATACATCATATATCATATATGAATATATGGCTTTGACGTTAATTGCATACGGTAATGTCTGTGGTTCGTGTTTTGACATATACAGTATCGGTGATTGTCGGTTAGTTATACCTATTGTCTTCTGAGTTCATTTCTTTTATCTGTTTGTGTAGTTTTAAAATGTAAAGATGTACGGTTGCAATATAGGGAAACAAACCAAAACCAAGAATGAATTCGACGGCGCGCCATCGCAAATACCCACGTTTTCAGGTCAATTCCCTATATGTCATTGTTTTGATTGTTCTTTGATACTCAAATCAGAAATAGTATTATTTATGCGTTGTGTCTACATGTATGACATTGTAAATGAATAAAAAATGAACTTTTGAACCTTATCCCAGAGTCCCATGGTGACTTTGGAGCAAATTATACCGATATTCTCAAAATTGTTTGATTTGCTTTGTATTTTCATAGGAGTATACTTGTATTTTGCCAAGTTTAAAAATAACAACATAGAAAAACGACATTGCAATGAACTGGTCAAACCCCAATACCCCCCCCCCCTCACACACACACACACACTCACACACACACACATTCGCCCACCGCCCCACACACACACCACACAAAGGAGAAAAATATATTATTATACACTGTAATCCCTTCATCAATATGTTCGTTTGAGACATAATAACAAAATAATTTGAACCCACACACACCACCACCACCCACTCCATCCACCCCAACCCCAGGGAAGACTATTAAATAAGCTGCGTATCTCTTTCATAGACGATTATTTATGGGAATTAATGTGCAAAGGTAAGGAAAATGACACTTTAATAGCAGTATATAGTTGGGTACCAAGGCAGTTTCCCCTCGCGACAACTGAATTTTTGTCCACAGTTTCTGTATGGTTTTATACTGGAAACGGTGGATATCTTTATTTTAACTTAAACATGGAGGAAAGTTTCTCTTTTTGCTCAGTATACTAATGAATCAGCTAAAAGCGGTAAGAGGATCTAAAAATGAACAGAATGGAATTCCAGAAGAACTAAAAATAAACGCCATCTTCGGGATGGTTAAAATTCTGTACTATTTTTCTTTTTGCTCAGGATACTAATAAATCAGCTAAAAGCGGTAAGAAGATCTAAAAATGAACAGAATGGAATTCCAGTAGAGCTAAAAAATAAACGCCATCTTCGGGATGGTTAAAATTCTTACTATTGATTTTATGAATATTGAGTTTTGCTCAAACCGGGGCTAATGGGCGTGAACAAATTTAGCAAGCATATTTCACTTCCGTTAAAAATCAAACCGAGACTGCAATATTTCGTATTTATCGTGTTCGGCCGTTTCCAAAGGTCCACTCTCATACTCTACTATGTTATAAACGCAATCGTGAACGCTAATCCCGTCATTTTTCGGGATCCACCCTCGAGTGCATCACAGAGCTTCGATATGTTCAAAATCATGACATTTTGATCGCCGGAAGGTAACGGCCCAGAAAATAGTGCACTATTGCTATGTATACAATATGGCCGCTTACCACACGTGTTAATGTATAATTTACGTTGAGTGTTTGTTTTTTACAATGCAGATGAAGGTTTTATCACTGCTTTCATGTAAACAAACTATTCAGATTGCACGACGTCTTGAAATTTCTTAGTCATATCTTAGTGCATCTGTAACAGGTACAATCTCATTAAAATCATATCCTTATTACGCTTTGATACTCTACATGATCTGATCCAACTCCTTGTTACGTCAGATCGTCCTTTCATTTAATCAATGAAATCGTTCGTTCATGAAGTTCGAGTGAAATGAACTAAAGAAAATCCACTTAAAACACATGATGATTTTAATGAGATTGTAACAGGTTTGCACCACATACAGAAACATGCCTGCTCTTGTCATAACCTAAATATAGCTGGCGCCAAAACCATTGTACTATTACTATTATTATTATTATTAATAATACAGCAGGTTATTCATTTACAGCTACATCTTGTATACATTTTGAACCCCCATCCATCCCCCACCCCATCCACAACCACATACACCCACCCACCTCACACACCCAAATGAACAATTGCAGTTCTTTGTAGTAATACTTAATTATTAATTGTAGTAATCAATAATTAATAAGGGTTAATAATAATTAATTAACAATTATCATGGCTGTCAACATGTCATTTACCTTAGTAATAAAATATACATTGTTGTTAGTATGTATAGGATAGAGCATGAGTTTTGCACGTCTACGGACAGATAATGCACGAGCGTTAGCATAGTGTGTATTTAGGCTATTGTGGTATAAACATGTATTGTACCACAATAGCCTAAATACACACTATGCATCGTGTAATATCCGAGGATATACACTGCATATGTTAGTTATTGTGGTACAAATACAATAGAGCATGCGTCTTGCACGTGTACGGTCGATAATGCACTCGCTTACGCTCGTGCATTATCTCCCCGTACACGTGCAAAACTCATTCTCTATTCTATACATATAAACTAATTTCAATATCCCAAACCCACCTGACAAGACAGCGTGTTCATTTCTGAGGCCATCTGCATTTTGACATATCAAACAAGGTGCTCAGGGTGCCGAGACCACGTGACTTTTTGACGGCAAAAAAGATAAACAAAACTCTAGATTCAGGTATTTGCTTCAAAACTTCCTCAATATTTAACGAATTTTGATCAACTAAAGCGCACACTATGATCATTGCTACCGTTTTGCTTTATATAAATGTAAAAGGCAACTTCGTGTCGCTAGATGAAACGTTTATTAAAGTTCTTTACACCGAAATGTGCCTGTCTGATTAAAAACATGTTCTTTCTTTAAACAAAATTATATCGAAGTGAAATTCTGTTTAAAATGTAGAAAGGTTCATATACCGCCGACATGATTTTATTTTCAACGACGTTTCTCCTTAGGACAGTCAAGTACTGGAATAAACGTGTTCTTTAAGCAGACAGGCACCCTTAGGTAAGGAATTGGACAGTTTTTCATCCTCAGTACGAGATCATCTTGGTTCAGCTTGTTCAGAATAGCGTTTTGTTTCGTTATAAGAAATGTTATAAGACTTTTTTATAATATATAAAACGCACAATTTGACAAACGTGAAAATATGATGGCTATGCTTGTGTGAATTTCCCAGATACCATCATGCCGCCAAATACAATCTATCGCTAGAAAAGTGAGCGCAGAAAGTCATTTTGGGTGTTAAACAGCAGATGACATTTTTCAAAGTCTTTTCCACGTTACGTTCGTAGAAGGCCAATAGCAGTTTACTGACAATTATATCCACATAATCCCACCAGAGAGGAAATATGAAATTTACACGAAAACCAGTTGAGACAATGTGCTTGACCAAAACCACCTTTCTCACAACTTATCCAAAACCATATCTGAAGAATTAGCCTACATGAAGACTGTTTGGAACAATGTCAAGTGAATCAGTCTCTGGTTGCAGAGACAGATATAGTCTTTTCTGCCAACTGTTCTTGAAAAAAACTGGAAGTGTGTGTGATGCTTCAAGCGTCAACTTTACATGCAAAACAACATCATGCTATTAAATGCATTTTACTGACGAAAAAAGACTATTCAGAATATATCGTTTGTCGACAGATGCTATGCTTTTTAAAATAAAAGCAAGAAAAATATTTCGTAAATAAACTGACTAACTTCATGAATCATTGAAAATGTGCAAATAAAATGATTGAAAAATAATTGAAAAATAAAACATATGTAGCTCCAATGTGTTAATTTCCTAAATGCTTTGATAGCCAGACAATATGTGTATGGTCTAAATAAAAATCTCGACATATGCATCAGGATGCATTGTTGAATTTTCTCAATATAATATCTGTTTGCAGGAAAGGCCTTATATGCTGAAAGGAAAAAGAAACGCAGGGTGCGTATTTCCGCTATATATTGTATGTTTATCATGCTACTGCTAATCGAATGGTACAGGGCGACATTAGGCCTGTCCTTTTAGAAAGAAGATTTAAACAGCACTGAATACACCAATGGTTACCCCTTTAAAGTTTCATTATCGTCAGAATGCGCATTTAGCTCAAGCAGGTGAGCAAACCTAGGCTTTAAATGTTGCAATCACTTAACATTAAATACAGTACTGAACTGGCTCAATTTTTCAAAGAGGAACTTCAGCATTTATGAATTTCTTGTTACAACGTGTACTGTGATTAAAACGTCTACAACATCACAGTTGTGTCCTTTCTCTAACTAACTGCACTTTTTTTTAACAAAACATCTTGGGATTTCCTTGGAATATATATGGAATTAAGTGTGCAGTATATGCAATATATAGCGGAAATACGCACCCTGCGTTTCTTTTTCCTTTCAGTATAATTTACATTATATTTATAGGCCAGTAATTATAGCCGAAAATAAAAGTCAAGGTCAAAATTCCAACAGAAAGTATTTTAGGATTTTTGAGAATCACTGACATGTAATGAGTTTCAGAAAAAAACTCCTCAAGATAAAGATGATGGGAAATGCTAAATTTTGGGGTAAAAGTTGCGTTTTTAAGAGAAAATCTCCAGAAACTGGAATAATTTTATAAAAAATCATTTGAGCAAATAAGAATGATTTAATTGTGCGAAAAATAGGGTTTTCTGTTGAAATAAGGAAAACGGATTTATGTTTTGACAGAGAGCCGGGGCGTTTGGTACTCTCAGTACTCTGACAAGGCTAAGCAGACGAGTATGCACTCTTAATGTCTGTGAAGCTGGCCAATCACCAATTCGGGGACCAATATCCCTTGTCATGGATATCCCTCTAGGGAGGTATTGAAGACAGACGCCATTTTTCTGCGAGAGAGTCCTTTTTCTTCCTGCCTTTTACTCTATATTGCATTATTGTTAATCTATTTCATTCTTGAACTAATTGCATATTACGCCTTACATCGTCTTCGATTGAAGGTATTACCTGGTTCTACACAAACTAATCGATTTATCGAGTATTTATGCGAAGTATACGAGCTTGTGTTCGCCAGACAAAAGAACGTATACATAAATTAAACAGTATTAGCAGTATATATATATTCAAACAGTATGGTAACACTAAGCTACAAATTAGGGCGTCTGAATTAGTTGGTTCTAATTGGGGATACTAGTATACCTTTTTATCATATGTACACTTTCTCAGACTTATTAGCACATTGTAAATAACTTTTCACAATTGGTCTAATTTTGGAATTATCTCAGACAGCGGCTTACCGCGGCTAATTGGCTAATTATAGCACAGCAGTTCGCACTGTGTTAGCCATCACCCAGTGTGTATGCATGACTAATTGAACATGAATGTGTTATTAATAGGCCATTCTTTCATTCAACGTTTATCTAATTGGACTACACCACTGGGGTTACAAAACCTTAATTTGAATGATCGGTTAAAGGTACACTGGCTGGGAATTGGGGGTGCTGTGATCTCCGACCAACATTTGCCTAAGAGCGTGTGGAATAAACGTGATAGTATACCGGTCTTTTTACATTCCAAAATAGTTTTTTTTTAGATATTGGTAGCAATGGCCTCTGTAGTCCGGTTGTATATCCAGAGACATTAGTGACATCTATCTGCTCCCTTGCAAAGAAATGCATTGAAGAGGGAGCGGAAATTGTTTTAATTTCAGAAATCCTTCCACGCTGTAGATGTGAAGATTTTATAACGACCGTGTGGCCTTGACAAATTCGCTGTTTTAGGAAGCTCTGCAAACCAGTAATTGTATACACTTCTAGTTTCACTCTGGGAGAAACTTCTCTTCTCGTTTCCTCGCATAATTTATTCATTTTGATGGTGTACACAACAAGGAACCTTCTGGCATGCGTTACTATTTCAGATCAGTCAGGGGAGACATCCTTTCTGCGAAGAAAAGGTTAAAATTATCCACTTCTAACTAATAAGTGAAGTTGTATCTCAGAATTATATATTTCGCATTAACGCGTTTCCCAAGATATTTTAGTTGCTCGGTCCAGTTAGTATGGAATCTAATCAATTGTTGTTTTACACGATATAGTGTGACACGAAGTGTGTTGAATATTAAATATTTGTAATGTATATGTAATTGTCTATATATGTACATCATAATGTCCAAGCCAACCCTTTTTCCCTAACCTCCCCACTATCCACCTTCATTGTGTGCGTCTGTCGTTGCTTGCAAAAGCGGACATATACGTGCCTTCTGATACCTCAACGCCCTGTTTTTCTGTCTGCAAACGTCCTTGAAATGTATATCATTTTTCTTACCTAGTCATTTAATTGTATCTTATGCTAGTCACGTGTGTGTATTTATGTTCATCCAACTTATTGTCAATACCGTTTATAAAGTTGTATAATTTTGATATATGAGTTACACTTTCAATACAAAGTAAAATAAATTCCGTCTGACTTTCCAAGTAAGTCAAGTCAGACAGACAAGTACAAAACTATACTATAGTTCTTAGTGCCTTGCTTTCCACTTTGACAATAATGAACTCAGGTTACCTGCACTTTGTATGGCCGAAAACGAAACATAAATGCTCTTCCAAATGCATCTCTATGTAAATCAAGGTTTTATAGATGGATATGAGGTTAATAATATGAGATTTTGGGGCAAAACTTGGAAAAAATGAATAAAATCGTTGATTTCTGTAATACATTTGGTGTTACTAGGCTATAAATGAAAAATACTAAATGAGCTATAAACAATTAGTTTCTTACTGTTTTGCACAGAGAAAGGTACAGAGATGTCCTAGAAAAAAGTCTTTTGAATACGACGATCTGAAATACTTAATTTTTGGGTCTAAAAATGTGTTTTTCATAAAACAAAATGCTGAAAACAGGAATCATTTTGTAATAAGATGTTTGAGCATAAACTAATCTAATAGAAGTGATAAAATGGTGCACAATTATATATACACTGTTTCATTGTATCGTAAGTTAATGTGAAAGTTCACATTGTAAGATTTTGGGGCAAAAATGTTGAAAAAAATGAATAAAATCGTTGATTTCTGTAATACATTCGTAGTACAGTGGCCCGTTTTATGGAACATCTTACGACGATTTTGCTCTTAAGACAAATTATTTAATTTATTGCTATAAAAAAGTTCATAAGCATGTTTTTAACTATACATATATTGTTCATTCAATATTTACACCCTTAATTGTTTGCTTGAAATACTTTTAAGAACAATGATGGAAGGTATTTTATTTTGACCTGAAACTACAGCATAGTATATTCATTTTAAAGTGAGGAAACCTTCTTCCAAACCCATCTTCATGTGAAACACGGAATCAGAGATCGATAAGACGCTAATTAAATTAAAACAATTGTCCTTCATCAAAAAATCACTGAAAAAGAATCACAAATAAGTATTTCAACAAATATAATTGAAGTGAAAAAATGGTGTATAAAACATACATTACATACGAGAGGTGTTCAACTTATAAATGAACACTTTTGTTTAAGATGGGTTTTTTCAGCGGAAGTGATTGTCATAAAAAATACATGATTTAATGATGTGAAACTGTCATTTAGAACGTATGCATTTAAAAATAATATCCAATTTCACGCGGTTCTTTTTAAATTACATTTTGAAGAAGGTGTACACTATTTTCTAATTTTAAACCTATATGTTGCTGTTGCCGTGGAGTTTTACCTTAAACCAAATAATTGCACTAAATGCATATCATAATTGTTTAAACCTGTGTTTATAATTTAAATATGATCGTATGTTTTATTTTAAGACAAAAATATAGATGCTGATTAAAAGCTCGACTTTTTATCGCAATATTAAAACATTGACAGATAATAGGAAAATGTGCTCGTATGTTACTGATAATTTTATAAATTAACCAAAATAACTATTTTATTCATATTTTGTGATATAAAAACATGTACATTGTTGATGTATATCATATGTGTATATCATATACCTTATAAAGATATCTTTGGTAAAAAAAAATATTATTTTTATCATTATTTGCAAATGTGTCTAAAACGCCCCTAAATTTTAAGTTATATATTTTTCTATCTTTTCTTTTGAGAAACTTATGAACCTTGTTTTTTATAGCGGAGGAAGTCACAAAAATGCCTGCAGTTAATGTTTTGAACTAGAAGCTTTCATAAATTTAGTCATTTTCATAGTTGAATTTCATGTTAATTTTCGCTAAAATCTTGAAAATCGACAAATTAAAAAAAAAAGCATATTACACTTGCTACGTTTAGGCATGGACATAACGGTTTATTATAACCTTTAACGATATTTTAAAAGCATTTGTGTTAAAATTTGTATTACAGTTATTTTTATAATTGACGATTTTTGCTTCAAAATGTCATTCTCTACCCATTTTCAAAAATGCGGATGCAGCAACATTAGGAAGTACATAATAGTGCATGTCATAATGTTTCATATCGAAGGAATCATTAGACTTGACATTACAATCAACATATTCGGCGAGAATTTTAAGATAGTTGATTCAGTTACACAATAAAAGTGTTCAAATATAAGTTGAACACCTCTCGTATGTATGATAATATCAGAACTTAGAAGTGAATAAGATGCTCAGATTGCGAGGTCAGGGTCAAAACGTGGAACAGAAATGGAGAAAAAACACCAATGTTTGTGTGATACAATCAAATTACTGGGCTTTAATAATGAAGTATGAACTAAAAGAGACATTTGTAAAAAATACTCGGTCTACATTTGGAATCACACCTATGTGTTTCGATGAAAATCTTAACACTGTGTTATCCGGAAGTCAACGGGACAGAAAATAGTTCACTGTTGCTGTATTCTAAACAGTATGGCCGTTAGTCACACGTGTAAAATGTAAGATCTGCATTGCATGTTTGTTACTACAATAAAGATGAAGGTTATATCAGTAATTCCATGTAAATAAAATATATATAGATCTATCGGCCAAATGACATTGTAAAACTTATGATAACTTTGGGTTTGACTTTTAATGGCTTTTGGAAGGAATCTGCTGGGGTCTAGGGCGCCGCCATATTTGTATGACATGGCCAGTATGGATTCTTTCTACATAAATTCGAAATATGATTCTATGGAATTTATCGAGCTGTTGCGAATGCTAAGAGATCATTTCTAACGGCAATGAGCAACGATGTGTCAGTACCCAAGGTGAATGGAAATGCCTTTTTTATGCGAAACAATGCAATTTTAATCAACATTCGCTGAAAACCAGAATCGTTTTTAAAATCATTTTAGCTTAAACAAAAAATACAATGATGTTCAAAAATGTTTCACTATTCAATGTACATAATTATATCAAAGTTTTTCATTGTATTTGAAATTAAGAATGATCACATATAAGTTGAACACCTCTCGTATGTATGATAATATCAGAACCGTGATTATTTTTGACGACATGCTTAACAATTGCATAGAATCAACATTTTCATACACAAAGTACTTGGTTATAAACTAAACAAGTGTAGAAAGATCATTTTCTTGTATCAGTTTGGCGCATTATAAGTGTTGCGCATGTGCACTACTGTGTCAGAAATAAGTCCACACACATACGAGGCTTCATGATTTGGGTAAAAAAAAAAAGCAAAATATACATGAACCGATTTTCAAAAATTATTTGAGCAGTATAAACAATATTTTGGGAGTTATGACATTTTGCCATATATATGTACTCGCCAAGTTTCATTATTTCCAGATTGAATTAGATACACACATTGCGGACATGTTGAAAACAAGTATACTCAAACATTGATAATTTTTGTAATTGATAGGGATAGTGGACTAGAAGAGTTTCATGTGTCTAGATTAAATTATATTTTTACTTTTTTTGTAATGGATAAAAGGATGCATGTTTGAATAATTAAATGTCCTAACCCCTGTGATGCTATAAACTGTTTTGTTATGCGTAAAACATAACATTTTTTCAATTGAGTAGAACAGTAATTGAGTGTATCAATAATTTGCACGTCACAGATGCTATTTGTATTTGTAACCCTGAATGAAATGGGGTTAACATTCATATTAGGTTATATTGGGAATGCAATTTCAGATGGATATGCCATGAAGGGTGAAAGTTCCCATCAGACATGCCACCGCAAAGGAGCGAACCCATGCGGGGCAGAGTATTTGAGATGTAGGATGAAGTTTCCCCATCATGCATGCCTCGGGAGCGAACCAATTGGGGCAGAGGCCTGTGGCTCCAAAGCCATGGCCATATCCAATGGGTTAGCGAGGCCTCTTGTTTGTAATCAAGCTTGTATACATGTGTAAATACATGTATATAGCTTTTTATAGAGTGCAAGGCGTTTAGTCCAAAACACAAAGTTTATATTAACGTACAAAGTAATTTTGGAAAATTAATAATAGTGATGGATATGCATGTTTTACAAGTGTAGTAATATTAGTGCTACAGCTGAAAACACCAGTTGTGCAAAGTTTGTACCAAACATTTTCGTACAAGGGATGTCTGATAGTTAGCTAAATCTATGGATTATTCCACTAGTAACACACTAGTCTTCCATCACAATCATCATCTTTTAAATAACATATACCTTGGTGTTTTCAACAAATAATTGCTTCTCGGAAGTGTGGGCATTGCATATTAATGAAAGCTTATATACATTATGAACAACCAAAACAATGTATTCAGGGTGTACATTTATAGCATTGAATGTGTAACAGGTTTTTGTAGAAAGCATGGAATCTCATGTATGCAGTGCCAAAATGTAAGCTCTATGAATTCTATAGAAATTGAGATTCATTTAAATTAAATTTTTAGTTATTTGATCACTCTTTTCTTACATTAACAAGCAATAATATTAGGTGATGTGAACAAAAGCTCCTACAACTTCGACATGAGTATCGCTCAAAAGTTACTTTGAACGTGTTTTTAAAACTTATCATACAGTGTCCGGTGATCTTTTTCATTAAAATGTAATTATCACACCCAAAGATAAAACATATTGCACCATTTTAATATAAGTTTCCATATATGCTATTTAAATGATTATAAACCCTGTTGTAATGATTGCTTGAACAATATTTCCATGCATATATAGGATAAAATCACTTCAAGTAGATTATGTATATTCAAAATACATCTTAACAATGATTCCTGTTTACAACATTTTTTTATGAAAAGACATTTTGCCATCCGAACATAATGCATTTTTCAACAGTATACGCCTGATGACTTTTTGGGGGCACATCCTTACATCTTGCTCTATGGAAAACCATTATAGATTATCATTTTATAAGTCACTGACCTACTTCTTTAGCTTAAAGGCCTGTACTACGACTGTATTACAGAAATCAACGATTTTATTTATTTTTTTCAATATTTTACCCCAAAAGCTCACAATGTCAACTTTAACATTAACTTATGATACATTGAAACATTTGTATATATAATTGTGCACCATTTGATCACTTCCATTAGATAAGTTTGTTCAAACATCTTATTACAAAATGATTCCTCTTTTCAGCGATTTTTTATGAAAAACACATTTTTAGACCCAAAAATAATGTAATTTATATCGTCGTACGCTAAAGGTCTTTTTTCTGTACCTTTCACTGTGCAAAACAGTAAGAAACTAAGTTTTTACAACTCATTTAGTATATTTTTTAATTTATAGCCTATCAACACCAAATGTATTACAGAAATCAATGATTTTATTCATTTTTTCCAAGTTTTGCCCCAAAATCTCATATTATTAACCCAATATCCATCTATAAAACCGTTATTTACACGGATATGTATTTGGAAGAGCATTTCCTTACTGTTAGAAAATTCTAATTTGCTCAAATGATTTTTTATAAAATTATTCCAGTTTCCGGAGATTTTCTCTTAAAAACGCAACTTTTACCCCAAAATTTAGCATTTCCCACCATCTTTATCTTGAGGAGTTTTTTTCTGAAACTCATTACATGTCAGTGATTCTAAAAATCCTAAAATACTTTCTGTTGGAATTTGTTTGACCTTAAAACCTATAATTACTAGACTATTAGCGTCTCCCTGGCCGATTAGTTAACGACGTTACGTTGTAAACCGTTGCCTCTCACCGCTACGGGTTCGAATTTCACTGGGAGCTCGACTTGTAAATGAGTGGTTGGTCTGCCTCCACCAGAAAAAAAAGTCATATATAACTTACGTGTGTTTTGTTTATTGTTTCTATAAGTGAAGCTTTAAGAATCAATCATCTACGGAGTTGCTAACATGGTAAACAAGTTTGGACAGTTATCTACATTTATCTAGGAACCTTTATATTCGATTTCATTACAGTCATCACTTCATCTTTACTCATATCACTCAACAACTATGTTTGTAAAACAGCCTGTGTCTGGAATGTACATCGAAACCAAATGTAGCCTAAAGTTATCAGTTGTTGACGGTACCTTTCTGGGCTTAACCCAAGCTTTTCCAAGTATATTATTATGAATGCCATCAATGATGTGCGGTAGGCCATTAAGCTTACCAACAAAGGCGATAGCAGCAGGTTTGCCAAAGCTGACAACCCTGTGTCTGTACCAAGATCTGCAAGATGTATTAGTCCTCTTTGGCATTCTTTGAAAGGCATGTTTTCTTTCCTATTCCATGGAATGATAACATGCCTGTAATGTAATAAACAATGTATTGATTGAATCGAAGTTAATAGTCGTACCAACAGCTAAGGTAATGTGGCGACTTTCCAGCTTCAATTAGTGGAGGAAGACCCAGGTGCCCCTCCAGGCATTTTTCAGTGCACGGGCGGCGTGCCCTGAGTAGAATCATTGACGTTCTACAAGCCAGCTGGATAGCTTCCTCACATAAAGATTCCTGGCCCATGCAAGTGCTTTCAAGTCAAAATATCAAACCTCTCGGATTAATTAAACACAATAAATAGGCAGTAGGCAGAAGGTTCCAGTCCCTAACAAATAAGTCATCCAAGAGGCAATAATGATTGAAATGTTTACCATTGATTCAGTTATAACATCCTATCTAACCTAGAACGCGGTCTAACGTTGCATTTTCGGTTCTTGACATCGATCGATTACCGGTATTTCCTGTTGTCGATAACCGGTATTTCCTGTTGACCTCGATCGAAAATTCAACATTAGACGCTATATGATGCGTTCTAGGTTAGCCAGGGTATTAACAAAGGAAAACAAACCAAAAGATTTGCAACATATAAAAATAAGATTGTGCACATATACAAAACTTTCTAATGTGTGTTGTCTTTTGTTACTATCTATATCCTTTACTTCTCTTCTTTGTCATTGCTTTCAAATTTTACGAACCATCAAGAAAATGTGTTAAAGCTAAAAAAAAAAAAAAAAATTTCGTTGGAAGGTAATAGAGAATGATATGTTCGATTTAAATCTGGGAGGAGGTGAGAAAAAAAAACTGTCAAATTCCCAATGGAAAAATAAAACTTCTAATTCGGTTTTGTCTTTGGAGAGTTCGTAAAACGAACAGTCAGAAAATAATGGCAAATTTTGAACTGCAACTTGGAGCTAAATTAAAAGACCATGACTTTTGACATGGCGCAATATAAGTAGATAAATTTAAAATAAAATGAAAAACACCAGCCTTGATAGCCAAAACACTTGAAGAAATATAAAAGATCGGACAGGGAAAGTAGCATTCAAGGAGGACAGTCAACCACAAAACACAGAAACAAACATGCAAACAGACAAACAAGAAGGCAAAAGTAAAAATAAATGCAAACGACATCACAAACACAAAAGGGTTGACAATAGGGCTACCGCCTTAGAACGGTCAGTGGCAAAGTAGGCCACTGGGGGTTTAAACGGGTTCTAGGGTGCGCCAAACCTCACACTTATCCTACTGTCATCCCATTAAAACAGGACAGTGTAAATAAAGAAATCCCCGCCATGATCTAATCTCTAACCAACAAGGCAGCATCAATAGGCAATATAAGTAAAACACAAATATGCTCGTGTACATATAATACAAAAAACAATAGCCTAGAAAGCCACAATGAAGGTACTCAATGACTTGGCAGAAGCCAGAGCAACAAGAGAATAAACCATTAAGGGCACGACTAGAAAGATCATAGACAAACATCAAAATGGGCTTTAGGTAGGCGTCATCATAGGGTCCACAGCCTGTCCGGTCATCGGCTTAAAAAACAACAAGCAGGATGAGGGAAAAATCTAGGGTCATGCAGAAATTAAGACAAGACGCCCAAGAGGGCCTGTGGACGCTCTACTGGCTAAAACAGCTCTTATAGATTTAGATAGATATAACTAGATAAAGCTCTCTTCTCCTATAGATTTATCAAAGGAAAATATAGAATACAATATAGCATTTTTCAACAAATCGCCGACAAGAAATTTAAAATAAAAATGTCAAAGGGCCATAACTCAGTCAAAAATCAGCGAACTGGAACAAAAGCGTGATATGCACAACTAGACATCTTGGCGGGGCCAAATGTGACCCCAGGGTCACCATTTGAACAAACTTAGTAGAGGACCATAAGCTGATGCTACATGTAATTCATGAGAGCTCTGTGCCATGTGGTTCCTGAGAAGAAGATTTTTTCAGTTTTTCCCTATACAAGCCTATGTAAAACTGTGACCCCCGAGTGGGGCCAAATGTGACCCCTGGGTCATATTTGAACAAACTTGGTAGAGGACAACAAGCTTAAAGCAAATGCAAAATATTAAACCTCTGGCTCTTGCAGTTTCAGAGAAGAAGATTTTTTAAGTTTTCCCCTATACATGTCTATGTAAAACATGTGACCCTTGGGGCGGGGCCAAATGTGACCCGAGGGTCACCATTTGAACAAACTTGGTAAAGGACCATAAGCTTATTGTAAATGCAAAATAGCAAACCTCTGGCTGTTGTAGTTTCCGAGAAGAAGATTTTCCAAAAATAAAATCCTATATAAGTCTATGTAAAACTGTGACCCCCGGGGCGGGGACAAATTTGACTCCAGTGTCACCATATGAACAAACTTAGTAGAGGACCATAAGCTGATGCTACATGTAATACATGAGAGCTCTGTGCCTTGTGGTTTCAGAGAAGAAGATTTTTTAATGTTTTTTCCTATATGTCTCTATGAAAAACAAGCAAAACCTCAATATACAAACTTTGGACCCCCGGGGCACGGCCATTGTTGATCCCGGGGACTTTATTTGAACAAACTTGATAGCCTAGGCGTTGGCGATCATTTTAAAAGAAAAACTGTTGAAATTTGTCCAGCGGTTCTGGAGAAGAAGATTTTTTAAGGTTTCGACTATATATGGTAATGGCAGCCAACTTGGATGTAGCGCTGACCTAATTTTAACAAATTTAAAAAGCATTCATCTAAGGATCATCCATGTGAAGTTTGGTCAAAATTAGCCAAGTGGTTTCTGAGGAGAAGTCGTTTGAAGAAAAGTTAACGGACGACGGACGACAGACGACAGACGGACGACGGACGACAGACAACACACCATCCCATAAGCTCTGCTGGCCGTTGGCCAGTAGAGCTAAAAATAGCTAAGAATCATCTCCCACCACCCACACACCCCCATCTTCCCCTCCCAACGATCCCACGAAATACCAAAAACATTACTGAAAATGACTGTCTGTCTGTCTGTCTGTCTGTCGGAAAGACAACCAGACAGACAGAGAGAGATTTTACACGACAGAGAGATATCAAAACAGTAGGTACTTTTGGCATGGCGATGTCAAAATACATGAATATGAAATAAAGCACCAGCCTTGATGGCCAAAACCCTAGCATTGTTGACAAACAGGATGAGGGAAAGAGAAATGGGGTCATGCTTAACGAATACACTCTGAAAATAGGTAAGAAACACCTCCGCAAAATGACCAAAATCTATATATACTCAGCAAAAATAGAAAGTATCCACTTTGTTTTCCTTCAAAATCTGAGACTGAAGCATGCGATGGTTCTGACCTAACGACTGACGAAGAATCGAGCAAATTTGGGACGTCGTTTACGTCAGGATGACCCTATCCAAAGTGTTCAGGCAGGACCTTGCAGCAGCACTTGTCCGCGAATGGAACACATTACCTCAAAAATTCGTCAGTCGTTACGTCAGAACCATGCGACGTCGCATTCTTGCGTGTTTCTGGGTAACGCTGGACACACGAGATAGGCGAGGTTTTGAATATATTTCTGTGTATTTTCATCGACTTAGACTGCTGAATCTGTGCTATTGTCTTACCTTTACATTTGTTCAGTTTTGTGAATTTCGTTTTCACACCTGTGATTTTTTTTTTTATTATTCGGTATATTTCGATGAAATTTTGTGTGAACATCAAACAAAGATGTTATTAAATTCTTTCTTACTGTCTCCGATTTTGGAGGAAAACAAAGTGGATACTTTTTATTTTTGCTGAGTATATATAGCTAAGTCAAGAATTAGCTCCTTTTTATCAAGAGAGTCGCCTAAACTTTTCAGTCTTTCTGGTTATCCTTCATGTATTGTTGAACTGTGAACTGGTCATTCTGTACATTATCTGAAGCGCAACCAGATGGCTGCGAGTCAAAAATGATGAATGAAAGCACCATGTCTAATATAATAATAATAATAAATAACATAGAACGCGTCATATACGGACTAAAGTTGAATAGTCTAAGGTTTGAGTGGGGTAAGAAACCCATTTTAGTAGTGTAGATATTTACAAGGATATAGGGCATAATCCTGCTTTATTCCACGCGAGGAACAAAGTTTTTCCTCAAAAATTCATACCTGAAAATGATTCATTTGGCAGGTTTCCGTTGATCATGATCACTCAGGCGCTTTATATAATGGAATCACATGACTTAATTCATAACCGAATGCATAACGGAATGAATCGCATTACACTATATTTCGGTTTTACCCCTAAAAAGGGGAATAAAGCAGGAGTATATATAGAGCGACGATGTTTTTAAATAAGTGATTTCATGTAGCATTCGTGCCTTGCGAGGGAGAGTATGGCCCTGGAAAAGGGTTTTCTTTGGGAGCGTACTGCATTAGAAAATGGGGCTTGGTACTGTTTAGGGGAAGTGTCTTAAAATGGGCTATTACGGAATGAATCGCATTACACTGTACATTTCTTTTTCACCCCTAAAAAGTTTATTCCCCGGGGAATAAAGCAGGAGTATATATAGAGCGGCGATGTTTTGAAATAAGTGATTTCATGTAGCAATCGTGCCTTGCGAGGGAGAGTATGGCCCTGGAAAAGGGTTTTCTTTGGGGCCGTAATGCATTAGAAAATGGGGCTTGGTACTGTTTTGGGGAAGTGTCTTAAAATGGGCTATTACGGAATGAATCGTATTACACAACATTTCTTTTTTACCCCTAAAAAGTTTATTCCCCGGGGAATAAAGCAGGAGTAATATATAGAGCGGCGATGTTTTGAAATAAGTGATTTCATGTAGCATTCGTGCCTTGCGAGGGAGAGATTGGTCCTGAAAATGGGTTTTCTTTGGGGGCGTAATGCATTAGAAAATGGGTCTTGGTACTATTTTGGGGAAGTGTCTTCAAATGGGCTATGACGGAATGAATCGCATTACACTACATCTTCATTTTATCCCTAAAATGTTTATTCCCCGGGGAATAAAGCAGGAGTATATACAGAGCGGCGACGTTTTTAAACATGCGCTTTCTTGCCAGCGACAGAATAGCCCCGTAAAAATGGTTACATCTGCCCCTGCTTGACATGTGTACACAGTACACCTGCAATATAACACTTTCAATTATTGAACTAATTACAACACTGAGCATTTATTTCAAACACTGATTGTCCACTGCCCTGTAGGAGAAACACATGTGAAGGAAGCATTTCCTTTACTTTACTTTACTTTATTTCAAACTGCTTAATTTCACAAATCAGTGAACAGATAAAGCAAATTACAGCAATAACATACATGTATAAATACATAACACAATGACGGAACTAATAGGAAACGACTATTTACATATTATTAATGATAGTTGAGAAAAATAGTACATGAGTCAAAAAAATTACATTCACTTTTAACTATATTAATTTTTACATTTATTCAATTTTTAACAGTTCAGATACTTATTTTACAGAAAGTCATCTGTTTGGTATCATAATTTATATAGATTTAACAGTTTTATTTAGTCTGTTTTTATGTACTTAGATATTTATATATAGACATTTACCTATATATAACTGTTAATGGCTAATGTTGTAAAATTATATATGTAATAATACAATAGTGATTACATGTTATGAAAAGACAACAATTTAATAGTAGTTGAATAAACAACAACAACAAAACCTTAACTAGTGCTCATACTTGTAGATATTGAACAAATCGCCTGAAACACCTTTCCGAATATTGAAAGCTGTGTCTACGACGCTCAATAATATAAATAGTATACGACAAGACATTGAGCGCAGCCTTTAGTTGAAATAGGATCGAAACTTAACGAAATACACTAAAGACTGTGTTCTATTATCGGTATACTAATTATCAAATATATATTTTTTATCACAAATAAAAAGGTTGTATTGGTACATATATTTACACATATATTTACACTCAGAGTCGTTTTTTATTATTTAAATACATATACCAGAAATTATCAGTTTATCCCTTTAAAATAATCTGTTATTTTACTACAGAATACACTCAGTTTATTTATATTACATTTATTTTCATTTGTGAACAATTCTATGAATTTCGGCATGTTTGGTCGTGAGTAAAAATATTTGTTAATATACTTTTTTCTATCATTATGAAATAACGGGCATACTAAAACAAAATGAAACTCATCCCCAAGATCATTACATTGGGTGCATTTTCTGTCAGATGTTGGGATATTCCTCCATCTTCCGACCTCTATTGGTAACCTGTGATTTCTTGTTAAAAATGCTATAAGCTTCTTACAGTTTAAAACTGTTAATGCTTTAATATAAAAACTTTGTTTAAAACTAGTTTTCAAAAATGTGTAGATGTTTGTGTCCGAAGTACGACCAAGCTCGGAATGCCAATTTTGGATGAAGATATCTTTAAGTTTTTGGCTGAACGATTTAACGAACCACTTTCCATTTAAAAAGTCCTGGCTGTACCAAATTCCGGAAAAGCCAGACGTGCATAACATGTGTTTAATATTTTCTATCCAGGTAGACTTGACGAGATCCGAATAATGTAGTTCTCTTATCAAAATATATAATTTTGAAGAGAGTTTCGTTGTACTGTCACTACTGATATTTTCTATTAATCTTGTCCAGTAGGCAACTGTCCTCTTATTAATATCAATATATAACGGGGTAATGCCAAGTTCTCCATAAATCATGTATGATGGAGTAGTCTTTTTCATATTAAAGATATACTTGTAAAATTTTAGCTGTACTCTTTCTATTATATCTATTTTTCCACTACCCCACACTTCACTAGCGTACAAAAGTATAGGTTTTATAGTTTTTTCAAAAAGGTCAATTTGTATATCATACGGAAGTGATAATGATTTATCTTTCTCAGCAAAGAGAACATGGCTTTATTAGCTTGTTCTGAAATATACTTTTTTGCACTATTAAAGGAACCACTTCTAGAAAAGTATATACCTAAATATTTATATTCATCAACAATTTCTACGTTTTCGTTTCCTATTTTATATACAGTATTTCGTAATCTTCGCCCCTTACTGAAAATTAGTATTTTTGTTTTGTTTACATTAATATTGAGCTTCCACGTGTCGCAATAATCTTTAAATATATCAAGGGCAGTTTGAAGTCCGTGTTCGTTATCACTAAAAAGCACGGTATCGTCTGCATATAAAAGTATAAACAATTTTAAAAATATCTGGGTTTCATCTATTACAATGTCTCTATTAATGCCATCTACCCCTCTACTGTTAAGATAGACTTCAAGGTCATTCAAAAATAAACTAAATAAAAATGGGGAAAGATTTTCACCTTGTCTTACGCCGACATGACAGTTAAAATAGGGAGAATTCCGCTCATTCGTTACAACTTTTGATTTTATATTATTATACAAGTTATGTATAACTTTAAAGCATTTTCCATTTATGTTTTCATTTCTTAATTTCTGCCAAAGACCAATTCTCCAAACAGAGTCAAATGCTTGTTTAAAGTCTATAAAACAACAGAAAAACTTCTTTTTGTCTGATTGTACAATGTCTATTAAACATTTGAGAATAAATAAATTGTCAACAGTAGAAAAATTCTTTCGAAAACCAGCTTGTGTTTCATGTATAATACAATATTTCTCTGTATATTTAGTTAATCTAGTATTGAGAATACTCGTAAAAAGTTTTCCTAGGCAACTAAGCAATGATATTGGACGGTAATTTTCAGGAAGCTTAGGGTCTCCTTTGCTTTTGTAAATGGGCTTTATGAGTCCAATAGTCCAGCTCTCAGGAATGAAACCGTTGTCAAAAATAGTATTAAAAAGTTTCACGTACAATAATAACATAACATTTATAGTCGACTTTATTTGCTCATTGACAATATTATCGATGCCTGGGCATTTATTATTTTTTAAGCTTTTAACAGCAAATAGTATTTCTTCTGCAGCGATTGGTTCGTTAATTTCATTATTTATTTCATTAATAGTGTTATCGTCTATATTTACATCATGTGTTGCATTTTGTCCATTTTCATTGTCGTGTTCATTCTCATTTAATGATTTAAAAAAATTGTAAAAATCATCAAGAGACGCATTTGCTACCGATTGTTTATATTGCGTGTTTAAAAGGTTCCAATACTGTCTTGGGTTTGCATGTTTCAGCAATCTAAGTTTTTCTACTTTAGCTTGATTATAATTATTGTAAGACCTGCGTAATGTATCTTTATAATTTTTACTAACAGTTTTCAATAAATTCTTAAAAAAGGGCGTTCTGTATTTATTATAAGCCCTTCTTGTTTTATGCTATATATTTCTGTTTTTCTGACATATTTTGTCGAACCATGGCTTTTTGGGTTTAAAACTTGTTTCTTTCAAATAACTTTTATGAAATACCTCGCCAAAACTATCTCTCGAACAGTTCTCAAACAGCGTTCCTATATCCGTTACAATACTGTCTATATCATTTTGACTAACACTTTGCTCATGAATTGAACTATCCAATCTGCTTTCTATTTCAGCAACTTTTAATATGTCTAGTTTTTCAATAAATAAGTCTGATTTCATAGAGTCCCATAATTTAGTTTTATGAAGTTCGTTATTGTTTATGGACTTGTTTTCTCTCACATCGTTATATTTAGCTTTGATGACAATGTTTAAAGGACAATGAACATCTGAGTATAAATTACAAAACTCGTCAATTTGAAGATCAATAACATTTTGAAACAGGTATGATGTGGATAAAAAATAATCAACTGTACTTGATTCTCTACATGTTAATTTAGGATTTAAACAGTCCGAACCAATTCTACCGTTTAAAATAAACAGGTTGTTGGTTTTACAAAACTCTGTCATTTGATTACCATACATATTTACTGTGTTATTAATATACTTTCTATCTAATGGAATGTTATTTATCTCGAAATTCTGAAAAATATCTGCATCTTCATTTTGTATATTATGCAAGTCATACATATCTGCTATAAAATCATCAAATTGTGTATAATCAGTCAGGTGTCCACATCTGGCATTAAAATCGCCAAACAATAAAATATGGTTACTACCTGGGCAATATCTGAAAAGTTCATTTTGGATTTCAAAAAAAGGGTCATTATGAGAATATCTTGAATTTACAGGTGGAATGTATATAATACCACATATAAGATCCTCTTTCATAATACTATTCTCTGTTCCGTAAATGTCCTTAGAAATTGTGAAAAATTGTATCAACTTGCAGTCATTGTTTGTGTCAATGGAAACATATGGGGCTAGATTTTCTTTTATTAATATAGCGATGCCACCGGAGCGATAACGAGAAAGTGTCTTCCTATTAAATACATGTACAATATAACCTGACACAAATATTTCATCAGAGATGTCTGTTTTAGTTTCTTGTAACCCTATTATGTCATAACTATTTATTAATGAAATAAATTCAGGGCATCTAAGTCTAGCAAGTAGCCCACACACATTGAGCGACAAGATCTTTATTTCAGTTTGTAAATGACAACTTGTACTGGGTTGACGAGCGTGATCAGCACGTGGGTAATTGTCACTATTGTTAAGATCACAGTAGTCGTCTCCATCAGATCGCTATTCGTTCTCGCCGCTAGCTATTGTATCGTCTGTTGGTACATGTGTCTCGTCTGCGCTCATGTCGTTTACTGATACTTGTGTGTTCAGCGGTTCTTGTGTGGCGTCAAAGTCAATGAGTATAGTGCTTTCTTCACTATCAGATATGTCACTATCAATATTCTGTTTTTTAAATGTAATGTCACTGTCCAGTGGAGAGGATGCTTTCTTTTTACCGGCATTATTTTGACGCTGAAGCGGAGTGTTTATTGAACTGCTCCATTGTAAAGATGCAAATTTGTTATTTAGGAATATGTCGTTACTTGTGCTGAGCGATGGCGTTTGTGCCAGTTGCCTCCGTTTAAATGTTCTTGTCCAAGTTGTGTTTTTCGTCTTGTAGTCATTGTCACGACGTTGTTTGTTTTGCATTTCTCCATATTGGTATTTGCTTTGATTGTTGTCTCTGATTTGCATTTTAAATGTAGATCGGCTTCTTCCCGTGTCCTTCTCGTGTCTGTCCCTGTGTGTTACTTCGTCCATTGTTTCTTCTGGTATGTACTGTTGTTGGTTTATGTACAATTTGTCTCGTACGAGCCGAACCTTATTGTTCGGGTCTTTTCGTGCTTCCTTTGCTACGCCATATAATTTCTTTCGTTTATTTTCTATTTCTTGTGGGAATTGTTCCCTTACGAAATAACCACTGTCTGTAAGTGTTTTTGGTGCCATTTGTTTTACAAATTCTTTGTCTTTATAATACGTGAATTTGGCTACAACTGGTCGTGGATAAACATGATTTCTATTGTATCTCCCCAGACGATGTACTCGATCGAATGATATATTCTTTTGGATTTTCATTTCATTTTTGATAAAGTTTTGGACTATAGTTTCACAGTTTTCGCCATTTTCAATAATATTTTCCGCTTCTGGTATTCCAGAGAAAACTAGGTTTTCTTGCATGCTTCGCCATTGTACATCTGTGACCCTTTCATTAATTTCTTCATGTTTTTCGTTAATTGTTTGTTGGTTTTCTTCTAGTTTTTGCAATTGTTTAATAACAGCGTTAATTTGTGCGTCTGTGTTGCTGTTATTGCTCGTTACGCAGCTTGATGCTTGAAGAAGCGTGGAAAGCTTGATTACTTACGTCATGCAGGTTTCATGTCTGATGAACTGAGGTATTTAACTTGAGGCCCTACCTTAGCTTTTCAATTGTACAGCATTGGTATGAAAGAAGTAATAATTGTATAACGGGACTTTGTAATTTACTTCAATGAACATGTTCACGTTCTGCATTAAATAAATATGCGGTTACCCGTACGTGTTTCCATTCTTGAAAAAGCGGTATACCGGAACATATACAAGGTCTTTCAATGTGCAATTATCTAAGGTTTATTGTGTGGGCCTCAACATGTGCAGAACACTTGAATATGACACTTCGCTCACAACATTATACGTGTAACAGTGATTTACAGTTACCTATAGAAACTTTCTCTCCACCCCAACGAAATATGACAGGGCTCTTTTCCAGGACCATTCTCTCCCTCGCAGGGCACGAATGCTGCATGAAATCACTTATTTCAAGTTATCACCGCTCTATATATACTCCTGCTTTATTCCCCGGGGAATAAACGTTTTAGGAGTGAAAAAGAAATGTAGTGTAATGTGATTCATTCCGTAATAGCCCATTTTAAGACACTTCCCCAAAACAATACCAAGCCCCATTTTCTAATGCATTACGCCCCCAAAGAAAACCCTTTTCCAGGGCCATACTCTCCCTCGCAAGGCACGAATGCTACATGAAATCACTTATTTCAAAACATCGCCGCTCTATATATACTCCTGCTTTATTCCCCGGGGAATAAACTTTTTAGGGGTGAAAAAGAAATGTAGTGTAATGCGATTCATTCCGTAATAGCCCTTTTTAAGACACTTCCCCCAAAACAATGCCAAGCCCCATTTTCTAATGCATTACGCCCCCAAAGGAAACCCTTTTCCAGGGCCATACTCTCCCTCGCAAGGCACGAATGCTACATGAAATCACTTATTTCAAAACATCGCCGCTCTATATATACTCCTGCTTTATTCCCCGGGGAATTAACTTTTTAGGGGTGATAAAGAAATGTACAGTGTAATGCGATTCATTCCGTAATAGCCCTTTTTAAGACACTTCCCTAAAACATTACGAATAGCCCGGATTACTGCAATGTCTGAGGTTATTAAGTCAGTCATGTTATTCGATTGAAGAAAGCGTCTGAGTGATCATGATCAAGAGAAACGCAACCGGAAGTGCTATTCTGAGGAATGATTTTTTGTGGAAAAACTTTGTTCCTCGCGGGGAATAAAGCAGGATTATGCCGGATATAGTGCGTAGGAGGAAAGGATAGACATTTTACTTTCTCGTATCATTTTAGTCGTCTTTTGCGAGAATGGACAACTTTCGTCGTTTTCGGATGGACAGGTCTCATATAAAACCAGATTACATATACATTTGCAAATGGTATTTTGCGGATCATACAATAAACACCTAAAAAGAGATTCAGAAACTGTAACCTTGCTTATAAAGAAAGACATTTCTAAGTGTACCTACCAAGAAAACTCCCCAAAGACAAGAAATAGGCTCGAAGCAAAAACACTTTGTAAATGCCTCAATGCAAACTATAAAACATCACACGAAAAGCCATCTTTAACGTGCACAGGGTATAGCTCTCCCTGTACACTGGACCGACTACTTTACATCCACTCCGTACCTTGCCCAAGTAAAAGTGGGAGTGTGACCCCACAGGGAATCAAACCCGTGACTTCTGGGACGCGAGTCAAGTATGCTCTTATCTTGACGACATCATGGTTAAGAAAAAGTATACGGAACGACAAAGCACCAGATATTTCGAAAGATAAACATGCAAGAAAAATAGGTATGGACATTCCGAAAGTCATTCATGGTTTTCCAAAATGTTGTGATTTTACCATATTTTAACAATGTTAAAATGTAAATGTGAGTTACTCGGCTTTTATCTTTAGGTTCTATAGTCAATTAAAGATCGTTTTGTAACATGGTCACTGAAAATTATCTTTATGTAAATCGTTTAACACTGTCAGAATAAATGGTGTACTACAACTTTCGGATATCGAAAGTTAGAGTATGGTAGGGAGCTGAAATGGACATGCGAAACAAGTAGATGGGCTACTTGGTGATAAATTTGAATGCATATAAGTGTTAAAATGTTAACATGTTTAGTGCTATAAGCTATTATAATACATCCGTGTATTATTACTATTGTGTTCAAACATGTGTAACATGCTGCGCATGTTTGCGTGAATATGCTCTAGGTAAATTTGATCTAAAATTATCTGTTGTACTTTCTTTTTTTATAAGATCTGTGTATCATATATATAAACGAAGGAAATAACGATTACTACTAATTCTACTACCGTGATAGGGCACGACAAAATAAGACACACTATCGGCTCACTAGAGATAAATTATGAAAACCAACCTAAATTTAATACGATAGTCCGATTAAATCTTTATCAGATAAGATATCGTGGTATATCATCACGTTTCTGATAGAAATACTTTAGAAACCTCAAGCAGAACTAAAGGGCGTTCGTGTAAAAACACAATCCAACATGTTTACGCTTATTTTGTGCATTTTAGGTAAGTTTGAATGAATGTGTTTTGAGTTTAGATTATACTCAATGTTGCTGTTCACCTTTTGCATAATGTATGTTTGCAACTTGATCAAATAAAAATATACATGAACAAATGTATAAAGATTGCAATGTGTCTGATGTATTTTTATTGTTTACAATTTCATGAGGTGATCAAGCGTATATTATCACTTCACGATTGTTCCATTCGTTTGGACCACATACAGCAACATATTTATCATAGCAAGATGTATGTGATATGCAAGTTTGTATGTTTTGTTTTCGTTTTTGTATTGTTGAGGCATTAATGAATGGTTGCTTGATATATTCTCGTTTATAATCGTCCACATGACTATGTGGGAACACGTTTAGGTAATGATAATACATTTACTTTAAACAGATGCTCAGATGATGCTAAAAGGTCAGCACGATTTTGTAGTTTAAAGGGACACGCGGGCAATTTTGATTATTTATATAATCACGGCGTCTGTTAGCTTTTCTACATAACTTGCATTTTTGATAATTAATTATTAAAACAATTGAAAGCAAATCGTTTTTACACATATTTATTACCACACTTCATTGTTAACCCATAAGCGTTAAGTGATAGATAGCACTGCAGCATATATCAGTGAACTAATTTCAAAAGTCAAAAATAAAAGAAATCTTAGATCCGTATCAAATGAAACTCTTTATGTTCCGAAATGCAAAACATCTTTTTATAACAAATCTTTCTCAGTTACGGGTCCCAAAAAATGTAATAAACTCCCTCTTGAGATCAGAAAATGTAATTCCCAATACAAAAAGTCGCTGAAGAGCTATCTTTTAGACACAGTCGAGTGATATTTGTATTGCCCATTTTGTTATTTAGAAACATTGTTAGTAGTAGGTTTTGTCCATTCATTCACCATATTATATTAATATGTTTGTTTTTGTGTAAGACTGTACATTCATAAATCACTTAATCATGTTTTTTTATTTAAAATTTGAATGTTAATATATATGTTGTTTCCTATGAGGACCTTGTGTTAGAATGGCTATTAGCCAAATATGTCATCCTCTGAAAATAAAGATATTATTATTATTATTAGTAGTAGTAGTAGTAGTAGTAGTATATTACTGACTATAATATTTCACCAGTAATATAGTTAAACATGTGGTAACGAAGACAATTGAAATCTCAAACTGTTATTTAATTATATAAATTAACTTACAAATTGCAATTAACATCGATGCAATTACATATTACTAACTATATTTCACCAGTAATATAGTTAAATATGGGTAGAATAACGAAGACAATTGAAATCTCAAACTGTTATTTAATTATATGCAAACAGTTTTAAACGGATTTACAAGAACAGTACAGGTACAAGGATGACACGTCCGAATTTCGAAAAACATGCTGACTTCGATCAGTACAATTGTTGACTTTCCCGCCATTTTGGCGTTGCAGCCGCATGTCGTTTTCACCATCTACCATAACAACTGGTGGTTCTGCTGTTTTCTAATTTCAGGAGCCTCGATTGTCCGTGCTAATATTAATTCTGCGCATCTTTGTGATGAAGTGACCGGATTAGATTGTGGTAAAAACTATATCCCAGGAGAGAAGGAGGAGACAGTGTGTGGAACCGATGGAAAAACATATATAAATTTGTAAGTATAATTACGGACACGTATAACTCTGACGAGAAAAAATAAATGAAGGTTTTTTTTTTATAACATACAGACTCAACTTTGAAAAAGTTGATACAATTCAACTTTGAATATTTACCTGAATAATTTAATGCCTTTGCTTTCAATGAATAATTATTTATATGAAAGTGCTTAAAATAAACACTTTATTCATTTGACACTGCAACAACTTATCCATGTTTACTTATCCACACTGAGACCCAAAGTTATCAAATTAAAACTGCCTGAAGTTACTGAAACTACCAAATTAAAATTGCCTGAAGTTAGCACATGAAACTACCAAATTAAAACTGCCTGAAGTTATTGAAACTACCAAATTAAAACTGCCTGAAGTTAGCACATGCAACTACCAAATTAAAACTGCCTGAAGTTACTGAAACTACCAAATTAAAACTGCCTGAAGTTAGCACATGAAACTACCAAATTAAAACTGAAGTTACTGAAACTACCAAATTAAAACTGCCTAAAGTTAGCACATGAAACTACCAATTTAAAATTGCCTCAAGTTAGCACATGAAACTACCAATTTAAAATTGCCTCAAGTTAGCACGTGAATTTCGGTCTTCTCGATCAAGTCTATGTTTACATAAATGACTAAATTATATATTGTTGTTGTTAAACAAGATGATGTTTTATTGATGTTTGCAACTTAACTGTTCTTCCACAAGTACTATTTTATACTGTAGACTAAATAAAATAAAATAATAATATGTCAACAAAAGCATGGTCTTCTCTGTCTGAATGTATGTGTATGTATTTCATAAAATGTTAACGCCTTAATGTGAAATGCATTTGTGTAATGTTTATTAAATTGTTATCCTTTATAGCTGCTTCTACAGCCAGGCTCGATGCGCCACGCCCAGTGTGCATATTGCCAATGTTGGCTCGTGTGGAGCGGCAGTAACCACTGAAGGCCCAATCAGTACATCAGGTAACACAAATGCATCACTGGGAAATGAATATTAACCATAATGTATTATGAGAAAGTCAAGGCCCAATCACTACACCAGGTACACAATTGCATCACTGTCAACTTCGCATTGCAGGTCACGTCAGATTGACCTTACTATTAGCCAATCAGATTTCAGCCTTCAAAATCGTTCGGTATATATTCACTGCGCATGTCGCATTTCAGTAAAACTCTACACATGGAGCAGTCTACACTCGGTATTGAAAGAGATAATGCCCGTAACTTTTAGCTGATAAAACACACACAAATTGCGTTGACAAACATAACAATATTGAATATTTGCCGAATAAAACCAAGATTGTACGAAGGTACAAAAATAAAGAAGTCCGTACCGCTGAACTAGTAACCCACAGTAAAATTACACTCGCTGTTATTAATAATTGTCTACCTCGCTACCGACTGCGTAGATTGGTATCAGTCTATAAATTAGACTATAAATAATAAATTTAGACAAATTAAAAAATGAAATAATACTCTGCATAAAAATTATTTTATTTCAAGCTCTGTTTCTCTCCATGGCTGAACTTAATGTTGAGATAAGGCTATACAGGTAATAAGTGGAGATGTGCTAAGGGAATTCTTCTATAATGATAGGTTATGGTTAAAATGTTATAATATTCAGGACTTATGCCAGTCTACTGACTGCGCTATCGGGCCAAATGTACTTATAGTTCCTAATGTTGCAATTTAAGGATCTCGGTAGAATAATGTTCCGAATGTTTCAAAACAATTAACTCTTTATTTGTATTCTTGCTGTAAAAAACATGCCATTTCTTTGAATTGATCGTGCAATCTACAGCATTAACTCACGGCGTCTTGTTCGGATATTTGTGTTTATTGTGGAGAGTTCACTCGAACATCATCTGAATTGCAGTTTTATTGGTTAAATTTATTTGATCATGAGTATCGATTAGATAAAAGGTCTGACGTGACCTAAAAAGCAATGTAGTCAGATCCAATAGCGGAGAATATCAACACTTTTTTCTAATTTGATAATTAGAAGCATGATGACCTTTACATTTGTTTACGTGTTTTGAAAGAAATGTCATAGGACCTTGTCAAATACAAAAAAAAAATGAGCATTACGAACATATTTTTTTTGTTATCTTGAAATATTTGTTTAGTAAAAAAAAAATGGGTGGGGTATTTATATGTTTGCTTTTTAAAGTAAAAAGACGAATGAAGATTACAATTGTTTGTGTATTTTTATATATTGTGTAATCGAAAATGAATCGTTGTTTTCAATAAAAGTGACGTCTCCATGGTAATGGTCAACGACGTTGCATTGTAAACCATCGCCTCTCACCGCTGCGGGTTCAAATCCCATTGGGAGCTCGACTTGAGGAAGTGTCGATTCTTACGGATGGCGGGACGTGTACAGTACTGGTTCTACCCAGGAAAAGTGGGTGATTTGCCTCCGCCACAAAAACTCGACCGTCATATATAACATGTGTTAAAAATGAAGTAAAACACCATACAAACAAACAACACATCAATAAATGTAATGTTATGAGAAAAAAATTGTAAAAATGTTGAAAATGACGTAAACCACCATACAAACAAACAACACATCAATAAATGAAAAAAAAAAGTTATGAAAATGTTGAATGACTCTATTCTATTTTCAGTGAAATTTTGGAGTTCTCCTCAAAGACGTCTAGCATGAAAGAAAAGTGTGATGACCTACCATTTTTTTGATAATTTTATATCTAAAATGATAACAGAGAAGCTTTAAATAACAATTTAAAAAATGTCTCAGCACTACGTTCTCTTCCAGCCAAACACTTACAATCCCTTTTACAGTCAAACACGGGATTTAGGAGCTACCCTCTTAATTTTAAGTATCATTTCAAGTAACATTTCAAGCGTCTAAAGCGATTATCAATATATCTATCTGAACAGTTCAACCCTTTACACACCCCTTTTCTTTTTAGGCGCTATAACTGGCTCAAGCGTGGCGCCGACAACGATGGCCACCACTCCTAGTACAACTACCGTGGATCATTTGCTGCAAGTGTTCTGTGCCTCTAAAGATTCTGTGACATGCAATACTGACCTTGAACCAATATGCGGTTCGGATAAGACCTTTTATCTCAACCAGTGAGTTCAAATTACAATGTTTTAGAATTGTTCACATTTTTGTATAAACGATCCAAAACAAACATACACTAAACCACCCAAACACTGATCATATAAAATAAAGACAACAACTCCTAGTCATGGTCAGGCGACTTTTTTTTTTATCTTGGCGGTGTTATGAAAATCGAAACACACCTGTGGTTGTGTAGTTGGTACGTGCATGGTACCCGTCTCTTACATCTTACTTCGGTTCTGATGGCAACTTAGACAACACGTGAAGTTTGCGAGATGTACAAACATCTCTCTAATGTCTTTCGAAAAAATATTTATCTAGCAGGGTTCCGGAAATACGGTTGCCCGACGCCCCGGGCAAGTGGATTTTGGGTGCGGGCAAGTGACCTTCGCAAGTCTGGTTGCCCGCCACTTGCCTGACTGGACGTTTCCATTCCAGACCAAATCAAGTGGCAAACTAGCCATATCAGAATTTGATAACTGAATAAAATTGAACGCTGTTTTTCGACGCTAGCGATTGTTAATAAGATCAAACAACTTTCGGTACAATCAACAGTCTCACCCCAGGCAGCTTAATTTGTGGCATTATTTCAATAAACAACTAATTAACCCACACGCGCATTTCACACCCCTGACACGACCGTCCAACCATAAACATAGCTACTAGCAGAAATCGTTTCCAAATAATCTCTGAAAGTCATTTGGACCTTCCATCAATCAAACTCTTTCTTAATTTGCAAATTTAATGTGTCAAAATAAAGATTGACAGGGCAATTACATTTAAGTGTTCTTAAATTTGGGGCAAGTGACATTATGGGCAGGGCAAGTGACTTTTGAAAATCCACTTGCCCTGTTAATAAGATCAAACCCTGGGCAAGTGGATTTTCAAAATATTTCCAGACTCTTTTAGCGCAAATAAATCGGTGTTTGACTGTCGCTTGTATGAAACGGTAGATGCGCAGTGAAGCAGTCTACTATGATAGATACATTTTTTAGAGTTTTTTTAATATCGAGTAATTCCATACTAAAGCTCCAGAATATAATAAGTTTGGATAGTTCGTTATTTGACTTAATCAAGTTCTATTTGTAATTGATCTCAGCTGTATTGAAGTATTTAGCTCATTCACTCTCTTATGAAACAAGTCGCTAAGATATTGCATTTGATATGCTATTTTATACATGATTTTAGCTTTTTGAAGAAAACACAATTTTCGAATGATAACATATTTAGAGAAATACGCACAGTTTTAAGATTATGACCTTGTATAATTTTGCATGCTCTTCTTTGTAATTTTGTAATTGGTATTAGAAGAGTTTCCCCAAATAACACAGCAATAATTAAGATGAGGTTGCATTATAGAATAATAAACTATGTTCCTGTGATATATATATATATATATATATACGAACGTATTCTGGATAACAACCACAGACTATATTGGAAATAACTGAAAATGGTTATTCGAGTGCATATTTTCATCAATAATTACAACTAATATCGTGTCGCCTGTTGTCATTTCTAACTTTCATAATTAAGCATTAATGAAGCATATGTGCACTTTTCTGTCTAGTTGTAATGAACATGACTGTGCTTTTTTTCCGTATTTAATAATATACCATTCTCTTTAGACCATCTTTGAAGGTAATGAATGAATAGTGTAGTTTTAGAGTAGAGTGATCTTATCGATTTGTACATCATAATTTTTGAGTCATCAGCATACTAGAAGTATAGAGTTATAGGTAGATCGTTAATAAATAATAGAAATAAGTTGTGGAACTTCAGTATACTAGTAGTTTAGAGTTATAGGTAGATCGTTAATAAATAATAGAAATAAGTTGTGGAACTTCAGTATACTAGTAGTTTAGAGTTATAGGTAGATCGTTAATAAATAATAGAAATAAGTTGTGGAACTTCAGTATACTAGTAGTTTAGAGTTATAGGTAGATCGTTAATAAATAATAGAAATAAGTTGTGGAACTTCAGCATACTAGTAGTTTAGAGTTAGGTAGATCGTTAATAAATAATAGAAATAAGTTGTGGAACTTCAGTATACTAGTAGTTTAGAGTTATAGGTAGATCGTTAATAAATAATAGAAATAAGATGTGGAACTTCAGTATACTAGTAGTTACTAGCTGTCATTGTGGTTATAGGTTTATGATTTACCATTTATCGTAACAACTTGACTGCGGTTTGTAGACTGAAACCATGATATTATTCCATGGATGCATTTATGAAGCTTAATTGTTTAAGAAGTTCATATTCATGAGTTATTACCAGTTAAAATAGGGACTGTGTAGCTTTAAGCAATACAAACTGCATTTTCAATGACAGCTAGTATAAAAGGGATGATTGATTGTGTTATGGTTAAAAATAATAAAACCGAATCCATAAGATCTCTATAGGACAAAAACAGTTGATTAGCCAAACATGCACTTATTAAATTACTTCATCAATACACCCAACAATCTACTGAATAAGTATATACAAATTGACCAACGAGGTACTATACTGAGGGAACGTCTGTTATTGATGTGTGTTTAATAACATATTGTGTATGGTAATTGCAACCAACAATGCATTATTTCCAGGGTGCAACAAAAACTAGCTAAACTTTTTTTTCCACAGAGTATGTACAAGCTGAATACAATTGTATTTGTTTTTGTTCTCATCTTGTTGTATTTGATTTAATTTTAATCGATTTATTTTTATTTTTAAGTGGCCTATATTTATTGGATCATGCTGAGATGTTTATGCTGTTTACTTGTTGTAGACTTTATACTTTGAACCTTATACGTTAAAGACTGAGATTACGTAATCCGTTTTCCGATGTACTGTTTCATTGCTGTAGACTTTATACTTTGAACCTGATACGTTACCGACTGATTACTATTATAAGATTTAGCAATAAACTATTTTAATCATATATCTTTAAATTACACGTACCATTTAGGTGAGACGATATCAATGTATGTTAGATGTTTTAGATGAATGCTTGATATTCTCTTTGTTTTTGTTTCAGATGCGAGTTTTCTAAGGCAACTTGTGACAACCTGAGCATGACCGTCAAAGACATTTCCTTTTGTACGTCATAGACATATGTTCCACTAACTACGTGACTTTTCGGCATTTAAGCAGTTATGGTACAGCTGTATAGTTTTTTCAGTATATTTCAGTATATTGAATAAAAAAGTTTTTCAGGTTGAAGTTGTCTCGCTTTGCTCTTTACAAAGGCCTCACCATGCATATTACTAACCGAAAACCGCTATGGTTTTATATTATGTACCTATCAAGGACCACAATGGAATTAAGGGGAAATTATTTTTCCCTTTTTTGTGTTATCTTATATCTCATGCATGCATTTTATTTTTATTTTATGCATAACCATGTATGTACATCACTCTATCTATCACATTTGCTTTATGTCGATTCATCATGATTTCGGCGCATAACGCAAATAGAACAACAACCGTTTCAACGATTTTTTGCAGTCAACTACCATCTGTCGTCACGTGAACGAATTGAATTGAATGTTGTTTAACGGCTCATCAACACAGTATAGGTTATTTAGAGCCGCCCCAGAGAGAGGGGAAGGATACATAGGAATCCGGGAAACTGCCCTACTCTTATTATCGAATAGATTCCTGTGGTTCATTAACGTGCTCGGAGGATAGACCGATACACGGGACCGCCCGGATTACGTCCCCATCCGACGGACGGGGCTAAGGGAAAGTGTCTTGCCCAAGAAAACACCGACGGAACTCAGTGGCACCACGGAGGATTGAACCTGGGCCTTCGGTTACAAATCCGTCGCGCTACCGACGGCGCCACGCCAGCCCTCTCGCGTGAACGAGATTGCCGTATTTGGAAATTAATACTCGAAATTATATGCAGGCAGGTTTAAAGTCAAAATAATAATGGATGAATCAATGATTGATAAATACAATAATAATGGATGAATCAATGATTGATAAATACAATAATAATGGATTGATAAATACAATAATAATGGATGAATCAATGATTGATAAATACAATAATAATGGATGAATCAATGATTGATACATCAAGACTGCCCTAATGATCACCAACTATAAAAGTTGTACAAATGAAGTCCCAGAATCAAAGATGGCTGCGCCTCGAGGGTTCACAATTTTATAGATCCCCACTTGGCAAATTTGTACCAAAATTTTACATGGATGATACTGATACTTTCAAATTGTACAAATTAGATTAATGCGAAATCCAAGATGGCCGCTATTACATATATTTCAAAAATGAGAAAAATGGTCCACAGCAATCAAACGCAATGGCACCGTAGGGTCCGCACTGCAACATAAACCGAAAAATGAGCATATAGACATGTGTAATACGTAACATAAAGAGAGGTGAAGACAGGGAAGTAGGCAATAAGGCCTAGCTTAAATCGATTTTATTGTATACACAACCTCGCAACGCCCACATTTATAAACAGAATCTCCTTCTCAAGAACCACTGAACAGACTTCGACACTTTTTACTTTACTAATGATCGCCAACCCATAAGACTATATAAAAGTTGTACAAATGAAGTATTCAGGGTAAAAAATCGTTGTAAATTGTGTATATTTTGCATAGATTTGTATAGATTTTTTTTTAGAAGAAGCCACCGGGCCAATTTTGATCAAGTTTCACATGGATGATACTGAATTCAATGCCTTTCAAAGTTGAGCAAATTAGATGGCCATACATAATCAAAAATTAAAAATATTCTTCTCAAGAATTACTACTGAACAAGAGCCAGAGGTTCAATAATTTTTACATTTGCTATATTAACACTTATTATCTATTTTGTTCAGTGTCCAATTTGCCCCTTATATATATTTACTTATTTATATACTCGTTGGCGGGCGTTTGTTGATTTGCATATATAGTTTATATTACATCATCCCTTATATTTTAATAAATTTATCTTTATATATTTACATTATTTTTTAATTACTTTATGTGTCGACGTGCCGTAAAACACCATTCATTCATTCGTTCGTTCAAACACATCTTGTTGGAATGTGTAGACTTTGATCCTATGCGTCAAAGGTACTATAATGTTAATACTATGAAAGAGTTATTTGATAATATAGATTTTAGTCTTGTTTTAGATTTCCTCAAAGAAATCAGACTACATAAATCATTATAATGTGTTCTTACATATATTTACTTGTTTATATACCCGTTGACGGGCATTTGTTGATTTACATATATAGTTTATATTACTACCAAATCATCCCTTATTTTTTAATAGTTTTATCTTTATATATTTACATTAATTTTTAATTATTACTGCATTTCTTCATCTTTCGTCGGTTTTTGCGCACAATATGACCTATTTATGTGTCGACGTGTCGTAAAACACCATTCATTAATCATTCCAATTTGCCCCCACCCCACCCCAAAGGTCAAATGCATGGCACTTCCAATTACATTGTTAGAGTGCATCGTTGTGTTTTTTTGTCAAATACATAATAATAATAATTATCAGTGCGTGAATGTGGATTATATATTGTTTTTGTCGAAACATTCACCATTTGGGTGTGACCTGCTCAGTACAGTGTTGTTGCTGAGAAAGTACCATCCAAGGACGAAGCCTCCGCATACTAAATATGAAATGAGCCTGATTTCCCTGCAATCGATGCCTTGCCGAAACGAAATTCATAGGGATATGAAATGACTCGATATATAATTAAAAATAAATTATAGCTTACCGCCGTAGTATTTTCATTGTTTTTCTTAACATAATTTTACAACAGAAGGATGAAGTTTTTGAATATTTCATCATCGACTACAAAAAAAATAATATTTCAGAAACATTTGCCGAGTAGGGAAAGAAGTATGTTCTCATCTAAATGATTTGCATCTCGTTAAATATTTGTATTGGAAAATATATGGCTACACACTCCCAAAATACCTCTCTGTGTATGTTCATATAATTAGTTGTTACATGCAAGGGTAAATAATTGCAATCATTGCACGTTTGTAAGATGGACTGTGGTTTATATGTTACAATTTTCACTAGAGTAAAGAATCGTTTTGGTGGCAGTCCAATATCTGTTCGATATATATTTTTTTAAAAAGACAGAAATCGTCCCAGATAGAAATGAGAAGGTAGACAATTAATGTTTCCGTTTGTTATATATGACGAATTTGAAGCTATAACTGACATTTCTTTAATCCTAAAAAAGCATACACAGATTAATATCAAAAGCATACTGATTGTGCAAGTTGTTTGTTGTTATGATGGTACATATTCTAAATCAGTTGTGACATACAGAGGACCAAATGCTGAATTTATAGAAGATATGATAGAAAAAGAAAAATATTGTCGAACAACTATGTCACAGAATTTTTAAAAAGATTTTGTTTTGTTTGTTTGTTTGTTTGTTTGTATGGTGTTTTACGTCATTTTCAACACGCGTAAGGTTATATATGACGATTTTGACCACCCACTATTCCTGGGTAGAACCAGTACTGTACACCTCCCGCCATCCGTAAGAATCGACACTTCCTCACTTACAAGTCGAGCTCCCAGTGGGATTCGAACCCTCAGCGGTGAGAGGCGTTAACCATTAGGCCACGGAGATTTATGCGAAGGGAGACAGTTTGGTTAGAGATCATCGTCACATAACTGGAACTTTTAGAGGAAATTCTCATAATAAATGTAACCTTAATTTCAGTGACTAGAAAAATGCCTGTTGCATTTCAAGAAGATATGATTCGCATTTTATAATGGAGCACATTGGAAAGTTTAAAAAAAAGAATGTTATACCAAATAACATGGATATGTTAAAACTGATGTGCAGATGTTTTTGAAAACTTTAGATCGATGTGTTTTGAGTTAAAGAACTTTTTGATAATAGTGATTATGATCCGAAAAATCAATTTTAACGACAATAAAAAGGTTATTGGTATAATGAAAGATGAAACTTTTGGAATACCCATTTTTGAATATATCGGGCTACGTTTCTCAAAAGTAATGACCGTACGGCCGAACGATGTCAAAAGGCCAAGAATGCTTTTCACGCCATGATAGGTCTCGGGGTTCGTCCGTCCGGCTTAAATCCGCTGACCTCAGTTAGTCTTTACAAAAAGATAGTTATCCCCACTATGATTCATCATGAAATAAAACCCATAGAGCATTTTGGGGTCATTTCATATACATTTTTTGACAATCTCATTAATATTCATGAATATGCAAATGAGGCCATTTGCATCAAGTACCATAAAATAAAAACTTAATGCATTACCTGTACTTTGACACCAATTTGAACTTTCTATATTTAAAAATGACCAAGTTTTGACGCATTAAAGGTTCTTTATGCCAATTTCTACTTTTGAGTGACGGTTGCCATGGAAACTGTTCAATAATAACTAAAAGCTACTTGTCAGAGATTGCTATCACACATTTTCTTTCTTCATATTGGATGTTAAACAAAGTTAGATAGGTGTCGTTTTGTCCTTTTTTTGGTACACCCCAATGTACATAGCTCAAGGATATTGCAAGCAATGTTTTTTCCCAAGTGAGTGCTTTTGATGAATGACCGTTCTTTATTCGGGCAAGGTACCATACCATACATAAGTATGCTCATTACAGATTTTGCTGAAATTCTGTGTTAATCAGTGACAACATGCCAGCAAAGCCTTCCTCGGAAACGAGGCTGTGATGATAATCAGAACTGAATGTGTGTAGTTTAAAAAAAAAGAACAGTGGGCTAGCACCTCTCCCTCTAACATGAGACGGGTTTTCCACAAACAAATATTGATCAATATCAGTTATTAAATCAAGTTGGATACCAGTCATCTTGAGGCATGCATCCCAGGCTAAACCAGGACTACTGAAGACAAGGATCTAATTTGTAATACTCAATGCACATTTTTCTAAAGTTTTCACAACATCTGTCAGTAACAGCACATCATTCTTAAGATACAGATCATGATATTCTCCCCTATTTTTAATCTTAAATGTTTTCCATATTGTTTTAGCATGATCATAATCTGCATCTGAAATATGCTCATCATTTAATTGAGAATAAAAGCTATCTTTGCCGGGTAACTTGGTATCCTCGAAGCGTTCAAAACTGTTCATATACTCATAAGGATAAACGCCTTTTCTTTTTAGCAAGTCTAACTTACCGCCAGAGATTCCTGAGAGGTGTATTGAAATGATGGGATGTTTTTTACTAAATGTTCTAATGATTGAGACATGAATTGGAAACTGTCAATAAACACTAAACGTTGTCCTAACATGAAAGCCATATACTTTTCCATGTTATTTGGTATAACATATATGTTTCGTTTAAACTTCCCGATATGCTGCATTATGAAGTGAGAGTCATATCCTCTCAAGTTATGAAACACAACAGGTATTTTTCTAGTCAACCTGAAATTAATATTACATATGTCATGAGCGCTTCCTCTATACTTTCCAGTTTTATGACAATGGTCTCTAACTTTTCTGATGGAGTTTTTGTATGCCACTGTATAACCCCCGTCACCTTTTTTGAGAGTTGTTGCAAAACCATTACCACAAATATGACATGATTTAGATTTTTGGAATCCAGCTTCTTCTTCCTGTGACATTACTAGATCTTTTTTAAAGTTTGCATTGATAGTTTTCTTGCACCACATTTCTTCTTCTATCATTTTTTCTAAAAACTTGTAAACAGCATTTGGTCCTCTGTATGTCACAACTGGTTTTGAATATTGATCATCATAACAACAAACAACCGTATACCCATAACTGCAATCAGTATGCTTTTGATATGCTTCCGTATGCGATTTTTTAGGATTGTTTGATACTGAAGAAATACTTTCAGTTACTGCTTCAAAATCAGCATATATAACAAACGGAACCATTAGCTGTCTATCGTAGTATTTAAACTTAACGTTTTCATCTTTGTTTGGCATCTCTACTGCTTGCTTTCCATTAGGTGAAAAACAAACAGGTTTGTGTTTTTCCAGAACTCTTTCTAATTCAAAGCACTGCAAGCCTGTTTTACAAAACCATTTTCTTTCCTTGTGTGCTGTTTGATTATACATCAAACTGTTAAAAAAAAGTATCCACACGTAATGATTTTTTTCTTCTTTGGTGATTAAAAGCATATCACATGTTATTTCTGCTTTATTTTTTGATATCTGCAAAGGGTATACTTGATTATCTTCTATTTTTGGGATTTGTTTGATAGTAACAGGAAATGTAATTCCTTTGTTATCAAGATCACCAATATGATTTTTGTATTTTGTTATTCTTTGGGGATTTGTTTCAACAGGAAATTCATAAGCCAAATGGCACCATCTAAAGCATTCGTTATCTTTTTCATTTTTTATATTTATCAATCCTTTTCTAGCATTAGCAAGTTCTTTTGGTAAATCCAAATAAGAGCTACCTCGCAAAGGCTTGTACTTTACTCGATTTATGTAATGTTCATCTAGTGATTCAATTACCCAACCACTTCCCAACTGAATCCAATTTCCAATTCTATTGATAATTTCTTCCTGTGCTTTGTCTAATGTTTCTGATATTTGATTTTTGTTTAATATTATTACAGCCTTCGAGGCAAAGTAAGATGTTTTGTAAACAAAATCAAAACCTCCTTTATCATCCGGTACTTGTTTTTTAAAAGTAAGTTTTACATCAATGCTTAATAACCTGTTTTTCTTAGTTCTACTTTGAGAAAGTTCACAACTCTTGATTGTGTTTTTTGTAGTTGTCTGAGCGGATCATCAGTGACAACATTTACTTTAAAAACCTTGCTATACTGTTTTGGGGATGTTTCAATTTCTCGGATACTCATTATATAATATTTGATGATATTATTTCTTTAAGCCCCTATTAATTAATTAATTCATTCAATAACATTCTTTTATTAAATATTTTCACCCTCGTCGGCGTCCTCATCGGTATCCTAGTCGGCGTCCTCATCAGTGTCCTCATCAGCGTCCTCATCGGTGTCCTCATCGACGTCCTCATCGATATCCTCATCGGAAGCCTCATCAACATGTTCATTGGTGTCTTCGTTAGGTAACCTCATCCAAGAGAGCATCTATTTCATTATCCAGAAGAATGTCTAAGTATCTCCGAAAGCATTTTTCCTCGAGAACTCTATTATCTATCATCTGACTTATTTTTACATGATATTTGCAGTATCTATCAAATTCAACAGTTTCAAGATCACCTCCGGCCGCCAGTGATTTTATTTTTATCCTGTGTTTGCAATAGTTTATAAAGTCGTCTTTATCAAAAACTTCTGCATCAATCATTTCTTTTAAACTTTCAACAAACGTTTCAAAGTCCTCGTAACATCCGATATAAGTATTAATCACATGAGGTTTTTCTAGATTGCTGATTAGATTATCTCTGAACAACTCAACATTTTCAGACATTGCTTTTAATTGAGTTTCATTAAAAATCTTAATTTCTTTTTCTGCTAGATCTGTGAGAAGCTTTACAGCATCATTGCACTCAATCTCAGTTTTTATTACCCAATCTTTTTTAAAAGCTGCAATATCATCTGATAATCGTTGCTTGTGAACTGTCTCAAACTCTTTGATAAGTTCATTTGTCTTGGTTAAAAGAGCCTGCTTGTAAGCAGCTACTTTCTCATAAACCATATGTTCCTCTTCAAAATGTTTTCTTTCTTCTTCCGCATAACTGTAAATACTCATATATTAAAGATTATATTATTTTAATCAACGATACATAATAATTTTAATTCCTTTGTTAAGTAAAACATCATAGTGGGCAATAAAAGAATATTTGTATACTTTTGGATGGTAACTGGTTGCCTCTGAAATTTGTTTTTTACAAAAAGAACGTAATTTTTTTATATCTCCTTTGTTTATTTTCCATGACAGTTTTAGTTGTTGTACCATTGTTATGATTCTTTCTGTCAAATCTTGAAAGTTTGAAAAAATGAAAAGCTCTGCATCAAATTTACTCGCATCTTCAAAGTCAATAGTTTTTGCATGTTCCGTTTAATCTTCCTTAAAGTTGTTGATTCCAATTTCTACTTGTTCCATTTATATAATTACATAAGATAATATTTCTTTAAGCCTATATTTTAAATATATAATTCTATATTATAATATAATGAATTGCAAATATTTTGAAAGAATTTTGGATATTATTGATCCCCCTGGGACGTGTATAGATTGCATCTTATTTTACGCAACTAATAAAAAGAAGCTTTGTAAATATTGTACCAGAGCCAAGCTGTGTTACAAGTGTACTTACGCATGTATAAATTGTAACGATGCTTGTGAAGTTTTCGATAACGAGCGTGTTTGCCTTGATTGTGGCACTCACAATGGCTACAATCTTATTGCAGGTTACAATTACAGCCGAAAGAAAACTATTTACCACAGAAAGTACCATTTAGATAAATACTTGGTAGAATATGATTTGTCTTCTGTAAATAGAAAAAGATTTGAAGATTTGTTTTACAAAATTGTAAAGATTTTGGCCGAAAAAGATCAATCAAATTTGAATACATTTTTCAGAAAATATTAAAAATATTAAAAATAGAAAAAGAAACAAAACCGATTAAAACAAAATCAACCAGAGAAAAGTACGTCAGGCAATAATTACGACTGGATGCCATGGCCGTTTGCTCCCGCGGGGCATCTCTACTAGCTTAATTTCCATTAAGCTTGGACCTTTTCATATACATTTCCAGAGGTTCCGTGAAGTTATCATTCTTTTGAATCTCTAATATTTTATCCTAATTATTTCCTCATCATTTTCTAGCCCTGTGGTTGTTTGGACATATGATAGAAGTTGTTTGAAACTCCTATGATGTGTTTTTTTAATAAAGTCTTTCTTTCTGCTATTCTTGTTTTACTTGCTAAAACAGCAACTACTGGAGGAACTGCACCAACTGCAGCCACGAAAACAGGAAATACCGGAACCAATGCCAATACGGCAGTACAACCAATTATCCCACTGGTAATCTGTAATGTTGTGTTTATAATACCGCACAATTTATAACTGCGTCTGTATGCAGCTACAAGTCGTGTCAAGTGATCAATTAATTCGTCTTTGTTTGTGCCATGTATAATTACAGTTAGACAATAATTTAATTAAGATATTTAGAAAATAGTTGCTCATGTTCTTTGGATGATATTTTACCTATTTTTAATAATTCATCGATTATGCTAATACCTTTATTTATTTCCTGATTCAATACTTCCACATACTAACTCCAGAGCACTAACCAAATCATTAGGACTATTGTAATATTCAACATCAACACAACCTCCTAAAATCTTCTTGAACTTTGAAGAACCTTTGTGAATTGGTAAACCAGATAATTTTGTTAGTTCCTTAAAAGCATTCTGAGACAGCTTTGAATACGTTTTTTTATTATTGTAACGCTTTGTTATCAAGTCTATAAAATCATCGTCTACTTTTAGATCTAGCGCAACTTCTCCTTGTTTGGCAATACGTTTGTGATGGCCAACAAGATTAGGTAAATCAATTTGTAACATTCCATAGTGACCGTCTTTGTCGACTTTGTAGAAATTTCTTTTTTGTTGCATCCCTTTACCAGTCTTTTGTACAGTTTCACTAGCTGCTTGAATTCGCCCGGGTAACCTCTCTATGTAAAAATCCAGAGCTTCCAGTTCGCCACTTAATTCATTATATTCTTTTGCGAGTGTAGCCCTTTTTTGCTTACGAAGCTCGGGGTTATTTAGTAATTCTGAATATTTAGATTGAGTTGCACTGGTTGTCGCACTATCGTAACCCTCTCGGACGTTTTTTATGCCGAGGTTTTTCTTCTTGTTTTTATACCATTTATCCTGGGAATCATTTGATTATGTATCTCTGTGGCCTCCGTAACATATTTATCATAACCAGCGTTTCCTTCCATAATACCTGGTATTTGAGTTGGGAGCGGCGAACGATACATACCAAGTATGACTTTATCCATACCAGCATCCAAGTCAATATCATACACCTGTTTGGGTTCCTTTGGCTTCGCAGCAGGTTCTTCTCCCAATTCTTCTTCTTCATCCCCGGGATCAAATAATTCTCCCGCGTGTTCGGCAGCTTTTGGCCTAGGCAGAGGATACACGGTCTTTTCGCTCAGGCGTGGGTAACTGCGGTCCACGCCCAGGCGGTGGTGCTATAGCCCCACGATCAGGCGGGGTAACTAATTGTGGTCGTATTGCCTCGGGAAGAATAGCCAACTGTTGACGTATTTCCGGAAGGTTAATCAAATGTTCAGCTAGCCGTTTTGTTTGCTCTGTTATTTCACCAGTCACAGGTTTAAATACTTATGTGTATAAATCACGACTAGCTCCTTTTTCGAGTCTTTTGCGGGTAACTCTATTCTCGAATTCTTTAACAAGCTCACTCGCTTTTCGCTTTTTATCTGCTAATTTTTTCCATTTTAACAAAGACATGTAATAATATAAGTTAGATTAAAATAAGATAAATTAAGATAGGTTAAGACGATATTATCCAGGCATTAGTATAATGCAAATTCCAAACTATGATATGAAAACAGAAAACGGTAATTTTAAACAACTATGGAACTTTATGCCAGACTGTTGTTTTAGAATGTTAATTTGCGGTAATTCAGGTTCTGACAAGACAAACACGTTAGTTCACATGTTGCTGAAACCTTTGGTTTACAACGACAAGATTTATTTGTTTGCTAAAAACTTGGAGCAGTCTAAGTATCAGGTTTTGTCACAAAAACTTGAAAAGATAGCAAAAAAGAATAAAATTTCGGTTGAAGATATATAAGAATGATCAAGTTATCCCTGTGACTGATTTGGATTCTGATACTCAAAAGATAGTCATTTTCGATGATTATGATTGTGAACGCAACGATATTATTAATTATTTCATCCAGGAAAGACACAAAAATTGTTGTGTAATTTATTTATCTCAATCTTATTACAAAACTCCCAAAGACATTCGTTTGAACTGTTCTCATTACATCTTCTTTGCAACTCCGGTTAATCGCGAGCTGGGTATGCTTTCCAAAGAACAAGATGTATCACTGGTGATATTTAATCTAATCATATTATATATAATGGTGCTTTTTAATGATCTTGGCGAGGAAGTTACTACTGGCAGTGTTAATATTACAAATGTTGGTATTGTGCTGTCTGAGTATGTAAAACAAAAACATTTGGTTAATTATCTTCACAAGGGCAGAAACCAGGAAAATGTTTTGAGAAGTGATCTTAACATGAATAATAATAAAATCACCATGTTGGCAATTCGACAAAAGCAGATGATGCAGTAACAAGGCAATATGCTCAAAGAAGAATAGCAAAGATCATGATTACAATATTGATAAAATTCCAGACATGATAACAAATTTGACAACAGGTGTTGAAGATAAACTAAGTCTGATACAAACAAAGTTACAAGCAAACCGCGAGAAAATGCTTGAAATTCAAAACGGATTGAAAGATGAAATAAAACTTTTGAGTGATGCTTTGATAATTGGAATATTGGAAAATAATAAATGTAAAACCTAAAGAAAGTGACCAAATGGCCCCTCTCAAAGATTTATATACTTATTTTAAAGAGATTAATGAAACACAGACTGAAGAAAATACTCACCATGAAGATTTTATACACATAAATAATAATTTATCAGAAGACCTGATAAATCAAGAAATAAATGGCCCTATAACTGAACAAGAGGTTAAGACAGCTATCAAACATCTGAAAAATAACAAATCACCAGGCTCAGATAACATTGTAAATGAACAAATGAAAGCCTCTATTAATGCTATGCTACCCATTTATGTGAAATTGTTTAACCATATTTTTAACACAGGTATAATACCTGGAACTGGACCATTGGCATTATCAAACCCATTTACAAAAACAAAGGAAACATAACTCGTCCAGAAAACTATCGCCCTATTTCATTACTTAGTTGTTTTGGAAAATTATTTACTTATATACTTAACACAAGATTAAATTTATATGCAGAAAAATCTAACCTTATAAGTGGAGTTCAAGCTGGCTTTAGAAAAAAACACTCGACAGCTGACAATTTATTTATTCTTAAAAAGTCTCATTGACCTCGTCCATTCTGATAAGAAGAAGATATTTTGTTGTTTCATCGACTTCAAACAAGCCTTTGATTCTGTTTGGAGGATAGGTCTGTGGAGAAAACTGCAGAATGAAAATATAAATGGCAAATGCTTTAATATCATATATAACCTTTACAATAACATTAAGTCAAAAGTTGTCACAAAAGATGGTAGTTCTGACTTTTTCGAAAGTCTAAATGGTGTTCGTCAAGGCGAAAACATGTCACCTTTTCTATTCAGTATTTTTTTAAATGATCTAGAATTGTTTTTAAATAACCGAAATGTAAATGGTGTCACAAGAGAAACCGATATAGATCAAGCCAATATGTACCTCAAATTATTTATTCTGCTTTATGCAGATGATACTGTATTGTTTAGTGAAAACGAAAATGACTTTCAGATAGCACTTAACAATTTTAAAGAATATTGTGATACTTGGAAATTAAAAATTAATGTGGAAAAAACAAAAATAGTTATTTTTAATAAAGGTAATTTAAGACAATTCAGAAATTTTAAAATAGGAAATGATGTAGTGGAAAGAGTAGACCATTATAAATATCTTGGAATATACTTCTCAAGAAGTGGATCTTTTTTAAAGACCAAAAAATATATTGCTGAACAGGCAAATAAAGCATTATTCTCTTTACTGAGGAAAATTAGATATTTGTCACTCCCATATGATATGCAAATTGATCTGTTTAACAAAACTGTCAAACCAATCTTACTTTATGGTAGTGAAATATGGGGTTTTGGAAACCTAGATATTATAGAAAGAATACAGTTGAAATTCTTAAAATACATTTTTAACCTAAAGAAGTCTACCCCTACATATATGGTTTATGGGGAAGTAGGCATAACACCCATATCAGTTGACATAAAAAATAAAACCATTTCATACTGGACAAAACTGATCAACAATTCAAGTGAAGTGAATAATAATGTGCAACAAAATATCTCTTCAAAAATGTATATGCTGATACAAGAACTGGTATCAAAAAGAAAGATAAAGTCCCCTTGGATAGACAATATTAAAAACATACTATGTACTTCGGGTTTCTCTGGAATCTGGTATAGCCAGAGTTTTTCAAATGCAAAATGGTTAATTAAATCATCCTACCAAAAGTTGAAAGATATATTTATTCAAAACTGGCATTCAGAAATAGATAGAACATCTAACACCAATATTTATAAATTATTTAAAACAGAATTTAAACAAAGCATCTATATTAAAATGTTACCAACCTATTACTGTAAACTACTCATCAGGTTTCTAACGAGAAATCATAAGCTACCAATCGAAGTTGGCCGTTGGAGATCCATCCCGAATAACGAAAGAAAGTGCCCTCATTGTAATGATATTGGTGATGAGTTTCACTACCTATTAAAATGCTCAAAATTTGAAGATATTAGAAAAAAATATATCCAAAGGTACTATTATACAAGGCCAAATATGTTAAAATTTCAACAGTTACTCTCAACTGAAAATGTACAGGAACTTAAAAGGCTAAGCTACTTTATAGAGCAAATAGTTAAAACTATAAATATGGCTTAAAATATTATTAAAAACAATAATAAAAATGAATACATAAATTAAATAATAATAATAACTTTTTTCTTTTTCTGTTTCTAGTATGGTTACCATTATTATACTAGAATGAAACTCAATCTTAAAGCTTTACTACCTGAACTGTCCTTTACGAGTTCTTATTTTTCGTTTCGGTAAGACTCATACTTATTGGAAGTCATAAAGGTTATGGCTAACAAACAAATGTAAATATGTTGATGTAAATATTTGTGTAGAATGTAAAGCATAATATTTGTAAGAAGTATGAGAGTTGGATGCAAGCCTATATTGTACCATTCAGTATGTAATGGTTGTTTATTTTGTTACACATGTACACAACAAATACTGTCCTTCAAATGTAAATGGTGTTACTTTTGACTGTCCTTGACGAAAACTATTTTCTTAAAAATAAGGCGCTATCCGAATAAAGTTTCAGCGACATAAACTTTTTAAGCTATTACCAAAAAAATGGTCTTCTAAATCAAGATTCAATTCAATTATTATTTAACTGTTAAATTTTGAAATATGACTACTCTATTTATAAATTGTTTGTCCATTGTTATATTTAGAAGAAGCAAGTATACGGTATACTTACAGTTAATAGCCTTAATACACAACAAACCAAATTTCCAATAATTGTCTAAAAATAGAAAATATACATGTCAGACAATCCAGTACACTAAAAATTATAAACTACAACTAAATGTATATTGTCATCATACATGCTTATTTTAATAGAGACCGGGACTAGAGAAAGCACCCTTTACTTACGCATAAACTACTTTATCTTAATTAATAAACGTTCTATAAAAGATTAAATAGGTTCGATTTCTGTAAACAACACGTTTCACGTCCATATTGGAAAATGTATTGTACTTACTCATTATTCAATACATTCGTCCTTTTATGTTTCGTCCTAAATGAACATTTAATAAAAAATAATAATAATAATGATATGCGGTATTTATATTACATTCTCATTTAATTTATTATTCAATGCAACCTAATTAACAAATTGATATTAGCTGTTTAAATAGTGGTCTCCTGCAAAACGTGTGTGATCGTTGTTTGTGTATGCTTATGTATGATTTGCCATTTGTGACTATTTGAAAACTACTTGTTGTAAATTGTATATACTTATGCATTTCACCTGTGTGAAACTGAGTAATTAATAAATAAAGATGAATTGAATTGAATTGAATTGAAAGAGTTAGAAAAGAAAGAAGATGTATTGGAAGAGAGTGAAAACTTCAAGAAATTAAGTGAACAAATAAGAATTGGTGTTCAAAATATTAATACACGGATCGAGGGAATCAACAAACAAATGGTTAATAACAATGAACTAGAAACTGCTATTGCCGATGCTTCAAAACAAATGAGAACTGCTTTTACTACTGAAATAACTCAAATTAAAATATTAAATGAGCAGATAAACACCCCCGTTGCTGATATCAACAAAGAATTTGAAGACATCAAAAAGAAAATGGTTGACGATAAGTCGCTGGAGACAGCTCTGAACAAATTGGTTGATACTGATAAACTTTGAGACTGAACTGGGCAAACTGGTTAGCACCGATAAACTTGAGACTGCTATTGACGACGCTTCAAAGCAATTGAAAGCTGCCCAGGATGAAAAAAGCAAAGCTTTTGATGGTGAAATAGCTTCATTGAAACAGTTTAATCAAAAAGCTTGATGACGACGCTTCAAAGCAATTGAAAGCTGCCCAGGATGAAAAAAGCAAAGCTTTTGATGGTGAAATAGCTCAATTGAAACAGTTTAATCAAAAGTCTGATAGCCGGCACACAGCAGTTATTGGTATAATTGACGGGTTGAAAGTAAAAGTAGATTATTTAAGCCGGATTCTACTTGTTGAATATACAATAGACGGAATAAGTATTATTCAAGATTATGATGGTAGATATAATACTTTTGTATCACACCCGACGCAAAAACCACTTGAAAGAACCAAACGTAATAGTTTTCTCAATGCGTTTACTTTTGTAGCCAATCCACTTATAAAAGGTGAAGAATATAGACGACGAGCTGGGCGAATTACAAATTTTAAAAGGAGGCCGTTATGTATTTGAAGTAGATTTTACTTATACAGGAGCGATGCAGGACAATTCATAATTGTTACAACAGGTTGGAGGAATAGAAAGCATCTTGACACGGTGGAGATAGATGGCAGGTCTGTGTTAACAAAAACATTTGAATTATATCTCAAACCACCATCTATTATTTTTTTCTCTATACTTGTGACAGGAGGCTTTACACTTGTTTACAATTTTAAAAAATCAAGTTTTAAACTGTTTTATTTAAGTGATTAATTTATCTACTAATATGTATAATGAAACAAAAAATTGTACTATCATCAGAGAAAGCGTCAATAATTAATAGCTCGAATACACCGAGTAATTTTACAACTGTATTTGACAGACCATTAATATTAGGTAAGAACAAACTGTAATGGTATCGGACTCGATAAGATTAATTCCATGACTTACTCATGGTATAATATTAGTGAAGATTTTAATAACAAAGTGATAAGGTATAGCAATGGAACAGATTTGAAAACTATTAGTTTTGCAAATGGAAATTACAGTTAGGCTGATATTGATAATTACATAAAAGAAGCATTGACTGTAAACAATGATTTAACTGATGACTCACCCATCCCGATAAGAATTGAGTTTGATTTATCAAGTTTCAAATGTTTAGTTACCATTCATAATAATTTTTTACTTGATTTGAGAGACTCAAACTTTCACACCTTGATTGGGTTTGACAAAGATGCAGTTATTAGAGAAACTAAATTTGGAACTGTGACATAACAAATTCTATCGATACATTGTACATCCACTGTGATTTGATAAGTAATTCTATTGTTGATGGATGTCATTTATGAAATAAGTACAGCTGATCTTACGAGATCATATCCTTTCAAAGACGAACCGATAAGAGTCGGGTTCTGTGAAGTAAACAAAACGATCATTAACAGTATTAATATTTACATAACCGATTTCTCTGGTAAAATTATTAATCTTAATGGTGTCTACACATCATTTCGTTTTGTTTTGAAGGAATTAATGTAACATAAGTTATAAGGCACGTTTAAAAAAAGTTTATGACACTAGTACGGGAACATATACTCAAGTTGACCGATTAACTGGAGCTGTCATATTTGACATTTTTTCAAAAGTCGGATCAAAGATATTTAGTGAGTCTGTGAAAACAGCAGGCAAAAAAGCATTAGAAACTGCTGGTAATCGAATCATAGAAAGCGGTTCTAAAAAACTTGGAGATGAAGTAGGAAAAATGGCTGCTGATAAATTAGTTTCAGTTATTAAACCTAAACCAAAAGGTGAGATAATTTTAAAAGAACGTACAAAGGCTGATAACAAAAAAGAAGTTGTGGCTAAAACTGAAGAAGATGTAAATGAAAAAATTAACAGATTACTATCCGGAAGGGGAATTCATGCAAGAATTAATCGATTAATTAATAAAAAATAATCTAATTACTAGTATATACAGATGTTTCGAAGTGATAAATATAATACTAGATATGAATATGTACCTATTCAGTTAGATACCCCGATAACACAACCAGGAAATAATACCAGACAAAAGAAAAGTGGTTATCAGTTTACACTAAATGATAGAAGTTCTTACTTTGATTGGTATAATGCATATTTTGAAATCAGTTTTCAAGTAAATAAACTTGCTGATGGAGCTGCTTTCGCAGCCGCCGATGAAATTGCTTTAATTAACGATGCAGCTTCACTGATTGATCAAATGCAAGTAAAGCAAAATGGAAAAATAGTTTACGATGGAAATACTCTTCACAGATTTGTTAATGTGAAAAGCTTGCTTGAAATTTCTTACGATTATGGAAAAACAACCGGAACAAACGAATACTTTCATGTGGATAATACGGCTGTGGCAGAATCTCGAGATGATCAAGCTGGTTATAACCGAGGTTTTGCGATCCGTCATGCTTCAATCATAACTAATCGAAAAGTTGATTCTATAATTCCATTAAACAAATATTCCTTCTTCGGAGGTTTAGAAACAAATGCTTCCTCCTAGTCAGATTCAAATCAGCTTGCAACTGACAGATGATAATGTGCTAATTTTCAAAGCTGGAGGTGATGATGGTAGAGTAGTTATTAATAAATTAGTTTTGTGGATGCCTAGAATGATATTTAACTCAGATGGTTTAAGTTACGTAATGGCAAATCATATGACATCAACAGAATGGTCCTACCTCCGTGAAATGATACAAGAAAGCGGAGGCAGCCAAGTGACCGCGACCACATTTAGAATAGTAGGTGGTGTTAAAAATCCAAAACACGTTTTTGTTTATCTGCAAAGGTCAGACAAGAGAAACACAAAATCCTCTTCTTTTTTCTATACGTTTAGGGTAAATGCTGCTAATGATAATTGTTATTTACAATCAGCTAGACTGGAAGTTGGAAATGGAGTTCATTATCCAGAAATCGAATATAGTTACGATAATATCATAAGAATATTCAGAGATGTTATTAATTATTCTCACAAGCAAAATGATAAAAACACTGGAACTTTACTAAACATAGGTAATTTTAAATCTCGTTTCAGAATGATACATTTTAATTTGAGTTATAAAGGTGATGAAGTCAGTATTGATCCAAAAGAACTAACTTTGAGATATAGGCTAAATATACCTCCTGCTGCTCCTTATAAAGTTTATGCTCTGGTTCTCTATAAAGAAAATGTAGTTATTGATACTGTCGGAAATGAACTAGTTATTGTTTAATCTAACTTATAATATATATGACTTACGTAAATTATTCAGATGGCCAGAAACGAAGTATGGCAAAAGCATATGAAAACAAAAGTGAATTAACGCTCAGGTTAAAAATAACCAACTAACTGGAAACTTTCCTTTGCTACTTACAGCTACCCAGATTAACAGTATTAACAAGGCTAAATCTGGTGGGCAGGGATTAGACATAAATATATCAAAATCGCAAACGAGATCTCAGTCCAAGAATGGAGGCTTTTTAGGTGCATTAGCTAAACCTGACTAAAACTATATTACCAACAGTTGCAAAATTTGTTCCAAAAGTATTAGCACCACTAGCAACAGGAGCATTAAGTGGCTTAGCAAGTACTGGAATTGGTAAACTATTCGGAAATGGGATGGTAACAATTCCTAGTGGCAAAAAACAAGCACTTCTTGGATTAAATAAATTAACACTTGCGCAAAGAAACAAGATGATAAAGTCGAAAGGTTGTTGTCCTATTAAACTGACAAAGCAGCAACAACAAGATGGAGGATTTCTTGGAATGCTTGCATCATTAGGAATTCCGTTGATTAGATATATCTTATTAGTGGTTTAACTGGGAAAAGTTTGCAAGTAGGTAGAAAAGGAAAAGGACTGAGATTTGATCGTGGAAAAGGTTTACAAGTAGACTCACAAATTAGGCCGTACAGAAGTATCCCATTCATAAAAAAAAATTGAATTTTAAAAATAAACCTATCTCTAACTTAGATATAATGAAATGGGTTAAGCAGCTAGGTATACAGAAATTCAGTGGGGTGTACAGCAAAAACAAATTACCAGCAAAACAAAATAAACAAGAATGTGGTATTATTAATCTTGATGATTATATTGGACTTGTTACTATGATAATTATTACTTCGATCCGTTTGGCTTGAGCCCACCAAAAGAAGTTTTAGCGTACATAACTAATATAAAATACAACACTATTCAATACCAAGATAAAACAAGTGTCTTGTGCGGATATTTCTGTTTGTACTTTTTCAAAAAGTTGCAAGAGGGAAATAGTGTGTACGATATTCTTTACAAATAATTAAAACAATACAAACCAATAGAAAATGAAAACATTATAAAATCATATTTTGTAAATGAAGTTTAATCTAATCATATTATATATGAGTTATTGCATCAAAGAAAAAACGGTTACTGAAAATGTTGATCCTAAGTATGTTTTAGCAAAAAATGGTAGAACAATGTTAAGAGCAACTTGTGCATCTTGCGGTATTTCTAAAACAAAGTTTGTTAAAGACACAGAAAGTGGAAATATTGATATTCATAAAGCTTTGCTCCCTTTGCTGCCCAAAAAAGGGCTAACAATTCCTGGTTATAAATATTGCGGTCCGGGTAATTCGCTTGATAGCGGAGAGCCGGTAAATGAGTTAGATGCTGTTTGCAAAGATCATGATATTTGTTATGATGAAAATCCTAGTAATAAATCAACGTGCGATACAAACATGCTTACTGGTTTGAAATCTAGTAAGTCTAAAACTATTGGAGAAAATATTGCTAAGAATTTGATAGTAAAACCAGTTATTAGTGCAAAATATAAACTTGGTCTTGGAAACTCAAAAAACGAAAAAAGGCGTTTAGATGGACTGACAAGTTAGCAGATGAACTGCATAAACCCATACGAAGAATTTTCACTCAACGCCGTGTGATTGTTAATGAAATTGATAAAATATGGTCTGCTGACTTGGTTGATATGCAATCGTTTTCAAAGTATAATAAAGGTACTAAATACTTGCTTACTGTTATTGATTTATTTAGTACATTTGCTTGGGCTGTACCCGTTCCAAATAAAACTGGTTTAGAAATTACTAAAGCGTTTCAACAGATAATCAGTACAGGAAGACAGTGTACATTTTTGTGGGTTGATCAAGGTGTGGAATTTTACAACAAGACGTTTAAGCAATTTCTTGATGATAATAATATCAAAATGTATCACACTTTTAATTTCGGAAAAGCTGTAGTAATTTAACGATTTAACAGAACATTAAAACAGAGAATGTGGAAATATTTTACGGCAAACAATACAAACACATATTTAGACGTGTTACAAGAAATGGTTGAAAAAACATCGGAGTATTAAAATGACGCCGATTGAGGCTAGCGATGAGAAAAATAAAGGAACAGTGTATTTCAACTTGTATGGAAAGATGAGAAGTAATCAATTTAAACCAAAGTTTAAAATAGGTGATAATGTTAGAATCAGCAAATATAAAAGAACGTTTGAGAAAGGTTATACCCCAAATTGGACCGAAGAAATATTTGTTGTTGGTGAAACGAAAACATTGATGGAAGCTTTTACGAAGTCCCCCCTGGCATATTTCATTAGTTTATTTCATTCCCCGCGATGGGGAAACTGTGCTGGTACCCCCACTTCTTATACTACTTCCAGATTATCTGAGTTTTCATTCACAATGACAAATGTTTAAACCGAATAGCATTTTGTTTGATGTTTATTTTTATTTGCATGCATATTTTAAAAAATGTTTTTATGTCCATTTTCAAAAATATATTATGGAGTCTATTCATTTTCTCAGTAATGTTTGGTGAATTCGGGCACTGTACTTAAAAAAAGATTTAATGTTTTGTTTGTAAACATGTATTTCGAAATCGACTAAATCATGAAACTGCACATGACTGTGGCATTTTAAAGGGACACATGGCAATCTTGAGTTTTATTCAAACATTAAAAAGTAATTTTGACTTTAAAACTGCTTGCATAGAATTAAATCAAAAAATGAGATTTCAGTTTTCTTCGTTATTTTACCAGTTTTTTTTAATACATTATTGGTGCAATATTATAAAAAGATAGTAATATGTAAAAAATAATTTGCTTTGAACTATTCTGATAATTAATATTAATGATTGAACAAATGCAAGTAAAGAGAAAAACTAACGGGACGCCGCGAGTTTACAAAAAAATCCAGATTGCCGTGTGTCCCTTTAACCTACTTCGTCCACTGTTTCTTGTTGTTGTTGTGTTTTTTTATCAAAAGTATGGCCTCTTTAACCCTTGTAGTCAATACTTATAGTAAATTATACTCATAGTCAATTTCAATTCTTTCTTCAACCTATACATTTGTCTCTCTCTCTCTCTCTTCGTCTCTCTCTCTCTCTCTCTCTCTCTCTCTTAATCCCTCCCACACTCACTCCTTCCTTCAACCCCATCTCTCTCATCTCCTCCCTCCATCCCTCCCTCTTGCTTTCTTTCTCTCTACTCTCTCTCACTCTTTCTCTATTTCTTACCTTCTCCCTCTCTCTGTCTCTCTGTGTCTATCTTTCTTTCTCTGACTGTCTCTCTCTCTCTCTCTCTCTCTCTCTCTCTCTTACCTTCTCCCTCTCTCTGTCAATCTTTCTTTCTCTCTTTCGGAGGCCCCGGGTTCAATCCTCCGTGGTGCCACTGAGTTTCGTCGGTGTGTTCTTGGGCAAGACACTTTCTACATCCGCTAAGGTGGTTGTCCTACATCACCTACTGGTCGGGTTCTCTGTTTGGAGCCACACCATCACACTATGACCCCTGCCCCGCACACACCGCCCGATGTCATTTAAATTGTCAAAATGGCCAACAATGTCCTATGGTACAGCGCTAAGATCATTTATAAAATCGGTTTCATTAAACTTATTAAACGATCTGAAAGTAAGAGACTAGTGTGCATTTTTACGGAGATAAGATCTGAATTTCCAATTACTGGCATAATGATCACCTGTACCTAATTTTCTAACACATACTTGAGAAATATTTTGTTCAGTATTTGTGTAAATGTTATCAATTAAAGTACTTGTGTCCTTAGTAAATCGTGTAGCTTCTGATACTAATAAAGAGGCATTACAATTCAACCATTCTCGACTAAATTCATTATTCAATAAATTCTTATTTATATCAACAAAAATAATTGTTTCTTTACCCATGTTTGATGCGTTATTTGAACAGTTAATTAACTGTTCAATCTATCTACCCATCTATCTACCCATTCAAT